>CM068834.1:35547627-36147627 GCA_028554795.2 Sinohyriopsis cumingii | reverse complement strand
CACAAATATCAAAATAGTTGCCAGCCTCGTTTATTGAATGAAATATTTATTTTGTTTGTGTTTAAATTTAAGGATAAAATTACTTTGGTGCTTTTATTGTTACATCCAGTGTTTCCAAATTTACAATTCTGACTTTGTGTGACAATTCTCAGATTGGATAAAGAATTATCGGTTTTAAACCGTTGATGTGATCGATCACAAGACCGTCTTTGATCTCTCCGTCAAATACCTCAAACACGAAACGATGACAGTAATATATTTTCTTACCAACAGTAAAACTAAGATAACCAGTATTAGTAACAAAACCAACTGGATTTTTCAACCTACAGTGCCTAACTATTCCATCACGATTCGCTGTAATTCTTGATGATGGGGTGTGGGACAAATTCTTGATTCATTTTATATAATAATGTATTTGTCTAATTTATAATTTGTCTAAAAACTTAGATAATCGCGCTCACATTTTAGCGCATCATTGTTATGTTTTTTGTTATAATATCTTTTAAGTTCACGGTATCTTTATCCCCCGAAACATGCGCATAACTGTGTTTTACTCCTGACCCCAACACCACATCGCAGACACGGCATTGGTCCTAACTCACCATTCGAATGTCGAATGCTTTGGGAATATTCCCCGCAGAATTCTTTCCTGCAGGATTCGTTACAGGTGGTTACAGATCCCATTTTACGCCACTTGCATTGATTGGTTTGAGACATTATATAAATATATATATATATATATATATATATATATATATATATATATATATATATATATATATATATATATATAATATTTCTTATTTAAATGTTTGTCTTAAATATAATATGGAGGAATTTGAAAGATTATCTCCAATCTAGCCCTGGAAAGCTTCTAGATTCGATCTTGCCAGACTAACCCCTGACTCGGGCAGACGAGCCCTGATTGATCTGATTGATATTATCAGGAATGCCAAAAAAGAATTTCGTAATGATGGAGCATCTCACGTATGGTCTACATTCAAAATTTGCGCAACATTGACGAAGTCAATGTCGACGAAGTCAAGGACGCTACAATGAATGATGCACGAGCGAAAACGATAATCGATTACTTTGATAATCAGAAATATTTTTTCAGAATAAAATTTATTGTGCAAGAAGATTCCGATACATGTATTATCCGTGACAAACGTGACCCTGTCCTTGCTAATGGAAAAACCGCTCTGTTAAGAAAAGATTCCAAACCAGGAATGTTGACTGGGATTGATAAACCATATTACGCTTGAGCGTATCCTGTGACCGCGGTCATTTATGGAATCTATCCGATAAAAAGCCAAAAATCAATAAACTTGCCCCAATGAGATTGTCAAGGCTGAATTATGTAGCCGAGCGAGTAATGGAATATTTTACAAATGCGAAGCGTGGAAACGTTTAACCGATCTGCGACTTGAAAAAATAAACAAATGGGCTGAATCGGTTAAGGATACAGGAGCGTCAATAAACGATGTCGCTGAATTATCAAATAAATTAAAGTTTCCAATAACCGTAAAAACATTAACCGGAGAGGTATTATATGAATCAGCGAATAAATCAAAGGGAGCGCCGATTGAAATTATTGACCATAACGCTCACGCTTGGACTAACGCAGTAACAATGTTTCCACGAAATCGTGTTGTGAAATATTACTCGTCCTCGGAATTTTCCGAGAGTGGAATGTTTGATGCTATCAGCCGGATGATCAAAAACGACCCTGTGTCGGTGTGGTTGTTTAAAAGTTCCGAAGATGGTGAGTATGATCAATTTGTAAGACCTAACAGCGAATTATGTCGTAAAGAATCTCTGCATGAAGAAATGAAAAAACTCGCATAGAAGTATTCAGAAAACACTGAGCAGTTATTAACCAATTGTTTTACAGTTCCGTCGGTTGCTGCCCACGCCGCTCGAGAGAGAAATTTATGGAGACCAACACGCGCTGAGTTCCTTGAAGATGTTCAGTTAAGTTGTATCGAATATGGACACGGCGGTTTGTGGAATACCAAGTATAATATCAGCGAGATGATTTCCGTAGACATGATTGCGTGTTATCCGGGAAGTGTTCTCGGGATGGGCGAGTGTACTGAATATTTTAAAATATTTGGTCATCCTTGACATGAAATGACTAGAGTATCAATTAATGGTCCATTACCCGATTTTGATCTGACAGGATTTGCTCGTGTGACATCGTTGGAATACGCTGAAGAGCTTCATCCGTCTGTGAATGATCCAATCACCAGATCCAAAACCGTTTATTTGAACGGAGCGGGATGTTCTGGTAAGACAACTCGAGCGATTGAATCATTTCGAAATTCAGATATGATTGTGCTAACACCAACACACAGACTCGCCAGGGAGATGAAACAACGAGGAGTTAATTCTTGTACTTATCACAGCTTTTTCAAATACAGAGGTAGTGCGTGGACTCCTGACGGAATGGGAGAGAAATATATTCCGCGAATTATTATTTGGGATGAAATAGGCACTGTATCGTAAGATATATTAAAAATATTTCTTGATTGGCTATTAACAAAAAATACTGCAGTCGTTATGTGCGGCGATCACGGTCAGCCACCACCTTTTGTTGGTCCATGTCCGCATTTGTGGTTAAAAGATTTTGTTGATTATTGTGAAGAAATTGATACCGATCACAGATCTCTTCATGCAACGTTAAAGGAATTTTAAACATTAATCAGATTACAACCGAATAAAATTTAATGTGAAATTATTCGTAAAATAATTTCAGAGACGTCAATGAGCGACTTTTGGAAAACGTGGAAACCAAACGATTTGATAGTGGCAAGTAGAAAGATAGTCAGAGACACTTCAACAGCAGTTATTTCAATTACAACGGGAGAAATTTCCAATGTTGCCAGTGCCGTTGTGTTATAGACCAGCTGATACACGACTACAAAATATTGACGTTGATATACCAGGACAGACCGCAAAACAGAATTTAGTATTAAATGATATTGTCACAGTTGATGTCAATGTTGTTGAAGATGCACTGCGCACTGATAAATCACCGTGGACGCTAGGATACGCAATGACGATTCATTCATCTCATGGACTGACTATTACTGATACAGTTGTTTGGATCGTTGATGATCGAATCGAGTGGTCAAACTTAGTTTACTTGGCAGTGTCTCGAGTTAGAAGATTTTCTCAACTGTGGAGAATTGTCTTGGACGAGTCAATGGCTGATGACAACGATAAATGTCAAGTTGATATAATAAGAAAAAAATTAGCCGGTTACAAACAGAGTGACAACAAATAATCGCGATTTTGATCTTGATGTTGAATTTATCATGACTCTGAAACAACAACAGAATAATCACTGTGCGGGCTGTAATTGTATAATGTTGTGGCAGTATTCGAGTAATAATCCAAGACAATTCACCGTAGAGGGAAAAGATAGTAGTTGCGGTCATGCACGACAAAATGTGATGCTGACATGTCTTGAGTGTAATCGACGTTGGGGTGCTAGTTAAGTGATCTGGTCGGTAATTACTTGTAATTGTTCACGTGTGAATCTGCGCTGAGGAGCAGTTGAATCCAGCCTGTAGATTTCTGGTCTACCAGTGGATCTAATTATGTTAGATATCATGTGTGTGGTAATACTCCAGATAGGATCAGTTGCTCTTTTTTTACCACCATCAAGTTCACCTGGTTCTTATAAATATCTCACAGTGACATTGCTCAGTATTGGTTGTGTTGAAAAATCACGTCGCTGTACGGGTATATTTTTTGGTAATTGCATTAATCGGTTTCATGTTGGTTGTTCGAGTAATTTCATTATTTAATGCAGTTATCACACTTGGTAATCTTGCAACCCATTCGCGAGATCTCTTGTCCTGAATGAATTCCTTCGCGTACTGATATCCAAATAACCGCTCAGCAAGTGTTCGATTAAATTGTTCAACAATTGCCTGATCACGGTGAATTTCAGTATGTCCTCGTCTGATGTTGACATTATGTTGTTTCATTAGCGATGATACTGCACCCTGAAATTCTTTGCCAGGATCAACTTGTAATAGATTTAGCCATCGTAGAGGTCATCGTCGATAAATTCGTTCAAAAGCAGAAGCAACCTCAGATGCTGTTTTAGTCGTTAACGGTTCTGCGTCTTTGTATTTACTTGCAACATCAGCTACAGTTAACGTGTATTTATATGTTCGACGACGAACGGTATCATGTGGTAGAAATAATATATCAGCCTGATGAACTTCATTTGGCACACTAACATTAAAATGTGCAAAATTAATTTTCTTAGGACACGGTAGATAAATTGGCCATATTGCCTCTTTGGGTAACCAATCTGCTGCAGTATCACGTGTGACTTTTGCTGCACTGGCAAGTTTACTAATTGCTGCGCTACGTTTCCAGTATCCTCTTGGGGAATAATAAATCGACTCCATTATAATTAATTACCAGCACCTAATACAAGCTTAGATTTCATCGCAGATTTTATTAACCAACTAGCTAACCTCTCCTTGAAAGATGTATCAGTGATGGAATTTAGCGCGTGAATTAATTTCACATCCGCGAGATGCCTATCTTGTAGATTTTTACTTTTATAAGCTACATCATGAACATGACATGCTTTATCGATAGCATTTATTGGTTCTTTTCCGGGTTTTGGTTGATCTTGGTCATCAAGTCTGATATCAAGTCTGGTTCCAGGACCACAATAATTATATCCTGGGAGATGTTTTTCTCCTGGGTATTTAGCCCACGGAGCCCCTGGTAATTTTCCTAACTTGGCGGCAATATCACCTCCTCGTTTTTTTTTATTTGGCGCTGACTGCACTGACTTGTTAGTAGAGATAAATTTAAATTTCTTTGTACCGCATCGCTCACACTTGCCCGAAACCGCGCATCTATTATTTTTTGTTGTAATGGTTGTTAGATCACTTGTTGGCGTGCGCGCCCTGCATTTCACACGATATAAATCCATATTTATTTTATAATATTCTAATGGAAATCAGTGACTTTTCTGCAACAAGGAAACGAGAACCAGTTAAGCATCACGCAGCGCTACCAAATTCTGTTCGTATGATTATAATTGGACCATCTGGGAGTGGTAAGACACAGTTGTTACTTAATTTAATAATGAAGTGGATGAAGTGGGATAAGTTGTATTTGATAGCACCAAGTGCAGACGATCAACGATGCTACGAAGTGTTAAATGATTTTAATGAAAGTGCAAAATCATTAAATAAAAACGGTGATGGTGTTGTTGAATTTATAACTGACATTGATGAAGCACCAAGTGTAGAAGATACTGATGGATTTATTAATAATTTAGTTGTGCACGATGATGTGATGCCTGATAAACAATCAAATCCTGCCAGGATATTTTCCAGAGGCAGACACAAAAACACAGATGTGATTTATGTAACCCAGCGATACACCCAGATACCGAAAGTGATCAGGGATAACTGTAATATTCTTGCAGTGTTTAACGGTGTTGATACACACACGTTACGAAATATACATCAGACTTGGTGCAGTGGTGATATGGATATAAATAAGTTTAGAAATTTATTTAGTCATGCCCAATCAACCCCGCACGGATTTATAACAATACATTTACATGATCCTCGAACACGGTATCGAGTCGGGTTAGATACGAATTTTGGAATATAGCAGCTGGGGGGTGGGGGGTTAGGGCGCGCCTCCAAATTGTCACCGACAATCGCGCATTTTTCCTTCGACGCGACAAAGAAAAAAAAAGCATACCAGCGATAAAGGTAAACAAAGTTGTTTTACGCTGGATACGCACTTTTTTAACGATTTTTTGTGTTTTTGTAGGAAGAAATATAAGTGAATCAATTAGAGGCTCTTTACCGTCTCCTGACAAATAGGCAGCAGAGACGGCGACAGTTGTTGTTGAAATCTTATTTTGACAAATATATAGTGAATAAATTAGAGGCTGTTCGCCCTCCCTGCTGCTCCTTCACGGTAAAATTTACAGGGTTCACGACTGAAGTGCTGTCACAGAAAGTAGAAAGTTTTATTACCGATTTGTGGTGGTTCCTTGTTAGAAACAGTGTCAGGCCAAATAATACGATACTTTGAGGGGCCCCGAATGGCTGAGTGGTCCAAAGCTTTCACTGTTATGGATCATATCCATTCTGTCTGCCATTAGCTTCTCGTTGGTCGGTGGTTCTTTCCCGGGTTTCCCAGGTTCTTCCTCCACCATTTATACTGGCACTATGTATAGCCTATATTGTGCTGAAAAATGGCGTTAAACCCTTACAACAACTTCAACAACGATCGTTTGAGACTCCATTCATCCCGACAGTTTGAAGTCACCCATCTGGGTCTAGTTTAGCACCCCGGCAGAAAGGACTCCCTCCAAAGTCATTGACAAAGTTCAACACGTCCAAGAATCCTACGACGAGTTTCGCATCACCTATGGAAAGCAACACTTTGCACAACCCACGTTTCTGCATCTAAAGGGAGCCTGCGCTTGGATATTTCATTGGTAGATGACATCAGCAGTGCCAAACACATCGTCCAAATAAACAATTTCCAAGACCACATGTGTTAAGCCCGAGCCATAATAGTGGGTCGAACATATGCCGACAAGAACTAAACAGAATGGAATAGAGTCTGAGGGAACATTCGACAATCGGGCAGAGTCAGTCAGAAAATGAAGCAGAACTCCTGTTATAGCAGGCACGCATCTCGAAAGACACTTTGTGCAGGATTAATGAAATGCAAAATCTTCAAGATGTCTTTGCTCCACGCTACACGTTGAAAGTGTATTCTCAGATGGCTTGTGGTGCTTTAAACCGGGCCAGTTTCCCAGAGGAAAATGCATCACGTCTATCATCAAGAACATTTCGATGTCATTCCCACTAACACAGGATTTCTCCAATAAGGACACTACTACAAAAAAATATGATCAATAGTTTTGCATCGGCACCATCACATTGATTGCCAGAGAGATGCTGGATTGCTTATCATCTAAATATTTCATTTCCGAAGGAAAAGAACTAATTCATCGCTTTGATTGCAAATTTGGCAGTACTACGTGTTACGAACGAAATTGCATGCCACAAGGTCAACAATAGAAAAGTGCTTGCCAATTATTGAAATTGTGCTGTACCTGTGGATATCTTATTCGCACCAATAACCCCAAGGCACACGTTTGTCAAGGGAAGAAACTATGCTGTTTTTATGATCTAATAGTCGACTTTGAACATTAATGTTACATCCAAAATTATAACCCAGAACTGGAGGAAGACCAGCACAAGAAGAAAAGACATCGTTTTATTTTCGAAGAGGCCTGCATTCACATTCCTAATTTCTGCGTCGATCATCGAGCTTGCAAGATGTGCATCCAAGAACCTTTTCTCGTAGCCCCTACAGTAGGAAGATATCGGGAGGGCGTGAAATTATCTTTAGAGGAACCAGCAGTCTTTCCGATTTTGCCTGATAGGATCATACATAGGCCCTATCGACGAGACTTCGGGCGTTGAGGACATCCAACATAACGGAGACTGCCATCGTTATGCTACGGTGATGGCTCACAATTTCTTGGGATACGATGGACAATTTCTTCTGAAATACGATTCAGAACAAGGCACCGAATGTCTCAATGTCATGAACGGACCCACAATCATCAACATTAAAGTGAGACAAGTACAGTTTAAAGATTCCAAGAGTTTTTTGGCTATGCTGTTAAGTCGAATCCCTGAAACGTTAGGATGGCAGATATGGCCAAAGGGTATTTTGCACACTTTTTCAATTCGGGAGCCAATCAAGACGCTATCCTCGTGCACGCTCCTGACGTTCACTACTACAACCACGATAATACGCCCACTGAACAACAAGAATCCTTCAAAGCTTGGTACCACCCTAATGATTCCAGTCCTTTTGACTTTCAGGAAATAATGTTAAAGCATTTGCCGATTATATGTGAACGTTTTACGCATTTGATTTGAAAAATCTCAACAATTGTTTTTGAAGCGCGGAGGGATCGATCCTTTGAAAGAATGTTATACATCGCCATAATGTGTTCCTTACTGTACCGCTACAAATTCATGACCAAGAACACACTCGTCAGCATACGCTTTCAAACTTCCTAGTTCGTTAGCCGTCGATGCTCTGAAAAGGCTAAGTATTGGTTACATTATTTGTGCAAAAGGGAAGACTAATGGATCCAACATGCCAGAAACGGAGCGAAAAGAAAATTGGACATCTTTCGGTGGATGGTTGGGATTAGAAGACCCCAATATCGTCTACGAATTTCATGGATGCTTATTTCACAGATGCCCTACTTGTTGCTCTCAACGATACGTGAAAGATCAGTTCTGAAACGACACGATGGAATAATTGTAAGAAAACATACCAACGACGCCTGAAGTTACGCCCGAGTGGTAGAAATGAAGGAAATACTACAATCAGCGGTTTCAAAACCGATCCGGAATTTTTAAGTTTCGCTGAATGTTAAGACGCCATGCACGTCGAACTTCTTGACCTGCGCGACAGTTTAGATGGAGGGAGAACTAGTGCCACACTCTTACTTTATGACGTAGACAAATCTCAAGAAGAAGAACCCATTTATACCAATGTATGTTTGATGTATACTTGGGTGTACAAATAGAGTACAGGACATCCCCAAATACTGACAGAACACATCGGCTTGGAATACATTCGTCAATCCAGAAGCTTGATCAAATGTAAAGTCTCACCTCCCACTGACGTGTACCATCTCATCTTAACACACCATTGCCAAGGAAACTGATGTTTCCATTGTGCCGAACCTGTGAAGAAATCTGTAACCAAGACCAACCTTGTCAAATTTGTTTCTTGCTTACGATCTGGGATACTGATTGTTAAAAGTCTACAAACTTTGCCACTTTCTAAACAAATAACTCTACCAAAAGGTCGACGAATCCCACATAAGTATTTTCTCAGATAACGTCAACTCAATTCTAAAACTAAAATAAGAAATCAGCAGTTATCCCTCCGGACGCTAGAAAACCAAGTGAGATTCAAAGAAAAGTACCGTTCCATCGAATGATGACTTTAGACCAATTGGAAAAGAACGAAGAAAGACGCCCATTTGCTAAATTTGTGCTTAATTGCAACGGCCGTGATTAACGACGACGGAGTACGTGGTAGATCCATACCGCTACTTTGAACGGGTTGGCGACAATGCAAAACAAATTAGAAACGTGGACATCGTTCGAGAAGATTTTATTTTGGTCAATAACTAAGAAGTAGCAGAGTTTTTACTTCCCGACGAGTTTGGAAATTCCATTATTGCAGCTTACGTGACAGCCAATGTTTGCTAAAATTATACGAAGCCTTATCACCTTCAGGAGATTGAGTCCTGCACTTTGACACGGACACTTACATCCCCTGGCCCATACATCGAAGAGATCGTTTAGTTGCATGTACGCACGAGCACATCGAAGACAAAATCCTGATTTTTGCTAGGGGCTGTCCAAAAAAGTATAGAAATGCATACTAACTGCAAAGTCAAAGTATGGCCACTTAACTATCAAGCGAAGAAAAGTGATAAACATAGACGTGAAAGAAACTCTACGGTCCGGAGATTAACACTTTCGCACGATCACCTTGCAATCGCACAAAATTGTACAGTTACAAAATCACCAAATCTTCTGCTACCCTTTGGGGAAAAGACCCGATCAAATCGTGTATGAGAAACGAGTGAGGCTTCCAGACCGCAACGCTTTGCAATAAGGATGCGCTGCGATCTAGTATATGAAAGGAAATGTTTCCAAGATCGACACTCTCTTACGATTACAAATGCAGAACTAGAACGATGAATCATTCAACATAAACACAAGCGAGTTAGGGGTTCCAGTTCAGTGAAAAACTTGAGTGCGATGCTGTGCCTTGCGATCACATCGATGCCGCACCCTGTGACATCATCAATGCAATACGGCATGGCCTCTCAACTACTACTCCCCACGGAAAGCGATGCTACCACCCTACGGACGCCGAAGTCATGCCGTGCGTGTACCATACCCTTCTACCTAGCAAAATCAATGCCATTTATTACCGTCTTCCTTGCCTCTTTACTGGCTTTCATGGTCAAAGTGCGTGTACCATCATACGATCCCATTCATGCCTGTGCAAACAACTCAGAATGTCACCGCAACATCTACCAAATGCACCCATCAAAAAGTACTAGTTGTCTTTGGTTTTGCCTGGCTACTATGACTTCGAAACTCGATTCCAAACGGTCAAAGGGAAATGACCTAACTATTTTAATGGACATACACCCAATCAGTTAGCCAGAGCTAGATTTGTCTACTTTGGAGGAGATAAAGCCACATGCATCATTTGTTGGTGTGTCTGTTCACGAAGAGGAAGAGAAAGACAGCTTACCTAGAACATGCTGGATAGTCTTCCCGCTGTCACTACCTTCCTGTGGTTGGACCTAAGCACTGTAAATGTCTACGATATTTTTCGTACTATTTTTACGAAATCAAACTGGCCACGAGTAAACATATGGACTTTACTATTTACACATTGGAGCTTAGCATTTAAGCAAAATTTGAAAAGTAATATTCAATGATAGCCAAGAGAATTGCAAGAAAAATTCTACAATGCAGTCTAGACATGCCTTGCAAGAGAAAAATCTCAATTTTAGACTGTAGAATGTTTGAGAAAAGAAATTTTCAAGAGAAAGGTGAAGATATTGAACAAAGAAATTATATATCTCTTGATGAGGACCCTGTTCTTCAGAGTATATATCTTTAAAGAGATTACATTTGAAGAATTCATTAAAATCCTTGAAGGATACCCTCATCTGTACAAGGCAAAAGTTAGTCTCTTCCAAGGTCACTTTATTTTTTAGAAACGGGTGTGAATGTTTCATCCAAGAGAAAGACGTTCCTGTGAATAACTTAGGGCCTTCAGAATCTGGCTGACGTAGGTAGCAAACGCATTTATGCCAAACTTTGTTTGGAAGCGCTGTAACAGATTCCGTAGAAGGAAATCAAGGACCATATTCAGACCTCGGAGGATTACCGAAACGTTTTACACCATATGTTTCCACTGAAATTAGGACTTCATATTGTGTGTGTGTGTGTGTGTGTGTGTGTGTGTGTTAATGACTGCATTTTTCGAATTTCGTTTAACAGCATATTCATTGTGGCCTAATTATGAACAGTATTTCCAAGGATATCATGGTTACTGCAACTTTAAATGTGCACGAAAGACTCATTCTTTTAAAAGATATTGCACTTTCTGATCAATACTTCTCTACCTATGTGTGAAGAAAATATTTGTGACGCTTTATCGACTGACAATGCTTGCAAAGAATTGTCCATTTCGATTCAAGAAAAAAAGTGGACTTAAAACCAACATTTAACATGACAATCAAGCCACTGTTATAAACATTGGTATATAACCTAACACAGAGAAAACCCAAGTTCAGGACAGTACATTCGTTCACATTGACAAAAACAAAAGGCCATATATATATATATATATATATATATATATATATATATATATATATATATATATATATATATATATATATAGTAATTTCTGTCTTAGAGATTATTGTTTTTATATACTTGTCAATTTGTTGAAACATTCAATAAACGTATTTCATAGTATAAAATCTCTTGTGTTGTCCATGCTATTGTCTTTGAGCAAGAACAAGAAAAATAACACTACATAATAAAAAGACAAAGAGACAGTCATGATGTCGAGATGACCAGAACTCGAATGCCATTTAGTCTCCTCTTTTGCTGCCGACATAGCTGAAAGAATTACAACTCTGATCCATGAACATTGTTTTGAAAGTCAGAACGGTCATCCAGTCAGATTCAACACGATAATTGTATGATGGTGAACCAGTAAGAAAAATTGGAAAGTATCTTAATGATGCTTATTATCTGAAGAGAACATGTTGAAGAAGTTGAATAAAGACTTGAGTGACCATTCTTCTCATCTATTGACGGCTCTGGAGATCCAACGCATCGAAACTCTCTTGCCACGGAGTACAGTGAATTACATGACGGACATTTTGGATTGAATTAATTACTCATCATTACCTGTGAAACAAGAATATATACTTCTGAACTTCCGTACCTCCTGACGCATCGTTCCTATACGGTTTACTGGAATCCTGTTGTCTGTGATAAAGGTGAACTTCCTTATCACAAACCTAAAGACATTCAATCATATGTCATCAACACAGACGACAGTCATCATACAAGTACTCACTGGGTCACCATCTTCTTTCCCAACGATCAGTGTGGACTTTTTCGATTCGTATGGATCACCACCTTTGGAAGACGGCATCACTGACTTATGAGAAGAAATACCATATCGACTCGATTTAATATCTCCGCATATTCCGCATCTTGGTATGAAGCTACACTTGCGGTAAAGTGTTTCCACCCCTTGCAGCTGTTGCAGAATCTGGGTTTACTCTTTATTCTTCCAGTTGAAACGATATTCTTTATGGCCCCGTCCTGATTACTAGTGGTGGGAATGACTTGAATTTCAATAACGCAGCATTGGATTTGTACCCGTCCTTGTTCTCGGCATGCTTTCACATTTGCTCCATAGTCTGAGAGTTCGTTGAATAGTTGTCTGTTGTCCATGCTTTGGTACACTTATTTTAATATTATGATCTTCTTGTATGTACGCGAGGGTTGATTTTTTGTTGTTCCTGGTGCTACTTGTACATTGGGGGTGGTATTATTTGCAGTCTTTTTTCTTCCTGTGTAAATGGCCTTATGCCTGCTAACTAATGCTTCTATAGAGCAGAGTCTAATGACTTTCATTAATGTGACATTCTGTTGACTAGTGTGACACTAGACGATGATGTAATTAGCTTTTGGTCGTATAATCTTCATCTCTCCTCTGTGTACACTTGCTAACGGATTTTATAATGCTTACGTCGCTTATGTTGTTAAGCTTTGGATTTCTGCATTTGATGAAAACCGTCAGTTCCTTAGGATTGGTATTGATATCTGTGTTTCGTTGCAGATTCTGTTGGGTCAGATCATCCTGTTCTTCATGTGCTTTTGTACATTTTTCTTGCTGGTAACTGTAACGTTTCTTACTTTCCTCTTGGTATCCACTTTTCTGCTGGATTTTTAGATGTTCCATTATCTGTGATCTTTTTTGCTTGGTCTTCGGTCCTGTTTGTCTGAGCTTGCTGCTTTATTTTTCTTATTTCTTTACCCAACTGTGAGTAGGTCCTTTTTCCGTGATGTTTCGTTGTTGTTATTTCTTTTTGGTTTGGATCTGGGACAATATCAACTATCACTGGCAAAGAATTAGGCCCTCTTGGGTTAATGACCAAGGGTAATTGCAAATGGGAAGGGATGTTTACGCAGACGTCTAAAGTCTTAAATGATTCTTACCATAGTGTCCAATGAAAATGGGGTTAGTTGAGGTGGGGGTGGTGTAGGTAAAGTAGTATGGATTGCAGTTGAAGGTGAGAGGAAACGGAAGAACTGTTGTTATTATTATTGATTATTGACAGCTTCCTAAAATTGCTACTCTGCCTAACTAACCCTGTTCTGTTACATTGCTATGTGGTTGGTGGTTTTGGTTTGAGAGATTTGATGCATCCTACTAATGATACTATTATACCTAATTATTCAAATGTAATTAATTCTAAATTAATATCATCCACTTGCTGAATGAGCTCAATCTAGCGCAGCTGGCAGAGAATCATGCAGTAATTCCATGGATTGGTAATGTGCACGGACTGAGCTAGTATTATTCCTAAAACCGCTTATGGGGCGATGTACACACCTTCAACAAGTAAGATTTAATTAAAATGAAATTTAAGGAATAATGTATAAATTACTTTAATTGATCAAACGGTGAATTTTGAGATGGTCGAAAATGATCGACTCTTCAGTTAGAATTTCAAAAGACGCCAAAATTTTCTGAAAATGGCGCCAACATGTAAACACGGTATAGTTTATAATTATAAGTGATCCTATCAAATAATTCCTATCTTCGTAAATAGCTTCGTCTAATGGAGCAGATCATATCAATATATGTATATTCCCTATCGTGCGATAACAATAAGCACACTATGTTAATTTGCTATAGTTAGATAGAATATGAAGGTGAAAATTGACTTGGATTGGGAAGTCAGGTAAGGTCTAGATATACATAACCCATGAATGCATATATAATCAGTTACCCGTAGGTGTAAGTCAATAATCGTAACTTCTAAATAATGTCTTAGTCCCATCCAAAAAAGATTGACTAAAGTTAGGTGGTGTCTGTTTGGTGGTCTGCTGTGAGGGCTGCTAGGCGGGCTACTGGGAAGGCCACCAGGCAGGCTTCTCGATTGTTTATCTTGGGGGTCCCTGAAATTATGCCAATTATGCAAATACTCTTCTCTTGATATGGGGAAAAGCATCTAACCAGAGAGAAAGGAAAAGCAAGATAGGGATGAACGGAAGACGAACGCCAACTCGACGAAAGGAGCAGTTAATGAAAACTACTCTGACCTATGGTGATCGGAGTCTATGAAACCACAGCAGACCAAACCTACAGGAGAGAATTTAATCTCGTGATTTTCGAGGGAAGAGCTGCTACTAACGCAACTTCGACCCCAACTAGCATCGGGCATTCTCCAGTTAAATCGAGGGGGGTCGGGTTTGAAAACAGTTGAGACAAAGAAGGAGAGTAGAGGTAGAAAAACAACAACATATTTCTCAACCACTCGACCAAGGCACCACCAAGACATCCTCTCCATAAACCCCCATCAAAGTGAGGAAAGAAATAGGGACCAAGAGCGAGGTGTTACATATATTTGATTTAATTTATATTGGATTTAATTTAATTGTTTGTAAGCTATAAATTCTTTTTATTTTTATTTTCATTACATGTCAATTTAATTGAATTCTGTTTACTAGGAGCTCGATATTTGTTTCAGAAAATAGTTTAACCTTGACTCTTCCGTTGTAAGCACCTAAAGCTGACTTAGTTCCCGACCTTGGTTTAGAAATCAGTTAGAGAAGTAAACAACTTTTTGTCTTATGCTTAAATCAGAATGATTGGTTTTTGTCAAGGTCATACTGGGCTACGTGTTTTGTAGACGTAAATACTTCTCGGAGGTTCTGGAAAGATAACTATCATCCGGGAATTTGTTTTGCGTTTAAAATTGCTGTGTAATCTTTGTTTATAGAGCTTTTTCTCAGCCGGGGCTTTAACTTTACACTGGAAAAATGTATGTTGTGTGAGTTGGAGTTATAATTTTTATTCAAATTATTTGGATTCTAAAGGATATTTATTTTTCCTGGAAATATTTGAGTGCTCATACAGGATTCTTCGACAAAGACATTTATTTCAATTTTATTCGGAATTCAAGCACCGGAACATTGTTTTCTGTAGTTAACAAAGGACTGTACACATTAGCTCTATACTGACTACAATATACGTCATTGCCTTCCATTTTGGATTTTTCGTCGAGACTCGAACTTGAATTTATTGGAACATTTTATTATTAGGACTTCTACAATTTTTTATTCGTGGATTATTATTGGATTAATTTTGGATTTAATTCTTAAATCCATAAATCCTTATTTGTTTCTTATTTTTACAGAGATTTTCCAGGGAAATAAATTATTTGTTAAATTTTTCAAAGCTTGTTGTTGTCACTTCTTTCTTTTCTTACTGTTTATTCGAACCAAAACACGTAGCATAAGAGAGAAACCCTCTGAGGTGCTGTACCGGGAAGCCTTCCAATACGTCATTGATTAAGGAACAAAGAAAATTCCCTCAGTCTTGTCAGAACAAAGAATTTTCTTTAAGTTCTACTGGTCATAAACTAGAGGAACGTATGCAATGGTCTGTTTTCCATCGTCAGTCCGTCTGTTAGTACAAATTTGTTGTCGCTAACGACCTTTATCTACTTGAAGGATTGCCATGAAACACGAAGACTTATTTTGATGTCTTCTTTTGTTCTAAATGAAAATGGTGCTGATCTAATACCTAACTACCCGCCACAGCGGCCATCTTGAAAATCATGTTATTATTATTCCTTCTGAATGGATGGCCATATCAAAATGGAGTTATCCCAAAGGAACCCTTTCAAATTTAATTGGTCCTAAACGAAAATGGGGTCGATGCGATGTCCAATATGACCGCCATAGTCATAGTGTTCACCTTGAAAATCTTGTTATCCCCACTCTTCCTGAACTGAAAATAATCTAGCCATGGACTTTTACCAGAGGAATTCCAATGATACCTTTTTGAACCTAAACGGAAATTGTGCCGATTTCATGTACAATATGGTCAACACTGTGCACGTCTTGAAAATCTTGTTATAGCTAATCCTCCTGAAAGAAAAGTAATATTGCCATGTGGTTTCACAAGAAAACTTCTTAACAATATAGTTTGTCCGAAATGAAAATAGTGTCCATCCGATCTCCAATATGGCCACCACAGCATTCATCTTGAAACTATTGTTGTCACTATTATTCCTCATTAAAGGATAATCGTATCAATGTAGGTGTTAATCTCTAGTTGATGCAATTTTGAGATTCAGTGAGTCTAAAGGTGCAATCCAGAGATTCGATATGCCTGTCACAGTGGCCATCTTGAAAATATTATTTTTCTGAATCATTGGTCATATTATGAGGATTTCATTGAAATACCTTTTATGATGTCTAGTTGGTAGCAAATGAGAATAGTGCTGATCTGACTGCTAATATGAATACCACAATGGCTATCCTGATAATCATCATGATGTTTTTACTGAAAGGCTTCTGAGATGCCATAACGGTCCCAAATGAAAATGGTGCCAAGTAGTATGTCTGCCTCAATAGCTCTTTTGAAAATCTTGTGATCGCCAAATACTATCAAAGATGGTTTCAACACTCTGCAGTTAGAAAGGAAGAAAGAGCGTTAAACTGATTTCCTGCAGATTCTTTTAGCCATTTGAGCGCCAGTCTCATACAAATGACTCTTGTTCATTTCGGTTTCTTCCTTTCTGCCTGGTTTTCTCGCACATGGTCTGCATCTATTTGATGGGAGTAATAACGGCTTTCATAAGATCGTTGGCAGTACCCATCATTCCAATATTTTGGTTGATGTACAATATTCTCGTAAGTATCTTACTCGGAGATCCGTGTCTTTATTGGCAGACAGTTGCAATTTTTGGCCTGATTTCAGCAGGTTGAAAAGTAAGATCTGATTACTTTTAGGAATTTCACGTATGAAGTTTTACAAAATTGATTAATTTTCTCATAAATAAAGATGATGTTTGTGTTCCTCTGGACTGGATCACACAAATCCTGTCCGTCTCAGCAAGAGTGTTCGACATTACTTCATTTTCTGCTCGTCTCTACCTCCTCGGGTATCCAGAATTCGACAATGAATATAGTTCCCCGAGGTAGACTTAATATGAGACCTAGCTAGTTTCTAGTGATATCAAATTGGTGCTTTATGTATTTATTTTGCATTGTGGGATTGACCTTTGTCCATAATTGAGGATAGGAGTTTGTGCCGACCTGACTAATATTTGATTGCGGGTTGGGGGTAACAACATATTACAGAGCTAATGTTTGTCTACGATTGTAGATTATACTTTAAGTTACTTATTACTTGTAGATAAAAGTGCTTAATTGGATTTCAATTCATGGCATTGGTTATCCCTTCGGGAATTAATGGTCTTCCTGATTTATGTCTTTTATTAAAATAGAAGTAAAGGTTCTGGTCATATTTATAACTTGAATGTGCTGGGAATTAAGATTTGAACCTCAGCCGTGTCCTCATATTGAGTCTTATGTTTTTAAGTTAAGGATGTTTACATCAGAATTATTTATTCCTGTCTTAACACATGTACTTTGAAGAGTCTTTTAGTTGTTTTCAGTTTTTATTTGAGATGATTTATTTATTTAAATTAATTATTCATTGGAATTACAAAGTAATCCTTAATACTTTTGGAATTATTGTGATACATTTTAAATTATATCATTATGATAAATCAAGACTGTTAGCGCATCAGAACTATTCCAGGCTATTGGTACATCAGCACATTCAAAATTAGAATTAATTCGGATCACCACTGGAATTTATTCGGTAGTTTCTATACTTTTGGATTTTTGGTATAACTTTTATGACTAATTGGAATTTAATTCACTATAGTGTAAGTTCGTTTTAAATTTTCACTTTGGATTCTAAAACAATTAATTATTTATCGACTTTTACTAATCTTGTTGGTTCTCGTTCTTTTGTATTCCATAGTTCAGGACCACAGATTCGTAATATTGGAGATCTTACAGGGATCTTCTTTCAGCTTCGATTCAGTTGGGAAATAAATTGCACCACCACCGCAGCTGGTGGATGCCATACGATAGTACTGATAAATAACCTAGACTCGCTCTTTCTATATATCTACGCGTCAGACCTGGCCTGTGGTGCTCACCTAGAACCAGAGGGGAAAGTCTTTTGAGGCTTTTAGTTTGATTAGGATTCTTCTCAACATATAAACAACCCACAAATATGTGCATGTTTTTCTAACTCTACAGGGGTTCATCATTTTCATTAGACTCAGCTGTAGTATGACCATTGCGGACGTTGTGTAGAAATACCAAAGAACTGTGCAAGGAAATTAGTGTAATGATAGAATAAAGAAAACGTATACCAGCCATTGATGAGATACATATATGATTTCAAATGAAAGCAATACGTATATGTTGGAAAATATCATGTAATCAGCTTTAAGTCCTATTTTATAATATAATGAAACGCAGGATTAGCTACATCTAACGTACAAATTCATAACATTGCCACGGAATAAATAAACCTTAATATATACAATACATATATAAAAATGTATCCCCCCCAATACTAAACAAAGCAAGGTATGGCTGTAGTATTGGCAGTTAGTGAGTGCTAGCTAGCACATTTGCAGGCGCTTAATTGGTGTGTCTAGCATTAATTTGGCCCTCAATGCTGACACCTGGTGGGAAAAGCTTTTGATGAACACTTAAGTCGTGACATATCTCGTTGTCATCTCATTGTTCTTCGGTGAGTAAGATAGTTACCCGCTGCTGATTTTAATTAGGGCGGAAAAGAAGCTGAAGCAAGACTCGACAGGATGTAAACTAGATATTCTTTCCTATGTCATATTTGAGACCGAACCAATATCCGGTGAAAAACAAGGGAAAATACGTTTTGTACATAAATAATACACACGATGGTTATTACATTGTCAGCCAATAAAGCACTGTTAGCTTACATTATATGACTATTTGAAATACAAATATAGTGTAACAATATTTTCATTAATATTTATTTCCTTTGACGAAATAAATTGGATGACCGAAAAGATTTATGACTGCCTTAATTACATAATTTTAATGAAGCGGAAGGTAAAGTGGACTTCAAGGTTCTCTTGTCTCGGCGCCATTCAACTCTGGTTAGCTCAGTGAGAATAATTTCCTATTGTATTGTTTGACTCAATTTCTCTGGGAAAAAGCATGCAGGTCATTTAATTTCGTACAGTAAATATCCTAACTTCGTAAACAGTTCTAGAAACAAGCTCTCCTTCCAGCAAAGACGGACTAAGTTATTATTTTGAATAGTACATCTTGGATGTGTCCTATTCAATGTTTAAGGACAAATCAGTGTTCAGAGCTAATAAAATCAAAGGAGAGTTTTAGAAAAGGCGAAATTCTGCATGCACACGTAAACACAGAAGTGGGAGACATGACGAGACAGAGTGTATATTTGGCTGCATAGAGGGAGACATGACGAGACTGAGTGTATATTTGGCTGCATAGAGGGAGCATGTCCAAACCCAAAGTGGGAAAATATAGTCAAATCAGAGATTCTGAATATAGAAGAAAAACTATGGAGCTGGCTTGATTGAGTGAAATAAACACATATAATAGTTTCACTGATGATTCCACCTCCACCCTCTTTCTATACATAGTCACACGCACACATACTTGTGAAGACCTTGACATATGACTACATTTCGAAAACTATATAAGAAGGAATGAAAGTATATGTTAGAAATTTGGAATCAAGCTTAACTACAATCCAGGCAATATCTGTATCACCTCCTTTTTTGCCGTATATTTCTTTATGCATTATGAGGACTACTCTTACTTTACCATCATTGTGAGGACGTCATTATGATGACTACTCTTACTTTACCATCATTGTGAGGACGTCATTATGATAACTACTCTTACTTTACCATCATTGTGAGGACGTCATTATGATGACTACTCTTACTTTACCATCATTGTGAGGACGTTATTATGATGACTAATTACACACAATCAGAGACTACCATCAACCTGAGAACCTGAATATTTTTTTTTTCTCTTATTGTGCCTGTCTGGCAAAAACGTGAAGATAATTATTAAAAAGCGTAGGAGCTTATTTATCTTCAATTAAAAAATATAGACAGACAGCTATACGAGGTTAAATGTTCAGATCTTATAAAAATACATATTTTAGTTATTACGCCGAAAACAATACCTCAGGTACTGTTTTAGAACTTCGTGACCTCTTTTACTGACACAATCGAAAATTACCATCCAGCTGGGAAATAAGAAATATCATCATAACAAAAATATGCATCAGGTTTAGACTGTATACAATCCAAATTTTAAAATATCAAACCTATCTGAATTGTCAATTCATCTATTAAAATAAAACAACGAGAGTTTTAAAAATTAGGTAGTCACCAGAGCAACACAATTTTCATAAATAAGCCTTTCACAGATCGGCGCTTGACCCATTATTTGACATACAAACATTACAGCTTAAGTTTAAAAATTAGGCAGAATTTTATGGGGAAGTTAAGAAATTGCGTTATATTCATTTTACAAATAACTTGTTTTTCTTTTTTGTTTATGCTGATAATTAAAGTTATCAAAAAGATGTGTGTAAATAGTAAATGAAGATAAATATGTACGTGAGAAGAAAAGGAAGAATTAGAATGAGATATATACATGTGTATATACATAGATAAATATATTATGGTGTGTGAGAGCTAGAAGAGAGAGAGAGAGAGAGAGAGAGAGAATTTTAGGTAAAATACTTTGACCTGAAACATTAAATATTTTTCTTTGAAAGGGTTCGTTTGATTTGCTTTGGAAACGTTAAATTCACTTTTCTATGCCTAGATATGCTACCAGATTAATATATACACATTTATCATCAAAGCTAAACGTTATGGGATGACTTTTATCTTCTTAAAACTAAATCATCTGAGAACATTGATTATCCATTTGCTTAACAATTATCACCCAGTCACCTTGAAATCGGCGACATGCATTAAAACTATCTCTGACGAAAGGACTTTTGAGAAGGAGTTTAGAACACATATTTGTATTCGTTTATTTATTTTCCAAACAATAAAAAGTTATCGGCCTTCTGTAATTTTCGCGTAAACAATCAGATAATAGACGATAAACACTGATTGGAGTGCTAGATGTTAGGTTGATTCTCTAATCATTGAACTTGGGCTCAATATTGGCACTTAAACCGATATCACTAAACATGGGCTCAATGTTGGTAGTTACACCGATATCACCGAGCATGGGCTAAATGTTAGTAGGTAGCCTGATAGGAACGAGGATGGGCTAATGTTGGTCGGTCGACGGATATCATGGACGACATACTTAACATCAGACATGTTGCAGCTTGATGTCACGTTTTAACTCGTAGTCAGAATCGGCCTGTTGAATTTATAAAAGACATCTATCAGAATCGGCCTCGTGAATTTAAAACATGCATGTACCATAATCGGCCTAGTGAATTTGAAACATGCATCTATCAGAACCAGCCTGTTGAATTTGAAACATGTATGTACCATAATTGGCCTAGTGAATTTGAAACAGGCATATATCAAAATCGGCCTGTTGAATTTGAAACATATATGTACCAGAATCGGCCTGGTGAATTTGAAACGGACATCTATCAAAACTGGCCAGCCGATTTTGAAACATACATCCATTAGAATCGGACTGGCGTATTTGAAACATGCATCTATCAGACTCCGTCTGAGGACTTCGAAAATACAGCTATCACAATCGGACATGTGACTCAGAAAAATACATATATCACAATCGGGCAGGTGACTCAGAAAAATACATCTATCACAATCGGGCAGGTCACATAGATACATTACATTGATTTATTGACATGTAAGTATTTACAAAGTATACCTAGGGGGAACATAGATACACACGAATTAAAACTACAGTTTTCAGTTAAAGAAGATACTTAACTCCAGAGGAGGCGTTAGGAGTACGCCCATAGACAGTTTGCTACCTGGTGAATTAAGGAGACTTCAAGAGGAAGATTTTACCCTTAACATAATACGCGGGTATGCAATGGATGAGTCCGTGCGAAACGTGCAAGATGGTGAGGTAGAGTTCGTGCTGAAACGGGGTATCTTGTATCGATACGCCCAGAAAGGATCCGAGAGGTATAAGCAAGTGATTGCTTTTATATCCGTTATTCACTTCCTAGAATCAAATTGTCGTTATATTTGATGCTCAAATGTATTGGCTAGCAATATGTATAACAGACTGATAGGAGATTTCGTACCATATCCCTGGCTCATTATTTGTATTCTGATATATTCTGGGTATATTCGCAAAGCAAATGTCAGTATTGACATAAATCTCATTCCTAATTCAAGGCAAAACAGCACTATACAAATTGAAAGAAAGAATGCACAATATTGGACTTAAACTTGGTTCGTTTTCATGTGTGTGTCCACTCTTACCATTACAACATGCAAGCGGCTAAAACCAGTTAAACTTTCTTGGTTATTATCTTATCGACGCGGTAGAGAAAATACAGATCATATTTCACTCCAGTCAATTATCATACATATTTCATCTGAAAATGCAGTAATTCGCGGTCTACGGATATTCACGGACTAACTAACTCATGGCCTACAGTAAATCGCGGCCTACGTTAACTCACGGTCTACAGTAATTCACGGTCTACGTTAATTCATGGCCTACGGTAATTACCGGCCTAAAGTAACTCACGGCCCACGGTAATTCACCGATTACGGTAATTCACGGCCTACAATAACTCACGGTCTATGATGAAATTAAAGACATTAGTTTACTTGTAACATTTGTTGGCACCATAAGAGGCTAACATTTATTTCACCCTACCATTCCTCTATCATCCATTAAATATAAAGCTGGCATCATAAGACTCTAATAATTATTTCACTCTACCAGTTCCCAATCATTCAGTATTCTATTAACATATAGCTGGCATCAAATGATGCTAATAGTTATTTCGCCCTAACATCCCCAATCACCCTGTGATCAAATAAACACACAGCTGGCATTATAAGACGTTTCACCATACCATTCCCCAATCACCACGCGCTCAGTTAAACACACAGCTTGCATCATCATACACTTACATTTATTTTACCCTACCATTCCAGTACGTTGGCTCCATAACTGAGCATTTCCATTAGAGTTTGTTACACTGTACATATTATTTCCATTAGAGATTGTTATTCATAGCATTTCCATTAAAGTGTGTTACACTGTACACAGAAATTAAGGACATAGGGGTCACAATGTAATATTGCAGGGTCACAAATCGAATGATTGAAACCTTTTTTATATATAGCAAAAATGTGTAGTAATTAGGTCCATTATTGGTTTCTGAAACTAACATGCCTCATGTTTTGGTTGAAATGGTTAGTATGGAACATTGCAAATGCATATTAATGATATCACGCCTAAGACAATAAATAGGCGATTGCTATTTATTCATTTCTCTTAAGTTATGTAATGTACTTATTGATTCAAAACATTTATGACTTTCTTAATTCAAATGTTATCAATAATTACTTTTCGGTACTGCTGCATTTGAATAACTGGCAGAAAAGTGTTTAAAAGTCCAGTATAACCTTGTATTATAAGGTAGCCCAACATATGATGGAGAAGTCGACTATAATAAGTCTTCGTTACCTAACGTATCATTACTAATCACACGGTTAAAAGTTTGTATTTTTAGATATTTTCAGGAAAAGTATTGTGCAGGTTATCCTTAATGTTGAATTTATTATAACTCCAATAATTATGAGTTGATCGAGTGTCCTTCAGTTTGATTGGATTTACACGGTCATGTGATACTGATCTAAACGTTTGATACATCGGTAAATTCTAGCCACCTTCTTCGGTTCCCGATCGGTTTCAAGTGAACTTTAGGTGAAACATTGTCTACATCAACAACGTATGCCATACAAGTAACAAACCATCGGTTCCACTCTACATCCACCCTCCCCTACTGTCCACAGGTCAAAATTTGCAAACCCAGCTACTAAGTTAGAAACTCAAACAACATAAAACCGCAGTCATTCCTGCATTTCAAATTTCATCTGTGTATACACAAAGCATGACTTTTCCAGCTATTCTAAATTAGTAAATTACTGCATGTTTTTTTGAATGTGTTTCACCAGCTGTTATTAAAAGCGTAGTCTTACTGCGCGTGAGCATGGGATAGAACTAAATATAGCCCGGGCTGATGCAATGGCATTCAAACCTACATCCTTGGGATTGCAAGTCTGGCATGCTAAATACTGTACCGCTACCTCCTCTTGAGGAAAATGAGTATACATAATTTTTAGTTTGACTGACAATACTGTTTTTTATATATAAAAATAATATAAATTATGAAATACGATAGATTTTTATTTTTATTTTTAGGACTAGTAAACAATGTTATATAATCCAGAGAAACACGAGGGCTAGCTGATAATAGGAAAAGAAGGCCCGTGAAATCGGGCTAATATGACAATGATAGACTAACTTTTGTCAAGTGTTGGTGTATGTCATTCTCGGTAAAGCGCAGTTCAGACCATTCAAAAACCATTTTCATTTTATTTAGGTATCCTCTCACGAGTCCTTAGTTTCATCGCTATTCTGTTCACTAGCATCAAGATCGTCACCTAATTCTCATTTGTCCGTTTGCAATATTATCAGACATGAGTCATTTTACAAATGGGATTAAAACATTACTGTCAATCATGTGACCTTGACTCCGACGTCACAATCCTGTCATAATTAAGGAGATAATCAGTCAAAGAGTTTTAAAAACATTAGGAAATGTTAACATTTCATCCAAAACATTAACTGAAGTGTTTGTGACTGTGACCTTGACCCGAAATTCAAAAGTAGTCAGCGAGAGTGTTTCATTGATTAAGAACTTGATCCAATGCAAAATAGGCAAGCATTCTTGTTCTGGCACGAACTAACATAGCTTTAAACTTATTCATATTAAGGATGATGACAATATTAAAAGGCTTTATAAACTACATATTCATATTAAGGATGATGACAATATTTAAAGGCTTTATAAACTACATGCAAATATTAAACTTTAACTAAAAACTGGAAATGTTTTGTTCCGTTTCCTATTAGCGTGAGAACGACAACAAAATAAGAAAGAAAACTCGACACCAGGATGTGCCATTCTAAAAATCATTATAGATGTACTGGTGAGAATAGAAACCACAGCAAAACAGCCATGTCATGGCAATTATCCAAGTCTTTACTGAAAATGCGATATGGGTCCTATTTTAGGAATAAACCTATTATTGTGCGAAAACTAACATTTGAAACTAATGTATCTGGGACTCTCGCTATTATAGTGTCAATTTGTCTCTGAGTACTCGGAAAAATAATGTAATAGGTTGATATGTAAAGACCGTAGCTTGCTTGCTCAATGATATTTATCAGCTTTATTTTTTTCCTGCAGTTTCAAAAACTTGTCAAGACATTTGTCAGGTCCATAGAAACTCAAGTGTTACAAGTTTGTGATACCGAATTCAGTTTTAGCATATGGGTGTAATTTCTTATCTATAAACATTTTGCTGTAGCAAAGATCTGCTCAGACCAAACATTAGTAATGCACTGCACCTGTCTGACACTAGCAATCGGTTATTCCAATCTGACACTAGCAATCGGTTACTCCAATCTGACACAAGCAATCGGTTACTCCAATCTGACACTAACAACGCATTGCTGTAATCAGAGACACCAGAATAACGCTGTTATTATATGACATTGCTTCGATTTGACACTATGGGTATACATTCTCCAATGTTACATTATTATATGACATTGCTTCGATTTGACACTATGGGTATACATTCTCCAATGTTACATTATTATATGACATTGCTTCGATTTGACACTATGGGTATACATTCTCCAATGTTACATTATTATATGACATTGCTTCGATTTGACACTATGGGTATACATTCTCCAATGTTACATTATTATATGACATTGCTTCGATTTGACACTATGGGTATACATTCTCCAATGTTACACTAGCAATACGTTGCACATATCTGACACAAGTCATACCTTGCTCTAGTATGACACTAGAAGTACAATTCTTAAATCTGTCACTAGAATTGTGTTGCTTGAATCTGACACTAGCAATTATTGTCTTCAGTCTGACACTAACAATACATTACTCCAGTCTGACACAAAAAACTCGATGCTTCAGTTAAACGTTTTCAGGATTTGAACCAGCATCTTTCTCGTCACCACCCCACTCTACCTCAGCACGGGCTACATGTTTGCAGGCATACCGATATCACTAAGCATGGATTAAATGTTGGCAGTTACACCAATATCACTGAGCATGGGCTAAGTGCTAGTAGATAGCCTGATATGAACGTGTATGGGCTAATGTTGGTCGGTAGGTGAATTTCATGGGCGACATACTTAACATCATACAAGTAGCAGCTTGATGTCACGTTTTAACTCGGAATCAGAATCGGCCTGGTGAATATGAAACATGCGTCTATCAGAATTGGCCTGGTGACTTCGAGATAAATTCCTCTGTGAGAATCGGCTTAGTGACATCGAACAATACATCAAAATCGCCCTTGTGAATTCGACATATACACCGGTCATAATCGGACTGGTGACTATTACAATCGGCCAAGTGACTTAAAAAATACATCTATCACGACTCGGACCGTTGAATTAATACATTCAGATACTTAGATACAAGTTAGAGAAATTTTAATTTGTCTGAACGGAGATTCGAACCCAGGTCCGCAAGCAAAAAAGTACCCATTGTCTTGCCTGCACGCACTACTCCATTCACCATTATCAAGAAGCACATCACAAAAGATGATGCTACTATGTCAGTGGTATATGCAGTCGTGTATATCAGATACACTCGCATGGCGAACTAGTAATTAATGTTCATCTATCTTCAGTCATTCCGGATTTCGACGAAAGAAATCGAACTAGATAGGTTTAATTAGAGTATTAATTATAAAGAATTACAAATATACACCAAACAGAACGGAAAGTGCTAATCCTAGACTCTACGAGACTATGCTTGAGTTCCTATTATTGTTTTTTCAACATATTATATAACAGTCGTCTGAGATCGCTATCAACATGATACACGATATGCATCTGAGATCACTCTCAATATGGTGCATGAACATTATTTGAGATTACTGCCATGATTTGCGCATGCTTGGTGTATGAGACTACTATCGACGCTGTACTTGAATGGCATCTCGGATCAATGTCCACAAAGTACATGATTGACATCTGGGTGGATGCCATCATGGTGCACGATCGGCGTCTGAGATCACTGGCATCATGGTAGAGGCTCGGCGTCCGAAATCCCTGTCAGTATTTTTCATTGTCGGTGTCTGAGATCAATTCCAACATAGTATAAGATCGGCATCGAATATAAATCTATATATTAGTTATTCACTCTTAGAAACAAATTGTCATTATACTGGATGCTGAAATATATTTGTTGGCGATATGTTTAGCAGGCTGACAAGAGGTTTCTTACCATATCCCTGGCAATAATGTCAGTGTTTTACAGTTTATGTTCTTTTTATAATTTGTGTATATTCGCACAGCAAATGTCAGTAGTAACACAAATCTCTTTCCTAATTCGAGGCAAAACAACATTCTAAACATTGGAAGAAAGAATGCTCAGTATTGGACTTACATTTGGTTGGTTTTCATGTGTAGCGGACATTCTAACCATTACACCATGCACGCAGCTAACAATAGCTGAACTTTCTTGGTCATTATCTTATTGACGCGGTAGAGAAAATATTTATCTTATTTCACTCCAGTCAACTATCATAATTATTTCAGAAGAAAAATCCAATAATTCACATCCTACAGCAGTACACGGTCTACAGTAAGTCACTGTCTACATTAATTCACGGTCTACAGTAATTCACTGCTTACAGTATTTCATGGTCTACATTAATTCACGGTCTACAGTAATTCACTGCTTACAGTATTTCATGGTCTACATTAATTCACGGTCTACAGTAATTCACTGCTTACAGTATTTCATGGTCTACATTAATTCACGGTCTACAGTAATTCACTGCTTACAGTATTTCATGGTCTACATTAATTCACGGTCTACAGTAATTCACTGCTTACAGTATTTCATGGTCTACATTAATTCACGGTCTACAGTAATTCACTGCTTACAGTATTTCATGGTCTATAGTAATTCACGGTCCACAGTAATGCACGGTCTACATTAATTCACGTCCTACGGTAATTCTAATTCACGGCCAAAGGTAAATCAGGCCTATGATGCAATAAGAAGCAAATTAGTTTACTAGCAACATATTTTGTCATCATAAGAAGCTAAGAGTTTTTTCACCCTTCCATTCTTCTTTCGCGCAACGTTCCATTAAACATATAGCTATCATCTAAAGATGATAATATTTATTTCGCCTTACCATTCCCCAATCTAACAGTGCTCTATGAAACAGATATCTAGCATCATAACACTCTAATAGTTATTTCGCCTACCACTCTCTAATCACCCCGTGCTCTATTAAACATATAGGGGGGCCCCGAGTGGCCGAGTGGTCTAAAGCGCTCTCCGTTACGGATCACTGCCATCTCACCTCTGTCTGCGTGGGTTCGAGTCTCAGATTCGGCCAATGTGGGTATGTGAGAAAGCTTGCCAGTAACTTCTCGAGGGTCGGTGGTTCTTTCTGGGGATTTCCCGGTTTCTTCCTCCACCATTAATACTGGCCGCCATGTATAGCCTATCGTATGCTGAAAAATGGCGTTAAATCCTACAACAACAACAAGAACAACAACAACAATTAAACATATAGCTGTAATCATAACAAACTATTTTCCAATCACCCCGTGCTCTATTGAACATACATCTGGCATCATAACCAGCAAATAGTTATTTCTCCCTACCATGTCACAACTATCTAGTGCTCAGTTAAACACATAGCTCTCATCATAAAACGCTAGTAGTACTTTTGACATGCCATTCCTCATTTACCCCGAGCACTATTGTTCCACCCTCGTATAGCTCGAAACACTATTCTTGCTTTGATTTCAGTAAGACATTAAGTTCACTAATATAGCTGATGCACACAAATAGTGCAATTTTTAGAAGCAGTATACCAGGCTTCGTTTTTTAATTATTATCTGGAAGAGTATTGGAATCTGCTATGTAAGTGCAAGTGCTAACAGACCAGGGATTTTCTTAATGCATGCGCAAATGTGGCATATGCCATCATTATGTAATAGTAATAATAATAATAATAATAATGAGGAATTTGTATAGCGCCTAATCTTTAGAAGCTATATGTGCTTTACAACTTTAGATAACACATATAAGATAAAAAACATATAATGATATAATTACAAAAACAAACACCATGAAATTAGAAAACATTTTTTAAAAAAATAATTAAAAAAAAACAACAAAAAAAACATGCTGAGAATATTTAAGGTAGGAAACATTATTAGGTCTTTATGTTTGTTCTTGCAGTATAAATAAGTGAGTTTTGAGAGCCCTTTGAATGTGATCACTGTGTCTTTATGTCTAAGTGCAGTGGGCAATTCATTCCACGTTGCTGGGCCCTGGTATGCAAAAGAACGCTGTCCATATGACTTTGTTTTCATAGTGGAAATTATGAGTATACGATTGTCAGAAGAGGAGCGTAAGTATCTTGCTTGTGTGTACACATGGGTGAGGTCGGATAGGTATGTTGGACTGGAGTCCGACAATGAAACGTAGCACAGAGAACAAATTTTGTGTTTGATTCTGGATCGAATGGATAGCCAGTGTAGGGTACAGAGCAGCGGGGAGGTGTGCTCTGATCGTGGTACTCTAAGTATGATCCGAGCAGCTGTGTTTTGAACTTTTTGAAGTTTCTGGAGCAGATATTGAGATGAACCAGACAGAACTGACTTACAATAGTCCAGTCTCAAAAGTACTAATGAACACACACGTGTTTTAGTGGTATCATCTGAAAGATATTTGCGAATTGAGCTGATGCGTCTCATCTCAAGATATGCAGCCTTGCATATGTTCATGACAAGCTGGTGCAATGTGAGAGTACTGTCCAGAGTAACACCTAGGTGTTGCACTGATTGTGTGAATTTAATGTTGGTGTTGCTGATATTTATTGTTTGAGGTAAAGGATGTGAATGAGAAAGTCTCTGTGTTGTGATCAGAATGGCTTCAGTTTTATTATCATTCACCTGCAGCTTGTTATATGTCATCCATAATTTCACATCAGAAATGCACCTCTCTACACCTTGGATGGTGGCATCAACTTCAGTTGGGTGGCTAGATTTGTATATTTGGGTGTCATCAGCGTACAATTGGTGAGACACTGGATGATGATCTATGACACTTGAGAGCGACTGAGTGTACAAAATGAAGAGAACAGGTCCAAGAACAGACCCCTGTGCAACGCCAGAACATAAATCAACTGGGCTGGAGTGTATTTCATTTGCATATACAATTTATGTCCTGTTGACCAAGTAGGACTAGAACCACGGTAAGGCTGTATCATGAATGCCAAATACATTCTGGAGACGGTGAAGTAATATATATCATATATTGTGTCAAATGCTGCAGACAAATCAAGGAGGGTGAGGACTGTAATCTTTCCGCAGTAGTGAAGTGGGCCACCCTAGGGACAATGGGAATTACCATTAAAAACACCCCTGGGCCACTCTGGGGACTATGTAAATTTAACATGGGCGATATTGCTGGGCCACTCTAGGGACAATGGGAATTTAACATGGGGAATAGAGTTTGGGCTTGTCTAGGGACAATGGGAATTTAACAAGGGGAATAGAGTTTGGGCCTGTCTAGGGACTATGTAAATTTAACATGGGCGATATTGTCGTGCCACTCTAGGGACAATGGGAATTTAACATGGGAATAGAGTTTGGGCTTGTCTAGGGACAAGGGGAATTGAACATGGGGAATAGAGTTTGGGTCTGTCTAGGGACAAGGGGAATTGAACAGGGGAATAGATCGTGGGACTGTCTAGGGACAATGGGAAATTGAACATGGGGAATAGATCGTGGGACTGTCTAGGGACAATGGGAAATTTAACATTACGGAAACCCCTGGGGGGATATAGCCTCAAGGGAATTTAACATATGGAAATTGAACATGGTGGGTCTGTATAGCGTCAAGGGGAATTGAACATGGTGGGACTGTCTAGGGACAATGATGGTAGAGGGTCAAACACAACAGAGACAGAGACATACATACACTAGTACAAGCGTGAGATTTATATATAAAGCATTACCAAGACCTGAAATCTTGCTGGGGTGTTCAAATATTTGCATAATTGTAATGATGCTATATATAGCTATAATCAGGGAAATGCTCAACGACAAAATGGATGTGACTAAAGTAACGCTAAAATGACGAAATTGTCCCAGAATTTAAAGGAAAATAAACATATCCCCGAAAATTAAGTTACAATGGTTTAGACTAAAATGGATAAAATTAGTAACTACTTACAATATCAACTTGTGTGACGATCGTGGATAAACACCCATGTATCTATTTATAGCTATAATCAGATAAAATTCCTATGAAATCTCACTATCTATGTATAGCTACAACTTGTGGGTTATTCCTTTAGAAAACCCCACTATCTTTTTATAGCCTCAGCTTGAGTGACGTTCCTGTTTATGAACTATAGTACATATGTATGGCTACAACCTGTGATAAACCCCAAGTCCATATTTATAGTCTCAAAATTTCCAGCGTCAGTGACGTCACTGTACTGTAAACTAGCGGATAAATGTCAACAGTGTTGCAAGTGGCTGACCTGAATACACGCTACTGAAGGTAGGTAGGTAGAATGTATTTGATAGGGATAAAGGGAGTTTTATAGGGACAAACAGAGACCAATACACACACACACACACACACCACAGAGGGAAGAAGAAAAAACAAACCCAAAATATACTATTGACACAGGGAAGAGGAAAAAACCAACAAATATACTATCCAGACGTTCTTACACTAACACACACACACACACACATACACACACACAAATCGAAGAATAAAACCAAAATTAAAATATACTATTCACACAGGGAAGAGGAAAAAAACCAACAAATATACTATCCAGACGTTCTTACACTAACACACACACACACACACACACACACACACACACACACACACACACACAAATCGAAAAATAAAACCAAAATTAAAATATACTATTCACACAGGGAAGAGGAAAAAAACCCAACAAATATACTATCCAGACGTTCTTACACTAACACACACACACACACACACATACAGATCGAAGAATAAAACCAAAATTGAAATATGCTATCCATACAAACGTACGCTAACGCATACAAACCTCAAATATACTATCCATACAAACGTACGCGAACGCGTACAAACCCCAAATATACTATCCACACAACGTCGCTAACGCGTACAAACCCCAAATATACTATCCACACAAACGTACGCGACGGCATACAAACCCCAAATATACTATCCACACAAACGTACGCGAACGCATACAAACCCCAAATATACTATCCACACTCGGAAGGAAGAAGAAAAAAAACCAAACAATTTTCGATCAACACAACGTACGCGAACAGACACACACACACACACACACACACACAAACACAGGCGCGCGCGCGCGCGCACACACACACACAAACACCACAGAGGGAAGAAGAAAACCATTATACACTATCCACACGGAGTGAAGAAATAACCCTTTATATATACTATCAACAGAGAGTGAAGAAAATAACCCATTATATTCCATCAACACAGAGTGAAGAAGAAAAAGTTTTTGAAAGCACCTAAGCCCTCACCTGCAATGACCAACTCTGCCAAACACCTACACCCACCCCCACCCCCAACACTACAAAACCCATTTAACCCGTTATTTTATGGCATCAGTGTGTGATTTAGGAAACATCAAGACACAAAATGATGGATGAATAGACTGACTATTGTTTACTGACTTGCATGCCCAAAGAGCTTGGGTGAAGGAAAACATCCTTCCATTTCAATTCTAACTAAAACATGATCCAGAGGGATAGAGAGAGGTGAAAGAGCAGAGGTTTGTTCTAGTAATCTGCATGGTTAAATTAAATGTTGATGTATTTTGCAATAAGACGGACACAATTTCCATGGGATCGCCCATGGTACCATTGTTCGTGCATTAGTTTAATTGTTTTAAATATTTTTTTATATAAATCGCCTATAGGATAGATCCAGTAAAGCATGGCCATTCTCGTCACTGTGTGAATAGCTACTCAAGTCAATTGGAAGTGAACGCGGTAAATAAGTATAGCCAATGAAATGGCTTACAACGGGTGATGCATTGTTTTGTTCTAGGACTGTGTGGCATAATAATCCCTACGCTCTTGCGTTGTTGCCATTACAGTGCAGACAGACTGGAATGTGAACTTACAAGCCCTCTTTGTGTATTGTACCATTTCTTCTTACCACATCAAAATACTGAGCGTCACAGTATTGATTCGCGTTTTCAAGCTGACCATTTTTTTATATCTTACTTAAACATTTTAACATAAACACTCACACTCACATCGGTAGAGTCAGAACAGACGTGTTACAGTATTGAGGGGCATGCTATCCTTTTTTTCTTCAAACTAATAAATTTGGGGTTTGTATGAAGTAAAGAACCGAAAGTACAGTGAACCTTAAGGATGATGACCCAATCTGTCTGTCTATTGATGTGTGTATTTACTTAAGAAGAAATATGACCTCTAAAACACAACGAGCTACGGCAAGCATGATTAGAATGAACACAACGATGTTTTCCTTCACGCCCGTGTAATTTAGAGTTTCAATCCTCTTTCAAGACAAACTTGGTCTCCTTTTGTAGGGCTTGAAATAAAAAAACTGAAAAATCTTAAGCACTTTGCTATAGATAATTTCATCAACAGACTAAACAACATAAATACCGTTACAACACCAGAAAGCCTTAAATCTTCTATCAAAAAGAAATTCATCAAATAATTAAAGATTAACGATAACTAACCAATGAAACCGAATTTAACAAAGGCAATGACATGTGAAGAAATGTCTCTCACTTTGGAAAGGTAGGCGAATGTAATCTGTCATGCACCATCAACTTGAAAAAATTATAAACAGAGAGAAATCTGAATTCAAAATTCATTTTTTTTAAAAAAAAAATTGTTTCGTTTCTTTTTTCTTTTTTGGAACAAATCTAAGCACTAACATAGAGTGGAAAAGGGAAAATGCACATAAAAGCTTTGATATTTCTGAAAAAATGAGGGGATATTCCTAACGTTCATAATCACCTATATATGCTTGGACTTGTCTGTGACTTATCCACAAAACAAGATGTACATATTTCTGGTCAAGCTGCAAGTGTGTGCGTGTTTTTGAAAATGGTAAAAATTGGATATACAATTTTCTCGTGACACTTATAAAGTGAAGAGTCTGTGCAAGTGTCAAAAGCCAAAGTCATATAAGTTTTGTATTTTGTACGGCTTGTAAAGATTTCCACGTTAGAAAATGTGAAGTATCACAAGTTATTATTACAAACAGAAGTGGAACATAGGGACTTGCAAGAAAGAAAATAACCCAGACAGTTGGTGTCATCAAGAGTGCTATAGACGGTACCCGAACTTGCTTGCTTGCTTACTTGAATTAAAGTGATTTTCTCTCCAATGGAGCATGTATCACTGGTTTAATCAAGCACCGCGTGATTTTTAATTACTCCTGGGCAAGGAAAGAGAGCCTCATCTCGCTATAAAAAGATAGTGGGGTTTTCCAAGGGAATAACCCACAAGTTGTAGCTATAAATAGATAGTGAGATTTCATAGGAATTTTATCTATAGCTATAAATAGATACATGGGTGTTCATTCACGATCGTCACACAAGTTGATATTGTAAGTAGTTACTAATTTTATCCATTTTAGTCTAAACCATTGTAACTTAATTTTCTAGGATATGTTTATTTTCCTTTAAATTCTGGGGCAATTTCGTCATTTTAGCGTTACTTTTAGTCACATCCATTTTGTCGTTGAGCATTTCCCTGATTATAGCTATTTATAGCATCATTACAATTATGCAAATATTTGAACACCCCAGCAAGATTTCAGGTCTTGGTAATGCTTTATATATAAATCTCACGCTTGTACTAGTGTACTTGTACTAGTGTATGTATGTCTCTGTCTCTGTTGTGTTTGACCTTCTACCATCATTGTCCCTAGACAGTCCCACCATGTTCAATTCTCCTTGACGCTATACAGACCCACCATGTTCAATTTCCATATGTTAAATTCCCTTGAGGCTATATCCCCCCAGGGGTTTCCGTAATGTTAAATTTCCCATTGTCCCTAGACAGTCCCACAATCTATTCCCCATGTTCAATTTCTCATTGTCCCTAGACAGTCCCACGATCTATTCCCCTGTTCAATTCCCCTTGTCCCTAGACAGACCCAAACTCTATTCCCCATGTTCAATTCCCCTTGTCCCTAGACAAGCCCAAACTATATTCCCATGTTCAATTCCCCTTGTCCCTAGACAGGCCCAAACTCTATTCCCATGTTAAATTTACATTGTCCTTAGAGTGGCAGGACAATATCGCCCATGTTAAATTTACATAGTCCCTAGACAAGCCCAAACTCTATTCCCCATGTTAAATTCCCATTGTCCCTACACAAGCCCAAACTCTATTCCCCATGTCAAATTCCCATTGTCCCTAGAGTGGCCCAGCAATATCGCCCATGTTAAATTTACATAGTCCCCAGAGTGGCCCAGGGGTGTTTTTAATGGTAATTCCCATTGTCCCTAGGGTGGCCCACTTCATTACTTTCCGCTATCCAACGCAGAGAGAGTAGTTTTAGAAGAGTAGTTTCAGTACTGTGGCAAGGGCGATATGCAGATTGTACATTGCTAAAATGACTGTTTGAATTTAGATGAGATACAAGCTGGGAAAGAACAACCTTTTCTAAGATTTTTTATATGAATGGGAGATTAGAAACTGGGCGGTAGTTCTTTAAATCGTTATGGTCTAGTGCTGGTTTCTTCAGCAGAGGCTTTACAATGGCAGTTTTGAAAAATGATGGGAATTCTCCGGATGAGAGAGAGGTATTAACATCAGTTAGTGAAGGCAATACTGGATCTAATCACTCAAATAGCAGTGATGTTGGAATTGGATGAAGTTCACATGACTTTGTTACACTCTTCATCAGGATTGTACGTACGAAATCCATAGAGACAGGTTCAAATGCTGCTAATGGTTGCCGCTCAAATTCTGTATCCCATCTGTATGGACACTACGAGTCAATTGAAATTATGGTGTCAACTTATAACTATTACATGCAAAAGGTGTCACTACAGAGCGAATCAAGCAAGACTTCGGCGAGTCTGATGTCAATGTTTTCGTGATTTCCATGGACTTCACGAAAACAGTCATTCTCTGCAGTAGGGTTATTAAATGCGCATGAGCAACAAATAATTTCTCCCAATGAACACTCAAACACTAACGAGCTCCTAATTGCAGACTGGTATAGTCTCTCTTTTGCCTAACAATTTTGCATGACCCATCAGAAAATCTTTCCAAGCTGAAGCGTAGTAAACACTTGTACCTCAGAACTATCAAGGGAATTCTTTATGCTAAGAAATTAGGGAGAATACATTTTACGAGATTGGTCTATGCTACCATCAAGTCTCGCGAAGAATATACATTATCAGGTCTGCTCCTAGAAAATTGCTAATTACTAGTCTTAGAAAATCTTTTCACTCCACCGACTACCCACAATCAAAGAAACAATCACTGAAATCTAACAAGGCTATAAATAGAGACATATTTAAAAATCAACCAAACCCCCCCCCCATTTTTATTACAATATGAAACACTACCAAAGATGATACGAATACCTTAAACTAGCACCAGAATGCGCGTAATATATATTGCATGTATAAATAAATGGAGGAAATCAGTTAAATTCCGTACAAAGGAATATATCAACTAGCTCAAGGATATCATAATGTAACTTACTAATAATGGTAATAATAATAATATGAGAAATAGTTAAATAAATCTATTGATTTGGTGTTTACTTTCAAGTAAGAAAATTATTATAGGAGCGTGCACTATAAGTACATAACAACAAGAATTTAATGTAGCCTACAGCAAATATATAAAACTATTTTCAAAGACCTCAAGACTTCTGTCGTTCTCATCTGCAGGGTTCCTTTTGCGTCCTTCTGGAATCACGCTACATACAGCTTGGACAGTGACACAACAAAGACTCTTGAATACACCTGTCACAATTACCATGAGCCACATATAAATTATGAATGTGAATTCCAGTCTCTTGTGAATAAGCAAATAAAAAAAATAAACAAAACAATCAAAAACCAAAACCAAAACAAAATATAAAATCCAAGCTGTTTTTCTTCTTATTGTTATTCTGATTGTCCTTTAATAATAATTCTCGAGTTCATTGTCATGTCTTTGAATGGAATGATTGAAGTAGACAACTAGACTCAAGGACAATGTTCTCTTGCAAGGCGATTAATTAACTATTTTCGTTCCGATATGTAAGGTCTGGAAGTTAAGGGCTCATGACATTACTCCTAAAAATCTCGTGATGCTAGTAATAACGTCAAAATTGATTTGATGAGATAAACGTTAATGTAGTTTCCATACGGGAAATCATCTCCTTGAAGCACAAGAACGCGTGAACGACTAGAGCGTATACTCACAATGTATAGCGAGGTTTCCTTCCTGAAACCTTTGCCTCTAAGGAGCTTCACTTATCGACTCTTTGGAAATATCTGCTTGCTGTAGATATCAACAAAGTGTAGGTATGGCCAGTTAGCTTTTTTTAAATTTCAAGAAGGTAACACATATGTATTTCTGACATCAAAATACTGCCAAATATACCCAAATACTTCCGAAGACCTTCCAAAAAGTGTATTTAAATGCTACTCAAACATGCCGATACTATCCAAGTACTATCCAAATGCTCTAAAATATACTCGGATGTTTCTATTCTATCTCACAACTTCAATCTTTATTTTCATAGGCCTGATAATTGTTTCTTTATTTGCATAAATTCAAGTTGTATTGTCCGCTGCTGAGTTTGCTCGGCTGTTTGTTTCGTTCCATTTTATGCAATTTCCGACAATTTAAATAACTTGAATTAGTCCTAATTATTGCGTGTTAAATGTTATTGTCGGCCATATAATACCTAAATAAACCCGTTAACTTGATTGATCAAGGTGGAATTATGAAATCTTTCTGTTGTTCAAATCGTCATGTGAAAACATCTGATGATTGACAGTCATGGGCTGAATTAATTACATCATCCTTGGTTTTTTGGACTTCTCTGTCGTAACGGATAAGCAATTGTACTGTGAAAGGCACAACACTGCGCCTTTTTGGTAACTTTTGACGCTGTAAAGGTGATTACATTCATATACAGGTGTAAATGTCAAGTCAAATTAGAATTAAAACAAGGTTATGTTTTATCTTTAATTAAAGTGGCGAAATACATTAAAATAGCAATTATTTCCCAAATACAGACGTATTTGTCAAACAGCTAGCAATAAAAGCAGTTACAAGCTTATATAACAATGCATTAATTAGGTACATGTACATGTTAGAAAACGTTCATTATCGCTGCTTTATATCTGTTGTCCGTTCAGGTCTTGGTCTTTTGCGTTGGCCCGGTTTTCGTATGGCAGTTTGTTTCGGTCCCTTGCACTTGTATGTTCCATCTGATGAATGAACATAGGTGGACTCATCTACTGCGGCGATCGGAGTAGCAAGAAATTTCTTGAAAATTATTTCCTTCTCTGTTACACTCTTTGAGTGCCAGCTTGTTTGTTCAAAAGAAAAGAAAGAAACTGACCAAAAGACCTGTAGTTGTCAGCACCATACAAATCTCGACATAGGTATATGATCTGCGTTTTTCTAACGGAAGACAATCTGTCTACAAGTTCTGGGAGCTTTAGCTGTTTACACTCAGTGGCTTGTTTTAAAAGATTATTTAGCGACTCTGCATTGTTATTGGCCAATAACTTGGAAATGATATTTGTTTTAAATGGTTGGTAAACATGTTTTAAAAACTAAGCCGTCCTTGTCTTCGCTGAAGATTATATTTATAATCTTCTCCATCTCTTTTTCATCAGAACCAGTGTTTTTTAAGAAAGTGCCTAATGTTATCTTTCCGATCTTTTAGTACACAGCAGATAATTGGCTTTGGGGAAATTGTTTGTTAAAGAATTTCTTATTGCTTTCTCATCATCTGTTTCAAATGTCAAATTTTATGAGTCTAGTTTTTCTCTAACATGGGAAAGGAAATGATGATAAATACACTGCTCAACATCCCAGTGAAGTCAAAGAGGTCATGGAAAAAATGGATATTGGTGAGATTTTCTGCTAACCCTGCTTCTGTTTTTATAACACATTGTTGTTACAAACACTTTACCGAGATTAAACGTTCTGTCGATGCCGATCACACTGCTTTCGTCCCCAAAACATTGTTTTTTTTAAAAAAAAGTCTAATATTTGATCGTCAGTGTACAAACTTATAATTGGTTGCTTGCCTTTCGTCATTGTAACAGCCTGGACGAAAGGGTTGTCATGTAGCTCTCCGATTATTGTCAATCTCTCGTCCGCAATATTGTTTCAATGAACCCTTGAGGCAATTTCTTTTTGTTTTCTCTGTGGATTTTATCCTGGAGTTGGCGACCTGATTAAGGGGCCATGAAACTGTCATCATCAGCCATCTTGCTTACCACTTCCGTCGCCTTCTTCCTCCCCACCTTTTCGTGTGCCATTTGGAGGATACGTGGATCTGTTCTTGTGTATGCTTCACCACTTTTTGAGTTTCCATGCGGATGATTTGAATTTGATTTCTTTACACCTAAATACTCAATCACTGCGATGGTTTTTAAATGGCTAATCCATTCGGGTGCTTCAGTTACAGTAGTAACTCTCTTCCTGTAGCTCTCATCATCTTTTTGCTTAGTGTAGTAGCGATGAAGAGTTATTATATCTGTGGGTTGAGGATCAATTGAAACATAAGTTACCGTATTCCACGATCTTTTTCAGGCAAAAGTGACCATTTTTCTTGAAAATATTTTAAATTTATTTTCCTTGATTATGACGAATACCTGGTTAATAGTGGTGCCCGAGTTAGAGTCCCATGGTCGACAGTCGTCGAGAAAGTCGTTGCGTTTTCCCCCTTCACTCTGTCGATGCCTCACTACACTGCGAACATTGTTTTTGTGTCCCAAAGTTACCCTTTCTGCTGGCGCATCTTCACTTAAAAGCGTTTTAAATAGTTCGTCATTTTCCAATAATATATTTCCTGGACTTCCTTAACTTGTTGGCGCTCGATACTCGGGGGTACAATGGCAAGGGACTGGACTTTATCCTTTGTAAAAGAGATATCTGCTTCATTATCACTGTCAGCATCGGTTAAATCTTGAAGATTATCGAAGTTGTTCATTGAGGACAATTCACTTTCCAGTGATATTAATGATATATTAGAGCAACACTTTTTTTTTGGGGGGGGGACTGAAGTGGAAGATGAAAGTCTGCGTTTGTGGCTAACATCATATTCAACAGTACTGTCATCCGTTGATGGATACGCTAACATATGAACCACATGAATAACAGCTGCGAAGTGGTTGACGGCGTACCACTTTCCCGGTCCTGGTGTTGGCACGTATCCACTCTTGTACCAAAGGACTGCTAGCTGCCGTCTGTTCTCAAAATCTCCAGATGGTTGGAATTCGGTGTTCAAAGTTGTGTAGGCGAGATCGTTTTTCCCGTTTGTGTATGGGTATATCACTCTTATTTTCATGTTAGCGGCATCTGCCAAAGCTATAATTGTCCACGCACTGGATAATTTTCCAATGATGGCAGAAACCAGACATGGCTGTGCGTAGCTGCTAGAAAGCAGTTTATTTGAGGTCTCTGTGGATGCCGCATGTAATGTTCCCAGCTTGTAACAAGTTTTATACACGTTGATAATGCTAGGTTCCCATGTATGTTTGACAAAAGACACTTTTTAAATATTAACACAAATTTAATACAACGGTGGGTGGAAATAGACATTGAAAACATTGGGAAATATGGTAATACAATAATTTTAAAGCAGTATTCTAACAGAAAGTGCTATACAATATATACATGTGGATGAATTTATGCCACATCTGATGTGAATAATGTAAATTAATAATGTTAGAAATTTCACTTGGTGCTATTGATTTGCAATGTCTTGTGATCAGGTTGTATCATAATTACAGAACACATTTATGTTGTTTTAAAGAAATCTAAATATTAGACAAATTAAATTATTTAAATTCGTGCATAGGCTGTAATTTTTCAAAGATAAAATGGTCATTGAATTGGTTGAAAATCCATGATACTACATGATGATTACACATATAATTAGGGGTCTATAACTAAAATACTTTGAGAAATGAATGTAGTCTTTGCGTGTGCTAACCTAATTAATTAAATTATTGCAAATTGTAAAGTAAATGCTAATATTTACATTCTGCAGACGATGCATGACCATCAGGTAGTCAAACTCATTACCCACTAATGTACGACACGAAACGCATACGTATTCCAGATCAATGTTTCCCCAAATTTTCAATTCATCGTACGAGATTTCTTGGCATTTGATATGATATCAGTTCTTACACAATAAACATTTAATACAGTCATTTGAACAGTTTGATTTGCATCCACCACATGAAAATCTGGCTTCCCGTTTCTTTAAACTCAAATCAGCCATAATTCACTTAAAAATTACCAATACAGAATAAAGAAAACAATTTTTTTTGGTGAGGGTTCTGTCTCCTTTTTGATCTTTTCAGACCAGTTAGGGAGGCCCTGTTGCCCTGCATGTTTTGGATTGTTATTTTGTATGTTTTACTATCGTGTTAATGTTTTCTGGAATAAGTACAAATTTAGCCACATTTTTTTTTGAGATTTGATTTTTAAATTTTTTTTTATTTTTTATTTTTTTATTATTATTATTTTATGAATTTATGTATTCATATTTTTAATGTATTCATCTTGGCTAAACCAGCTTTCGACCTCCATTCTTTTTTCTTCCTCCTCTTTTTGTTGTCTTCTTTTTTCTTTTCTTTTTCTTTTCGTCATTTCTCTGAGCACTTTCCGTACTTCTGGGCTTGTTGTTCGTTGCTCATCTTCATTAGTTTTTGTTATTTTGTTTTGTAGTTGTAGCTTCTGTCTGTAGCGATTCAATTCTCTTTTCCCTTTCTTCTTCCTCTCTTATCCTCCTCATATATGGGTGTTCATGTGGATCTAAATTTCCTTGCTGCGGTGACGTGGTGTTTTTTGTTATATCTATTATTTTGGGTACTTGTGTTTTCTGGATTTGTTGTAGTTGGAAAGTTGTGATCTCTTTCTGTAATGAATCCTCTCTTAGACTCTTTATATAAGGGTGCTCATCTTGCAGTTGTTTTGCAATTTCTACATCTTGCTGTAATAACTTGGTGTCGTGTTGCCGTTGTGATTGCATTGGTCTAAGTTTTGTTCCTTGTTGGCTTTGTAAGGTTTGTTGTTGTTGGTTCTTAATTCCTTGTTGCTGCTTTGCTTGTATCGTCCTTTGTTGTTGTTGTTGTCTGTTTTTGTTGTTGTTGACTTTTTTCTTCTTGTATTTGGACTAGTTGTTTCTGTTGTAGTTGCTTCCTTTGGTCTATTGTCGTCTGTACGTCTTTATTTCCTGCTTGTATCTGTATTTTTGTTGTTGTTGCTGTTGTTTATATTCTTGTTGTCTATTTTCTACAAAAACCTGGGCTTGCGTCTGTTGTTGTTGTTGTTGAATTTTCTGTCCTTGTTTTGTGTTTGTAGTTTCTTTCTGTAGTGGCTTTTGTCTTTCTTGTTGCTCTATATTTCCCTGCTGTTGTTGAGATTGTATTTGATCTATCCTTTGTTTTCTTGCTGCTTGTATAGGTTCTAGCTGTTCTTGCATTTTGTTGTCGTTCTTTTTGTTGTTTGGTACCTTGTTGTATGTTTTCTAGTGCTTCTACTGCTTGTTTCTGTACTTGTAGCTGTTGCTGTTGTTGCTGTTGCTGCTCATAATGTTCATGTCCGTTCCCATCTTGTGACATTTGTTGTTGTTGTTGCTGCGTCTTTTCTGTTGTTATTTGTCCGCTGGATGTGTTTGTTGTTGTTGTTGTTGTCGTTGTCGGTACTCTTTCTTCAGCTGTCGTTTCTTGATTTTTGGGACATTTAAAAGTTGTATGGCCTATTTTTCCACGTCTATTTCATATACGATGGTATATGCATCCTTTGTACCAAGACTTGGCTAGGAATCCGAACATGTAGAACGCTCTCTTTATTTTCTTCATATCACTTTTTTCGATTTCCAGTATTCGTGTTCCGTCTAGTATTGTTGTTGTTTCTATAGTTCTATTCCGCGCTGAGATTACTGGGATATGAAATTTTTCCTCAAACCGTTTTACTATTTCGTCTAGTGGAATTTCGAGTGGGATGTCGGTCACATGTAATTCTCCTATTTGTTTTTTAATTTCTCTTAGCAAGGGTGCTGGTTCTTTTACTGTCACTTTTTCTTTCCCAATAGTCATCTCTCCATATGGCAAAATCGGTGTCTTCCGTTTCGGTCTTACGATGTAACCTCTGTATCCGTTAGGGTTTATGGAGTACACTCCGTTTATACATTCTGGGTGCGCTATCTTCATTGCTATCATTACCGAAGTAATACTGTGTATTTTTTCCCTTTGTATGTGCCTCATATCTATCTCTTGTGTACCTTCTCTATATGTGCACTGCAGGTAGCTCCTGTCTTGCGTGTCAATTCTTCTTAGCTTTAAAAATTTACTCAGTTGATTTATTTCTGCCCTCGTCGCCATGTTTCCCCGTGGGTTCCGTGCACTGGTTCAATTGAGTTGACATTCTATTTGTTGATTTTCCATACCGTTTGTTTTTGTAGATATTTTTTGATTTTATATCCTTCTTTTCGTAATGGCAGTCTGTAATGGACAGAAAAGATAGTCCTGTTGGGGTCCCAGAACTTCTAAACTGCTTGCTTTGTCCTTGCCATTTCAGACGATAAAACAACAGACTGTACTTCTCAAGAAATAAGAAAACAAGAAATGTGCAGTATTTAAGCTTTGTTTCAAAATCAGAGACGAGGCGATGAAGCTTTAAGATTATATACTCTGCACTTGATTGCTTGTAATTAACAGTATTGTTTTGTTCAAACTGTCTAGCAGTTTATTAATGATAAAAAATACAAAACTTGAAGCTCGTCCTATTTTCAAAGAAAACATGCTGGCAATTGTCAGTACTCAATATGCAGTCAAAACCAATTCGAGGCTGATTTTAGCAGGTTGCTGGTGAACAAATATTAATTGAGTAAATGAAAGCTTGCCGCTTGATCACCTTTTCTGGCATTTTCTTTCTATGGTTTCTTTTTGTAATCGTCGACAAGAAGCACTTGCGCTTGCTGATCCTGTTCGTCAATTCCTTTCATTTCCTTTTATGCGATTTCCGTAAATTTACCTTTTATTGTTCACATTTTCTAATATTTATAATTGATTCCTGACCTCGACTGCCCAAGGGCCGAGTTATCTTTCTGCTATTCGATTCGTACCAAGAGGTCATTATTCAATAATTGCAGGTAAAAGAAAACATAAAGCATGTTCTGATGTGTTCTAATTTGCACGCATATACCTGTAATAGTGCCTTTTTTATTTTAGCATTTTGTTCATTAGATCACATAATTGTTTTATTCTTTTTTAATCAGTAAACAGTCGGAACGAATCCTCATCACGTGAAGTTTATATTGCTGATTAGAAATTTAGTTGAACATGTGGCTCTGATTTGGTATATAAATATAACAGGGAAAAGAGACAGCAATAAGAGAGTAAATTCTAAGAATCAGTTGGAAAAGATCAGACACCAAGATATAAATAGATTCGTTAGCTATATCAGCATTTGTGCTGAACTGGATATCAGTCTCTGCTATCTGCAGCTTCATTACCCGAAATGGAAAACATGTTTTAAAATCTTAAAGTTTTTAGGCTTTTAATAAATTGAAGATGTTTGCAATAGTTATATTAAAAGTTCCCCTCCTCATTGCTCTAAATTATACACCACTCATTATCTTCTTTCACGTACATTTTTGGACTAAGGAGAGGAGCGCAATTATGTACACTTGTAAATTTCTATTCACTTTCTCCGTTCTCCTTGATCAAAGAAATGCCCTATATCAGTTTTTAAATACATTTTAGACCATTTCTAGGGGGAACCTCATATAGCTGTAAACTTCAGTTTCCCTTTCTGTTCTCAAGTAGTGCATTGTTACAGTGACATTTTGCAATAAAAGCAAAGCTGGTGTTGGTCTGTCCTTGTACATTTTATACAGGTGGTACAACGCAAGGATTTTTTTCTCTCATTATAAATGTAGGAAAAAGCCGAGACTCTACATCACTTGCTCCTAAAGTGGGGCAAGCCTTCCCCCCCCCCCCGGGGGCTGGGGCGGTGGTTTTACGGAGAGGGGACGCTAATGCTAAAGAATGCTTTTTACAGGGTAAGGTAGGGGGCGCCCGAAGAAGTTTGGGAATCACTGTTCTTTATATCGCTGAAAGATAAAAGCACAACTTTAAAAACGTGTAACAACTCTTGTGACGTATATTTAATTTGTATTGTGTTGGCTTTTATCGATGACTATTTCTTATGTACATCTAAATTGTGACATTGACCTTGGTCAGTAATTGAGTTTTGGGCCTGCCTGACAAAACTATTATTGGTATGTAAACAATACATAGCTAATATTTCTATATAATTTTAGATTATATATTACGATCATTATTGCTGGAGGTAAACATGTTAACTCGAGTTTAAATTTAGGACACTGGTGTTCTTCTTGGGAATTCATATTGTACCTGCTGCATTACATGTTCTATACTAAAATTTTAGCAAGCGACCTGACCTTATTTACAAATTAAAATATTCTGAAAATAACCTTCAACCTGGTTCTGATTTTGTGTCTTAAGTTTATTTGGGGGTATTTTTGCAATGGGAGAAGTAAACAACTTCTTTATTGCATATCTTAATATCAATCTTTGATGAATCAATTTAGGTTTTTTAGCGAATATTCCAGAGGATTCATTTCTTGAAATTATTAACTGCAACTTCAAGGTGCTCATTATTACTTCTTGGACTAAATCACTATTTTGGAATCATATTGAATTCATTCATACATTTTGGATCATATCACCATGATACATTAAGACTGCTGGCACATTAGCACATTCGTTTCTACTGACATATCATCAAGTTCGATATTGGAATTTGTTCGGATCACTGCTGGAATTCATTTGAAGAAGAGAAAGACAAATGCAATCACAAAAAGAGGGAGTTGCAGAAAGAGGAAGTGAAGAGAGACAGAAAAAGAATATAGGCAAATGGAAATAAAAACGAAGTGATGGAAATACAGAGACAAAAAGAAAAAAGGGAAATGCAATTGAGATTTAAAAATTAGAACTGAAAAGTGGAAAGCAATCCATCCATTTACATACAAGCTTGCGTTTTGATGCTATCATATATAATACTGTTTTTACAAAGTGTGCTTATTGGCAACGCTAATAAAGTCTACACTTCACAAGGTGTTAATTATGATGTGGTTAAGGAATGTGTCTTGAAGAGTTATGAGTTGGTACCTGACGTATATTAAGAAAGGATAGGAATTGCAAAATGGAAACTGCACAGACCCATGTCGAATTTGCAAGAGACAAGGGACAAATACTGGATTGGTGGTGCTCTCCCAGAAAGGTTGATGAAGAATGTGATAACCTGAAGACAGGTTATTTTAGCTGACAGGTTCAAGAATTGCGTCCATAGTGACGTTAAGAGCTATATTGGCGAGTAATAGGTTGAACCGTTAGAAAATGCTGCTCATGCAGCTGATAGTTATTCCTTGACTCAAAAGATTCTTTTGTATGTAAGTCTTGCTCTTAACGGTTTTCTGGTAACAATCATCTCAGTCTCGTATCAGTAATTTCTAGTCTCAATCTGGCACGTTGTAGGTATCATACTTATGACAAGAACGATAAGGAATCTTTATCTCTTCCTATGTGCACTTATTTGCAAGAAGAAAGGGCATGTTATTTCTGATGGCTACATAATAAAAATTAAGCAACATAATAAGGATAGACTTTCCAAATGTTCTTATTTTTAATAAGTCAAGGTCAAAGTCCTGTATTGAAAGCAATACATGTGTTGGGCCAAACAGATCAGTCTGATTTTATTATTGAGAATTATAAGCCATTCATGTCGAAATGTTCTACATCACTTGTGGGCAATTCTGCCAAGCCTATCCCTATTGAAGTAATAAGGCACACATGAGCTTCTCAGAGTCTTTGATTGTCAGGTACATTGCCCGTAACTGAGAAAAAAATATAGTTAAAGTGTTCCTATTCAGGGCATAGAGGTCAGCTTTAGTTTTTCCTTTCCAGTGTAGTGAACTTATGACCATTGGTTTATGAAACGCAGTGATCCACCTACCCAATAAGTTTGAAAACAAAGAATTCAAAATAAATAATAGTAGGAAGATGAGAAGAAAGAGAAAACATTAACTATTTAAGTTTTATTATAATTTAATTAAGTCATCCAGATAATCATGCATGAATATGCCACGTATTTCACTGCATATAGTGAATGGCTTAATAATCACCATCTCCACAAATATGTTTACTATAAAAGATGCAACACAACGAAAGTCATTTCAAGTTGTATGTCATTATTGAATAAATACAAACAGCTGGCCACAGCCTGAACGTTGAGCCCACTCATGAACTACATTTACAATTGTTGATAACAATAGTATTAAAGTGAAATGAATTGAAAAAACTTTACCATGGAGGGTAATCTAGAGTGTTGGATGAATTAAAGAACATAAACTTCCATCTAAGGGGGAGGAGCCTTGACAAAAATGGCATCACATGAAGACATATGCAATATTACTGCATTATTACATGACAGCTTCATCTTAGTTATCTTCACTGTTTCGTGAACAATCTCATTTATAGTCATACAGGTAGTTCCTTCCAAACTTGATGAGATGTCAAACTGTCAATTTGTTTTTGGCATAACATCAAAATGGGAAACAATTTCATTTGTTAAGTGTAAATGTATTTGAGTAATTCAAGTAATTTCATCTTTACTTATTCAGAGAAAGAAGCAAACAAAGTTTACGTTACCTGTTCTATAATTCCAATTAGATGTTTGGTCCATAAGTCCAAACAGTGCAAAAGACAGGTTGAAATGAGAAGTGGGCAGCAGGCCTTTGAGTACACAAAAAACAGGTGCTAAAATACAAGTCAAGAATATGGATGTGACATTTGAAACATCTGACAAACAAAAACTGTTACATGAAGATTCATCTGAAAGATGTTTAATAAGTTTTGCCTTCAGAATATTCAGACAAACTTAAGTTGGAACAATGACATTGTACTAGACATGCATTTAAGGAATGCAATGTCCCATTTAAAAACTGCTGTATAATTCTTGCCAAAGTACTTGTATACATGTCACAATCTACTATGGGTAAAGAAATTAAAATCCAAATGTCTTTAAAACTAATACGAAAAATAAATACAGTTAGAGCATATTTGGAATTTATTTTAAACAACATGTTCAGAAATCACAATGAATAATTATACTGAAGTAATCATGACTTCAGCAACAACACTCTATTTTCTGCTGGAAATATTCAAATTTACATTATTCACTGCCAGGGAAATAATTTGCATAAGAAAAAAGTGAAAAGTACAAAATAACAAAACAAACAAATCTGAAGACCCATTTAAACTTTCTTGGCCTGAAAGCGAATTAATCAAATTACCAAACTGATATCTAAGAGCACATTGTTATCACACTGGAAAATGTAGACTATCTGTCCGCCTATAAGTCATTGTGAATTTTAACTTTCGGACAGTTTCACACAAAATATTTAAAACAAATTAGCGTTTTTTAGCTACAGATGACCTGATTTGTTTTTACTGAGTGACATATAGGATAAAATGTGCACTACTGTGTAAAATGCACTATTGCAACTTCCATTTTTAGGAATAGTAATGGTATCACTGTAATTCAGTTTACCGGCAATAGGGTAATTGCATCACTGATGACAAAAGGCCTTTCCCAGAGTTCTGTTTTGATGACAGAGGCATGTGCATTCCATTGCATGTCATGCTATTTCCGAACATGATTGCCTTATTTGTCCTTAGTTGTTGCATACATGCCAACCCCAAGTGAGATATATTCGTAATTATTGCTATTATAGGTGGCAAAACAGCGTAATTTGGCCGTAAAAATGTAATCTATATATTACAAACAGAATTAAACCAAGTATGAAAAAAAGACCATCTTTACGACTAACCTGGTTCTGCAGCTGGTCACAATTCTTGTCACAAATGGCAACATCCAAATGGATTAGAACCAGAATACAAATACAAAATATACTGAAAAGTTTTTATATTCAGCACTCACTTCAACTAGTCTACATGTGTAACATTCGCTGAATGACAGTGAACTGGAATTCCGCAATTATCACAGTCAGGTGCTCAGAGTTATGTATTGTATCATTCTCATATTCTTCTTTTAAAGTTTATAAAGCGGTGTTGATTTTTCACTTTTTCTAATCTGGCAAGTCTTTGAAAAGATTCATCTGCTCTAACATTTTCGTCATATAACATCCAAAACTCATAACGAAAAGCGCTTCACTTAACATATGGCGCCATTTTCTTGAAAAACAAAGACTGGTTCACAACGTGATCAACAAAACGAATCTGTTAGGCAAAAGTCACTTTTGAAGACACCAGTCTGTTTTCTTCGAAATGGGACATACACAATTGCTATAAATAGCAAATAAGGAAAATACTCTGATGATATTCTTACGCAGCAGTCACTTTTTTAAGAATATTCTAAAATCTGTGAATGGAATTAAAGAGATAATAATAAAATGACAAAATCAATTTTGATTGCTTTATATTTTTTTTATTTTTTAATGTAGCAACGAAAAGTGTAAATCTATATGCAGTCTCATGGCAAACGTAATTTGGTGAGAAAATAAAGATAATTACGCCAAAAGCATAATGGTTGGCATGGATGCTATTGTTAAAGAGAAAACAGTTAATGTTAAGTATTAAAACACATACCATAATTCTTCGGTTTTTTTCTATTATCTGGACTTAAATGTAACTAACAAAAACAAAAGCTATTTGGATTGGAAACAGGAAATTTTCTAATGAAAGAATATGTCCCGAAATGGGCCTAATTTGGTCCTCTTCTAACTTTACACTCCTTGGCATAGAATTTTCTCCAGATTTACAACCGATGGTGGAAATTAATTATATGAAGAAACTAACAAAAGCAAAACGAATACTGGCAAGCTGGAGTCAAAGACATCTGTCAATAGTTGGTAAAGTAATTGTTGTAAAAACTCTTGTTCTGCCCATATTCATACATCTTTTTTCAGCACTTCCTAACCCATCAGCAAAAGTTGAAGCAGAACTAAATCGCACGTTATTTAAATTTGTATGGGGTGGGAAAGTAGAGAGAATAAAACGTGATATACTAGTTTTCCCAGAAAACGAGGGAGGACTAAATATGATACACATATTTTCATTCAATATGTATATTAAGATAAGATCGGTTAAAAGATTGCTGGAAAAGGAAAATGGAACGTGGCAGAACTTAGTCAATACAACTATACTCAGAAATAAAAAGGATATTTGGAATTTAGGGAGAAGGAAATTAGAAGAATTTAGTAAGTTCATTAAAAACAGTTTTTGGAGAGATGCAATTTTGGCAGTATCTAATTGGAAAGAAGAACCGCAAAGTCCTAACGAGTACCTATCCATGAGTATTTTAAATTTTGTCCCCCCTAAAATGATCTATCAATACAAATCCTGGACAGAAGCTGGTTTTGAAATTATGAATGATCTAGTAGATGATCATGGTAATTTAATACCTTTTGAGATAATAAAACAAAAACTAGAAGCGATGATTTCTTGAAATACTTCTCCTTAATATCCAAAATTCCAAAAGCATGGAAAGATGCCATAAAAAACCATTTAGTCCATAATAATTTTGATTTGCAGGAGGATAAAATAATGAACTTGCGAAAACAAGATTCACTCAAGTGTGTTTACAAAGATCTTTTACAGGAAGCTAAAAGGCAACACACTGCGAAGCAAGAAACTTGGATGCAAGTATTTAATAAAAATATAAGTAGTGAGGAGTGGTCTGATATTTATAGCCGGGCGAAATGCTGTACCAAGGATACCAAGCTGATCTCTTTTAACTTTAAATTAATCCATAGAATAATCGCTACTAATTATTTTTTTTAAAAGAATTAACATATTAGATGACAACAAATGTACTTTCTGTAAGAGTGAAAATGAAAGTATTGAGCATCTCTTTTATGACTGCAGTATTACTTCACAGTTTTGGTACCGTTTTATTGAAGTTTTTGCATCTTTTTGCCCAAATATTGTACATCTGTCCAAATAAGAAACATTCTTAGGAAGTGAACAACTGGACAGTTTGGGTAATTTCCTGCTTATTGTGGTAAAATATTATATTTATACTTGCAGATTCTATATGAAAAATCCTTCTATTTTTGCTTTTAAGCAAATAGTTGAAATGCATAAGAACATTGAAAAATACACTGCTAAGGTAAATAAAAAGGACCAATTTCTTCAAAAATGGACCTCAATAATGAACATGTAACTTGTCTCTGACTTGATGGTAAACAGGAACAAAATACTGTAATATCACAAAAGCCATGTCACCTAGATTGTGTGCCATATGCATGTGTGTATGCGTGTGTGTGTGTGTTTTTTTCTTTCTCTGTAGATCATATTTATTATCCCTAGATTATCTGATAACCAGAAATGTTTGATTGTAAGGTGACCTTGTGATGGTTTCCCGACCCATTGGTCAACCTATTACGGGGTTAATAAAATAATAATAATAATAAAAAAAATTAATAAATTTTGTTTTAAAGAAAAAATATTCATAATATTTATATCCATATAGACTCCATTTAGGTCAAATCCAAGATCCATTTAATCATACTGTGCAATATTATTTTTATGCACAATGACCTATCCATTACCATCAAATGCACGTAAGCGCATTTAAAACGTAGGCAGCATGTGCTTTTCATCTTTGCTCATGCTAGTTGTTACTCTTAATGACACTTCTGCTGTTGAGTACAAAATGTGTCACTGGTTGAGGAACTTCTGCGAATAAGCGCCCATCATTACATGGTATGGGTTGCCTCATTTCACGATTTGATCTGGTCTGCCGAAAATTGATATCGAAGAGGTTGTACTGGAATGACTTGACTCGTGCATTAGTGTATTTAATTAGAATGTAAATAACACTGCAAAACGGTTTAGTTCTTGAAGCAATGGATATCATAGTCAAAACTAGAAGGAATTGTTGACACAGTGGTATCAATTGATAATGGAATGTATCATTGCCTTTTTACATGAGTATGACCACTATTGTCAGCTAACTTAACAATACAGATTACAATTTGATGACAAGATGCAAGAAGAAAAATGTGATGGAATACCTGTTTTTGCCACAGCTATTTATTTTCTAATGCAAATATATGTAATCAACTTTTAAAAAAATATATTACTAGTACATGCTGCTTTAGTTCAATTACATCTGAAGCACATGAATTCAATGCTAAAAATCATGAAGATATCTTAAAATCCTTCTTAATGTTGGGGCCCAATGTTTTTACATGATCTCTTTCCAAAATTATTATTATTGTACACATCATTTTGTATACTTTTTGAAATTTTTCTTATTTTCTACATTAAAACATTACTCGATGAATAATAAAACGATACCATAATCCATGTACATGTCGATTTGGAGTATAAAACGAAGCCCAGACTTTCTGATCCAATAGTATCAATTTATAGACTTTGAATCTTTAATAAAGAATTTAATCTGGCTCCATGGATCCCTTGCCAGAATAGGTTCCTTCCTCTTGCATCTTCACATGCTGCTTTTCCTGGCAGTGAAGCAATTCTTGTAAATTGTCAAAGCTGTCTTTCTACAGTTGCCATCTCCTCCTCAGACCATGGTACTCTTGTCATTATCTTCCTTATTGGTTTCACACTTGACTTGCAGTTTTTACTTGTACAAATATTCCCTTTTCCTTTCAGATCTTGCATTCACCAAACATTGATCCATTTTAAACAGGAATTGTTCAACCGTTTAACACGTAAGCAATGTAAAGAAACCAATTCTGACAATATGAAACATTAAAATTTGGATCTTGAGTTCACACTGACAAATATGTTATCGTAACATGCTAATTTGTTTCAACAGCAACAGTTACCAGTAACCAGTAAATATCATCTACAAGCATAGTAAACATTATGTAAAAATTTTAACCTCAGCATTACAGCCATACAGTATATGAATTGTAGCTAGTAAAGGAAAGTAAACAAGTTTAGTTGTTCATATCTCTAGGAACACATCAAATCACAAAAGGAATACTGTGTCATTAAAATAATATGATTTAGATATACTGGAACAATAAGTCTTGACATAACAGTAACTCAGTTTTAATGTTGTAGGATCAAAAAATCACCAATTTTCTTTTTTATTTATTTAAAAAAAACCCAAGTTTTAGAGTATAGATGTTAGCATTAACAGTGATTTCTTTTATTTTCATGTGAAAAACTTGCACATTTGCAAAAATATATTTCTGTTGGTGCTCTAATGCTCTGAAATAAAATTATTTTGATACAGCAGAAGGTTCAAGGAATCCAGTATGATACACTTAGATAACATGATATAATCATGTAATTTCAACTTGTAGATATTAGTAAGTGGAAATCCTAAATTAGTGAGCTCATATTCTTTTCCAGTATGGATCATCATGGGATCTTGAACTTAGTTGTCTGTGGTAACCATCAAGAAAGGAATTCACAGCTTTAGTGGTTTTTCGTGATCATATTTCTTTATAGCATTGCACATACATTTATTTCAAGTGCAAAATTCATGGGACATCAAGTGTAATAAATTACATTCAGAAAATTATGCTGTTATGTAAATTTGGTTTGCACTGTTTGTTAGGTTTTTAAAAAAATCATGCTACTGTTATGTATGTTGGATTTGACCTTGATCAAAATTGAGTTCTTCTTCTCCTTTACCTTAATTTACTTTTTTTTAAAATTTTATTTTGTAAACAACTAATACATAGTTAAAATATTCTCTATCTGTATTGGTTTAATATCAGAATTAGTCGGTTGTATAGTTATTTGTGTGATATACTGATGTTCATCAATCTATGTCTATATGTTATATAAATGTATGACTCTGCTGTATTTGGCTTTACCTAGGGTAGTGCGTATTCAGGTCAGACACTTGCAACATTGTTGCCAGTGTTCCGCCCAATTGAGATCAGCCCATTGCTACATTGTTACCAATCTCCAGTATCGTGATGTTACCTCGCCTGTCCCATTCCTATTGTCACTATACAACAACCCAACTTTCCCTTGTCGCTGTACAGGTCCAATATTTCCCATGTTAAATTTCCTTTGACGCTAAACGTGCCCAGGGGGTCAGCAAAAGTCTTGACGCTAAACGTGCCCACAACCTTTTTGACTGGGATTTCCGTTGACGCTAAACAGCCCCAATTCAGTACTTATGTTGTTCAGTTAGCAACCTTAATGCTATAATAATCAATCATTCAAGCATTCATTTATAATTTCTGAAACAGTAATGGAGCCCGTGCCTCTAAAAAATCAATAATTTAATGACGACTTAATGTGCCCCTCAATGGGACAACGACTTAATTGATGAACATAATTTAAGATTCAAATAAAGCTAGTCTTAATAATACATTATATACTGCATACGTAATAAAAACTATGCACTATTCATTTGATTCTTCAGAAAGTATGGATAAGGAATCTCAAGGTAGACACAAACAATCATATTACTGTTATGACAACGTATGCCCTCCTTACACATGACATGGTATAACTTCCTTACACATGACAAGGTATGCCCTCCTTACACATGACAAGGTATGGCTTCCTTACACATGACAATGTATGCCCTCCTTACACATGGCAAGGTATGGCTTCCTTACACATGACAATGTATGCCCTCCTTACACATGACAAGGTATGCCTTCCTTACACATGACAATGTATGCCCTCCTTACACATGACAAGGTATGCCTTCATTACACATGAGAATGTATGCCCTCCTTACACATGGCAAGGTATACCCTCCTTACACATGACACGGTATGCCTTCCTTTTACATGATAAGGTATGCCTTCCTTACACATGACAAGGTATGCCCTCCTTACACATGACAATGTATGCCCTCCTTACACATGACAAGGTATGCCTTCCTTACACATGACAATGTATGCCCTCCTTACACATGAGAATGCATGCCCTCCTTACATATGACAAGGTATGCCCTCCTTACACATGACAAGGTATGCCCTCCTTACACATGACACGGTATGCCTTCCTTTTACATGATAAGGTATGCCTTCCTTACACATGACAAGGTATGCCCTCCTTACACATGACAAGGTATGCCCTCCTTACACATGACACGGTATGCCTTCCTTTTACATGATAAGGTATGCCTTCCTTACACATGACAAGGTATGCCCTCCTTACACATGACAAGGTATGCCTTCCTTACACATGACAAGGTATGACTTCCTTAAAAACGGAGGCTGAATTCTCAATAGATATCCAAACTATAGAGTTATTCGACTATTATTTCCAAAATCTCAACGAGATTTTATTATATGCGCCTTCTCAAATTTTGTAATCTAAATCGTTTCTTCACACCACCCTAAATAAATTTTGATATTGCAGGTAAATTAATGTGCTTTATAACTGGAAAAGAGCAGATACTACAAAATTATCATCCTACCCCATTTGATGATACAGTTTTGACCCCAAGTCACAGACACCCAGTTCACCAGAGAATGAATCTCAATGACAAAAAGATACTTGTCATGAAAAAAAAATCCATTTCATGAATTATCCTGTTTTGAGTCAGTAAAGCTCTCATCAAAGTCCTTAGCAGTTATTTCGATGAGCAAACCAACCTCTGCCCAAAACAGTCAGATGCTATATGTGATGACAATGTGACAGTGACCACCAACATAAGTTGACACTGTTTAGAATACTGTAACGAATTCTAAATTCCCATGAGGAGCTTTTGTAAATAATTTTTTAGGATGGTTATTTGTATTTGTCAAAAATGGGTATTATATTACTATCATTATTATCCCCATTTTTTTAAACTTATGAGACAAAAGCCCCCAACCCACCCCCCTCAAAATTATGCTAAAATTAAGAAAATCTGTATGAGTGCTAAAGTGAGTTTTTTTTTGTCCGAGTCTCTTTTCCCCAGTAAACTTGAGTTTTCTGCGTACTACTGATGTTAATCTGAAACATTGTTTTCTACTGGCGCATATATTACGACAGTGGCACGGAGAGTAGTAGATTTGTGTGAAGTGCAACAAATTATAAAAACATAACTGCGATAGTGCGGGAGCCATATATTTATGGTCAAACGTTACCTAACCGCTCCGGTGGCCAAGTAGTTAGAGCGTCCGCTTTCAATGCGGGAGATCGTGGGTTCGATCCCCGGCCGAGTCATATTAAAGACTTTTAAAAATTGTACCAACAGCTGCCTCGCTAGGCGCTCAGCATTAAGAGGTTAGTGTTAGGACTGGTTGGCCTGGTGTCAGGATGATTTGATTGGGTGGTTCATCATGCTACATGTCTGCGACATGATGCCCCAGTGCTAGACATCACCATAAACTGCCATAATGCAGACATCGTAGAGATTGACTCAAAAATTTTTAAATCCAAAATCACATCACAAACGGCACCTAGTTCTGTGTGAAAGTAAATTATTTATGGCACAGGTCAGTGACATCTAAAAATGTCAAATCTGGGCCAATCATTAGTCGTATGTTAATAATAACAGGGATATAGCACATGTAATAGTCCAGCAGATCACGGCTCTGTATCATTGTAATAGAGCATAAGTGAAACAAACATTACAAATACAAGTCTTATTTTCCCATGAAAGATGTTGTCAACACTGTACGTTAACGTATACAATATGGTGGCTGATAATTATAGTTGCAGTTTCACAGCTTTTCACAGCTGTCTCATAACCAGTTGCCGCTGATTACCGTATACATGTATGGGATAGTCCTAATTAGAATAAAGTTCATTAGGGCTTTGTGTGGAAGTGCAGATGCATAAATAGCAATATGAAAAATTTTCACAATTTGAGAATTAATTTTCTGCAGGAATACACATGTTGATGTGAAAGTCCTCTGACACTATCACGTGTTGATATACACATGCTATGACATGGCCACCCCATTACTTCAAATTCTACTAAATCAAGCTTAAGCTGGTAACCAAATTTGTTTATTAACGAGTCTGTCGTGTACAGATCCTTTTTTAATATCGGGATACATCGTGTCATCAGGAATGAGAACTGTATAAGGGACAAACAGTTAATTGTTTGATGGTGTCAGGTATTGACACCGAGGTATTCTATTTTACTTTCCTTGCCTAACTGAACTTTTAATTATTTTTATTTTTTTAAATCCCCAAAGAAACCCCCAATAATTTTCGTGTACTATATAAAAGTTAATTTTGCTCTGCTTCTCTCTCCATCTCTCAACAATATGTTGAAAAGGAAATGGACGAGAGAGAGAGAGAGAGAGAGAGAGAGAGAGAGAGAACTTCTTCTTTTACCCCTCTTTGACAGGCAAAGTGAAATCTGACTTGGGAATTAAATAAACAAGACCTTCGTTCAATAGCTGAATTTTTGACCTGGTGGTATAATCCTGTTGAAAATTAATTCTCAAATTTGGTAAACAAATTATTTGATTCCCGCATACGAAAATCAAGCGACGTCATCCATAAATATACCCACCATTTCGGCCAATGCGCGTTGAGTAACGATACGACATTCCTGTAAACATTGAATCATGTGTTGTTTTTGGCCGAATATCCAATTTGTATCAAGAAAGAACGATCTCGTTTTAATAAGTAAGTGATATTCACGTAGTGTAAAAATAAAGTACACCACATTTCTACCAATTGCATATAAAAGTGATTTCTAAATGTCAACATGAAAACCAACTCCATGTCCTTCTTGAACTTGTAACCCAGAAAATCATATTATCTATGTATCTTTTAGAATCATACAAATAAATACATTATATAAAAGATGGAAATATACACCTTTAAAAAATACTGCAGTTTAATCGAAGTTTCCAATTTTGCAAGAAGCTGTCCCACACGTACACAGACGTCTGCTATCCAAAATGTGAACTTGACGCTAGAACGGCATTTTCTAGAAATTCCCGGGCTATAGTCTGTTTCTAACTTCTTTGGTAATTTTTAATCCCATAAACGAGACGTTGTAATCACGTTACATCTTATTCATTGTTGGTTCTCTCAACATGATAGCTTTTTTTATTATATAAAAGTTGAACTTTACTAATTTTTACACGATCAGTTTGGTTTGCTTAATATCGCTTGTCATTTAGTGGCATTGCCAAGTTGAATTTTGTAAAACCAGCTATAAACCTGACCTAATTACTCTACCGAAATGGTGATTGAAAAAGCCCAAAGTAATGTATATCATTTTCACAGACCAATTAATAAACAATTAAATCTTTTAAAGCTATGCGCAGAATAGGCCGACATGTCATAAGTCATGAAAACACAGGGCTGGTATTATTTGTGTCCAAAGTTAATATTATTTTGAATAGAATATTCTGGTGAAAATTGCCTCTTTCCAAATGGTAAGGATTGCAGTATTTTATTTTCGTTTTGTTTCAATATTGGTGACGGAAACGTTAGGTGCGCAGAAAACGCCCGACAATATTGTATGTCTCCCGCACTATAAATTATGCATGCACGTGTAAACGTGGAAGTGAGAGACATAACGAGACAGAGTGTATATTTGGCTGAGTAGAGGGAGCAACCCCAAAGCGGGAAAATATAGTCAAATCAGTGATTCTGAAGAGATAAGAAATAATATGGAGCCGGCTTGATTGAGTGAAATAAACACATATAATAGTTTCACTGATGAATCCACCACCACCCTCTGTCTATACACACACACACACACACACACATTCGTCAGTTTAATTTCATTAAAATAATAAAACTGTACTTTTGGCTTAAGGAAAACATTTTTTTTTAAGAGCGAGGACATTGATTGCGTACGTGCGCTTCATATCACAAAAAAGTATTCCTCAAAAAAGTCATCGAAACTTGATTCAAATGATTTATTGTGGAAAAAATAATATTTTTTTTTTCTGGTTTTTATGATATTAAAACACTTGTGTTAACAGCCGGGTAAAGATTTGTTATCTCTCTCTCTCTCTCTCTCTCTCTCTCATAGGTCAATAGACGTTGTCGTATGACACAAGCGAAAATCTTCTACTCTCGTCTTTTTATGGATTTTTGCCCGTATCTGGCTACGATGGTCCGGGGGGGGGGGGGCTTTGGAAATTTTTCATATTTAATTAAAAATGATCGATTTTTAGAACATTATAACATGTTAAAGAAACAACAATAAGAACTTCAACAACAATATTGAAGCATTATATACATTACAGTATGTGTGCCTTCTAACCACTAAATTTACCGTATATTGTCGATAGGCTATTGCAGCTTTGTATCATTGATTATATAAACACTATGTATAAATCTCAAGGAAAGTGCACACATATCGTTACGACAAACCATATTCTTGTAGGTTACTTAGTGTGAGTTCAGTTGCAAGGTTTTCATCCAGCTGAAATGATTGTTTCTCTCACTCCAGATTTCTGCATATTTTGTCCCTTATGCATGAACGGGGACCGGGTAACGGAAAAAAGAAAGGATTGCGAAGAAATTGTGTACCATGTTAAATTTATTTAGATAATGCGGATTATTAATACTTTTTATTGTTTTTTCTTACGTCACTATTTATCAATAAATGGAAATTCATAATTGAGCAAGAATCAACAGCACGCAGTAGCAAGAATGGTCATATATGCGTATTACTGCGCCATGGGCGGATCACAGTTTAATATATTAATAGTATTGATGCATTAGATTGCTTTATACCAACACTTTAAAACCCATGTTATTATATATATATATATATATATATATATATATATATATATATATATATATATATATATATATATATATATATATATATATATATATATATATATATACAAAACAATGGGTTGTTGAAGTGAACATATAGCCTAAGCGATGACGAATTACATTGCAAATTTTGGCCTAGACCTTTATGGGACGGATGTCAGGATCGAGATTTAAAGTTATAGGAAATCTAATAAGACTGCATTAATATCAAGCTTGAAGAGAGAGAGAGAGAGAGAGAGAGAGAGAGAGAGAGAGAGAGAGAGAGAGAGAGAGTAGTAGTAGTAGTAGTAGTATCCCTGATGGAGGTAAGCCCTTAAAATATGTCATTAAAAATTGTGGGAATGTTTGTTTATATCTGTACATGTGTGCGTCACGTTCTTTCGTGTAAATGAACTGAAATAATTTGATTTGATATTTGATTTCATTTTGATTTGATTTAATTTAATTGTTTGTTAGTGTTTAAATCTTTGTATTTTTCGTTTCATTATATGTCTAAATAATGTAGTTTTGTTTACTAGGAACTTGATATGGTTTGTCTTGATATAGTTTGACCTTGACTCTTCATTTGTAAACACCTAAAGCTGACCTACTTCCCGACATTGACTTCAGAAATTACTGAGACATGTAAAGAACTTTTTATTTTAATATTATTCTTAGAGTAAAATGATTGGTTTTTGTCAAGGTCATACGTGCTTTTAGATGTAAAGTACTTGTCGAAAATTCTGGAGAGTTGACCCTCATCCGGGAATCTATTTTGCTTTTCAAGTGACTGTATAATCTTTGTTTATAGGTATGTCACTCAGTCGGGTTTAAAAACACTGGGATGTAAAGGTGTTCTTTTGTTGGGTCGGTTTGGATATTTTTTTAATGGTTATATGAATATTTGGATTCAAAAGGATTAAACAATTTCCCGGAAATATATGTGTGCTCATACAGAATTATAGAACAAAGACATATCATTAATTTTTATTGGGAAATTCAAACACCAGATTATTGTTTGTGAATAACACAGAACTGTAGACACAACAGCACAAACATAGCTACAGTATACGTCATCGCCTTCCATCTTGGATGCTTCGTCGAGACTCGAACATTTCATTACTAGGACTTATACAATTTAATTCGGGGATTATTCTTGATTATTTTTAGATTTGATTATTGAAACCGTAAGTTTTTTATTTCATTTTTACGGAGTTTTTCCAGGGAAATAAAATTTTTGTTAAAGTTTTCAAATTAGTTGTTTTTACTCTTTCTTTTGTTACTGTTTATATGTGCCTAAATACGTAACATAAGATAATCATATATTATAGCAAATAAAATAATTTTATCCACAGGGAACGCGGTCTTTCTTTGCATATGTTTTGCTTGGCCAATGTTGTTCACGCCCACGAATTCATCTTTGTATGCATTATGGGGATCTCAGTGATTTCAAAGATACGAAAATATAGGATCCACATACCCACTGCAACAACAATACCGTTCCTCAGAACGAAAATGTTACCACAATCTCCACCCATAGTACTACCAATGGTCCTCGTTTCCGGCCTCAATCTGGAACGGTTTCAGATGAGTTTATTGACGTGGTCTCAAACACGCGTCCCGCTAAACAGTACCCTGTGGCCCGCAAAATGATTGGCGTTACAAAATGTCATGAGAGATAACAAAGATGGTGCGGCCCTTGGGCCATCGAAAATGCCTTCATGCGGCTCTCGGGGTGGTTTGAGTGTGAGACCCCTGGTTTAGGGACACTGCATACTAATGCACTGGATATAATCAAATATTTAGAAATACCAGTGAGCTGTATAAGGAAATTAGTGTAAAGATCGGATAAAGAAAACGTATACCAGCCATTGATGAGATACATATATGATTCCAAATGAAAGCAATACGTATATGTTGGAAAATATCATGTACTTCATATTCAGCTTTAAGTCCTATTTGATAATATAATAAAATTCAGGATTAGCTACATCTAACGTACAAATTCATAGCATGGCCACGGAATAAATAAACATTACTATATTCAATATATATTTTAAAAAATGAACCCTCCCCCAATAAACAAAAGCAAGGTATGGCTGTCGTATTGGCAGTTAAGGAGTGCTAGCTAGCACATTTGCATGCGCTTAATTGGTGTGTCTAGCATTCATTTGGCCCTCAATGCTGACACCTGGTGGGAAAAGCTTTTGATGGACGTTTAAGTCGTGACATATCTCGTTGTCATCTCATTGTTCTTCGGTGAGTAAGATAGTTAACCGCTGCTGATTTTAATTAGGGCGGAAAAGAAGCTGAAGCAAGACTCGACAGGATGTAAACTAGATATTCTTTCCTATGTCATATTTGAGACTGAACCAATATCCGGTGAAAAACAAGGGAAAATCTGTTTTGTACATAAATTATACACACGATGGTTATTACATTGTCAGCCAATGAAGCACTGTTAGCTTACATTATATGACTATTTGAAATACAAATATAGTGTAACAATATTTTCATTAATATTTATTTCCTTTGACGAAATAAATTGGATGACAGAAAAGATTTATGACTGCCTTAATTACATAATTTTTAATGAAGCGGAAGGTAAAGTGGACTTCGAGGTTCTCCTGCCTTGGCGCCATTCAACTCTGGTTAGCTCAATGAGAATAATTTCCTTTATTGTTCGACACAATTTATCTATGAAAAAAAGCATGCTGGTCATTTTATTATCGTGCAGTAAATAGCATAGCTTCGTGAAACAAACTCTCCTTCCAGCAAAGTTATTATTTTGAATAGAGCATCTTGGACTGATCCTATTCACTGTATAAGGAAAAACCAGTGTTCAGAGCTAATAAAATCAAAAGACAGCTTTAGAAAAGGACAAATTCTGCATGCTCATGGATACATTGAAGTGGGAGACATGCGGGAAAATATAGTCAAATCAGGTATTCTGAATAGAAGAGGAAAAAATATGGAGCCGGCTTGATTGAGTGAAATAAACACCTATAATAGTTTCACCGATGAATCCACTACCACCCTCTTTCTATACATAGTTACACACACACACACACACACACACACACACACACACACACACTTAAGAGCGACGACATTGGTTGCGCATGAGCTCTGCGTAAACCTAGGAATCACAAAAAATTATTCCTCATTAATAAATCGAAACTTGATTCGAGTGATGCATTGTGGAGAAAAGTCTGAAAATTGCGCTGGCTTTCCTAATATTAAAACACGTGTGTACGTCATTAACAGCCGGGTAAAGATTTGTTGTTCTCTCTCACTCTCTCTCAAAGACACACACACACACACACACGCACACACACACACACACACACATTCAATATATATATATATATATATATATATATATATATATATATATATATATATATATACCACAATTTCAATTGACTCGTCGTCACCATGCAGTTGGGATACAGAATTTGAGCGGCAACCATTAGCAGCATTTGAACATGTCTCTATGGATTTCGTAAGTACAATCCTGATGAAGAGTGCACCAAAGTCATGTAAACTTGATCCAATTTCAACATTAATGCTGCTTGAGTGCTTAGATCCAGTATTGCCTTCACTAACTGATGTTAATAATACCTCTTTCTCATCCGGGGAATTCCCATCATTTTTCAAAATTGCCATTGTATAGTCTCTGCTGAAGAAACCAGCACTAGACCATAACGATTTAAAGAACAACCGCCCAGCTTCTAATCTCCCATTCAATATAAAAAAATCTTAGAAAAGTTTGTTCTATCCCAGCATGTATGTCATCTAAATTCAAACAGTCTTTTTAGCAATGTACAATCTGCATATCGCCCTTGCCACAGTACTGAAACTACTCTTCTAAAAGTTGTTGTTGTTGTGGGGTTTAACGCCATTTTGCAGCACATGATAGGCTATACATGGCGGCCAGTATTAATGGTGGAGGAAGAACCAGAGAAAACCCCGGAAAGAACCACCGACCCACGAGAAGCTACTGGCAAGCTTTCTCACATACCCACATTGGCTGAATCTTAGACTCGAACCGCCGCAGACAGAGGTGAGATGGCAGTGATCCGTAACGAAGAGCGCTTTAGACCACTCGGCCACTCGGGGCCCCTCTTCTAAAAGTAGTTAATGACATTCTCTCTGCGTTGGATAGCGGAAAGATTACAGTCCTCACCCTCCTTAATTTGTCTGCAGCATTTGACACAATATACCATGATGTATTACTTCACTGTCTCCAGCATGTATTTGGCATTCATGATACAGCCTTACCGTGGTTCAAATCCTACTTGGTCAAGAGGACACAAATTGTATATGCAAATGGAATACACTCCAGCCCAGTTGATCTATGCTGTGGTGTTCCACAGGGGTCTGTTCTCCTGTTCTCTTCATTTTGTACACTCAGTCGCTCTCAAGTGTCATAGATCATCGTCCAGTGTCTTACCAATTGCACGCTGATGACACCCAAATATACAAATCTAGCCACCCAACTGAAGTTGGTGCCAGCATCCAAGGTGTACAGAGGTGCATTTCTAATGTGAAATCATGTTTGACATGTAGCAAGCTGCAGATGAATGATGATAAAACTGAGGCCATTCTGATCACAACACAAAGACTTTCTCATTCACATCCTTTACCTCAAACAATAAATATTAGCAACACCAACATTAAATTCAACAATCAGTACGAAATCTAGGTGTTACTCTGGACAGTACTCTCATATTGCATCATGTCATGCTGAGACGCATCAGCTCAATTCGCAAATATCTTTCAGTTAATGCCACTAAAACACTTGTGTGTTCATTAGTACTTTCAAGACTGGACTATTGTAACTCAATTCTGTCTGGTTCATCTCAATATTTGCTCCAGAAACTTCAAAAAGTTGAAAACACAGCTGCTCGGACCATACGTTGAGTACCACGATCAGAGCACACCTCCCCACTGCTCTGTACCCCACACTGGCTATCCATTCGATCCAGAATCAAACACAAACATTTTTCTCTGTGCTACGTTTCACTGTCGGATTCTAGTCCAACATACCTATCGGACCTCACCCATGTGTATACACCAGCAAGATACTTACGCTCCTCTTCTAACAATCGTATACTCATTATTCCCACTATGAAAACAAAGTCATATGGACAGCGTTCTTTTGCATACCAGGGTCCAGCAACGTGGAATGAATTGCCCACTGAACTTAGACATAAAGACACAGTAATCACATTCAAGAGGGCTCTCAAAACTCACTTATCTCGACTGCAAGAACAAACTTAAAGACTGAATAATGTTTCCTACCTTAAATATTCTCAGCATGTTTTTAATGTTTTCTAATTTCATGGTGTTTGTTTTTGTAATCATAACATTATATGTTGCTTTTTTTGTCTTATAGGTGTTGTCTAATGTTATAAAGCGCTTAGAGCTTCTAAAGATGAGGGACTATACAAAGTCCTCATTATTATTATTATTATTATTATTATTATTATTATATAGCGAGAATGCATTCTTTCACAATATTTCTTCTATTTCCGAAAATTTGTCTTGTATGGCTACACTACAGAAAATATGATTTTATTCGCTAACCATCTTAAGGTATTTGAAATCAGTATTGGATAACACAACGTGTTATCTGAACCAATATAACAAAACACATTATCTGGTCAGGTGTTTGCTGTATATCGCGAATAGAAACCATCATTATTATGTGGACCTTTTATTCCAGGATTTCATCTCAGTTCTCACTTTAAACAACTCTAAGTTTGAGAGTAGTTAACTATTAAACAAGTGAATTTATGACAGAGATCAAAGACAACAAAACGAATCGGTAAGTACTGAAAATTCGTTTCGAGGCACAAGGTGGTAATTATATAGCCATCAAAGATCTTACTGTTTTAACTAACATAAGTCTACAAGTATCTGTTTGAACAGAGTTGAAGACGTCAGGAATCATTATATGTGTTTGTCACCAAATAAATTGCTAAGTGGACGGTGAGGTAGCATTAACAACAAACCCTAAGCGGTTGTGTGGGTGATTGAATCATTATTATATCCATGTTAATAAAACGTCTTTAATATTTTTATCGTGAACTGTTTTTTTTCGTGCGCCATAGCTATGAAGACACGTAATAATGCTAATGCTGGTTTGTAATGTGCTAGGCGTAAATTAAAAACGTCTCCATCCTAGGCGATGCACATTAATTGAAACAATGTCGTCGAAATGCATCGCCATTTCCTGACAATCCTAAACAAAGCAGCAGGAACGAATAACCTGTCGTGCACTTTATTCAAAAGTCATCTAAATTTTGTACTTTTTCTAGTCGAGCAATTTTGCTTTAGATCTCTTTGCTGCTTGTCAACGTGCAAGATAACACAATATTTAGTTAAACTAAAACAAAAAGTTGAATAAGCCCTTTTATCATTGCAGTAAAAGACATGTAATGAGGTAGTAAGAGCAACTGAGATTTATTCTACGTTTAAACAGCGAGTGAACATTACATAGGGAAATGTATGCGTTGGTGAAATTTGGAGAATTTCTTTATTATCGGTTTTCGTGCATGGTAGCACGAATTGTTTTGCTTCCGTGACATTCGCTAGTAAGGAAAAGGAATCTTGGCAGAAACATCATCCTTGGAAAGGCAGCGTGTCCAACAATATAGTAATAAAGTCTAACGACATACAATCAACCATTTTCGGCTCTTGAAAATTTTCACCCTCCCACTTTTGACATAATGCCAAACGCTTTCAGCTTTATAAAATTTTCATCCATCCACTTTTTATATTCCGCCAGTTAGTTGCGTCTCTTGCAAATTTTGACCCACCCACTTTCATATTCAGCGAGCCACTTTCAGTAATATGTTTATAAAAAATAAAATGTGATGATGTTGCAACTACTGACAGTACGTGGATCAAATATTTTTATTTTTTACATAGTTTGTATAGAGTATTCAAACATTAATCTTTGATATCATATTTAAAAATGTTCGCTTCATTTGTGCGTGGTAAAAAGGTATTGTGTGTTCAAAAGACAGCAAATAGTTTTCGAAAATTTTATAAACATATTTTTTCAGATCATTTAGATGGAAAAAGATAATTTGAAGCAGCATTGTATACATTTATTTAAGATACAAAGTCGCAAGTGTCAATAAATAAATAAGTTTAATGTGCGGAAGTGGAATACATATGTTATTGTTAAGAAGGGCGTTGAAACTGACGTACAAGGAACCCAGCTAGTCCAAACATTGACTACTGCAATGACGAATAAAAGTCTACGTTTAATAAACCAGTTAGTTCCCTGGCCAAACATATGTGAACATGTGCGTCGATATTGGCTTGCTCGTCTTTATCCTGGTCACCTACCTGTTTACCGTTGTAGATTTGACTCTTTCAGTTAGATTAACTCGTTTTGACTCGTATCGATTGATTCTGGCTTTTACCTGTCTGCATCCTACGGTCTGCATTAAGACCACCTGTGGTTTAACGTTGAGAGTCTCAATGCCAATTGTTCCTGGAACCGTGTAAAAACGTACCTTTCATTAATACTGACTTACTTATCTGTATTATAATTATCGGTTTCGTGTTGAACTCAATCCGTCACATAAACCTATTTATAAACGCACTCAATTAAGCTCTGAATTATGACCATCGCTCGACACAGTAGAACACCGACACTTCACCTAACTTGCACGTCATGAGGCGGTGGTGACGTGTGACCTGCCCCACTCCTTCTGGTTTTGGTCATCGTTATCGAGGAGATAATCGACCACGGTGTTATCTCCCGGATCGAGTAAACAATGAAATAAAATATAAACTTATGGGACTGACTAACAGATCTGAAGAGATATATATATAATATAATAAAACACGAGCACACACTTAATCAATTACATAAACAAAATGAAATCGAACATGACATTTAAATGATTCACTTTCTCTCACCAACATAGTTGCAAAATTTATGCGAAATTCAATTATTCGTTCTATTATACTGATAGAACAAATTTCATCATATGATCGAGTGAATGACCGATCGAAATCAGATTGCCGATGTAACAGTATCACACGGTGATTTCGGTCTTTACTAAATTACTGCTGGTGATCGGTCTGCGTTTCCGTATTTCTCCCCTCTCTGTCTCTCTCTCTTTCCTAGCCTCTTCGGGTCATCAAACTCTTGGTTGCAGACCGTACTCTTTCCCACTGTACAGTAAGGTATGGAGCTACTTTCTTTCGTTCAAAATAAATCATAGTACCCAACATAAATACGTGTTATGTTTTCTTCTCCTGTACTCAACCGATATTGCTACTCTTTTGCGTCAGATATCGCCTATCAAAATTCAAGAGAACTAGCTATTGTCATTTCGCAGGCTAATACACATTCATGCCCTATTAATGTGAATTCATGTCCTTCTAGCTACTCTTGATTTCTACTGAAACCATGACATAATTAGACCTCTTTATATAAAGCATCACACCCGGCTGTGGCTGTAAATTACCAGCTGGGCTATGCCAGCAGGCACACTCCTTGATTCTCGGTTGAAGAGAATGTACAACTTAATCATACACTAATTAATGGACTTCACTCCTGTCCAAACTACACTATTTTGCTACTGAGCGATTCAGCGACATAGAAAAACCAGTCCTCAGCATACATGAAACAAATCATTTAAGACAGTTAATGTACATATTCACAAAATTCATGTCAGAAAAAATGCAGGAAATGATACATTACATTATTTCTATTACATACAAAATAACTAAATCCAACTCATTCATATAACGAAAGAGTGTATCCCATCCTTACAATACATGAATCATATAACATGCACGATCATTTCTCAACTGAATGAAAAACTTAAGTATGAATTTAAAATGAATAAATTAAACAATAATTACAAACTTAGATCAATGAACAGACTGTATGACTAACCTTGCCTTCCTGAGCCCTCACTCTCTTATCATCAGAGAATTCCCTCTGTCTCTTCTCTGGTTCCGGGTCTCCCAAATTTCGAAATCCTCTTGTCCATTGGACGGCTCATTTAACGAATACTCTCTACTAATCTCTGAGTCCCTCAGCTTCCCCCCTCCCCCTTCGGCAGAAAAAACTTCGTCTGATTGAGTCAACCGGTCTTTCGTTTGTCTTTATTGTATTTTCTTATCTTGCTTCATTTATTGCCATGAATTACTCATATTACCAATTTCCATGTGACTTTCTGGATCATAGTGCAAAGAACCTGTCAACATATTTGTATTTTCCAAAAAGAAAACTTTCCAACACCATCTATTTTTAAATTAATTTTTTTAATAACCCCGCTAATTCAAGAATCAGTAAATTAAGAGGAAAGATTAGAGCTAGTTTCTTTCTCTTTATGTACAACTTACAAAAATTTTAAACACTAAAGTATTTACATGGTTGACAAGTTGTGAAGTAAGAATATATTTCCAATGATTTAATTTATAGTCATTTTGCCAACGATGGACACTACAATCTGAGCTGAAGTGAATATATATTGATTATTTACGTTACACAATATTTTCTTGTTAATCATCTTTTCTAGAGAAAGCACGTTAAAAGCAAGTCAGTAAATGTTCTAATTTAAATCCTGTGCTACATTGATAAAGACGATGCACATACTATTGTCCACCCCATACATTATCGAATCCGATCATCTCACATTCTTAAAGCAAACCATTCCACTCGGTGATCATAGGGTAGACGGCTACCCATTAGGTTCAGTGGTGATGAATGCTGTCTTTGCTTATGGCATAAACACGAACTTCTTTAGGCGTTTGATGCAAAAGTTCATCTTTATCACACACCATAGTTCCTGGGAATTAATTTTCACAATAAATGATAAGTAATGAGTGCACGCGTGACCGTTTTCTTTTAAAATATTTATTTATTAAGTCGATGAACAGGACGTCATTATAACATGGTTGATCGTCTGCGGATGTTTCAGTCATGTACAACAGATCTCACTTGAAACATCTCATACTCAGATCCAGCAACAGTGTAATTTCCATGATCCGGACAGGCCAATGAGCAGCGTGCGAACTGAGTTTGGAAGCATGCAAATGGTTCCATCGGAATGATGCTTGGGTGTTTGGGGCTTCTCCGACAGAGAAGTCAATGACGGTGAAATCTTTGATTTTACTCTTTTGCTTGTGTGCCATGTTGAATGTCAACTGTTCTGTATTTATCACCATGCCTTCATATCGTGTGCGGTGCCGCACAAAACTCTTAACGCAAATCCATCACGGGTTCTAACAGGTAATGGTAGAGGCATAATCGCTGGAACTCGCTGGTGTGGAGCAAAGACGTTGACATTCGTGGCTAAAGAGGATATTCTTGCTGCGGAGGGAACAGGTCTAAATAAAAGTTGCTTTGATATCAATGTTTTCTTTATAAAACTACTTTTTCGGGGAGTATATATCCTGGGAAAAATCATATCCCTGGGCATAGTTACTGCGGCCTGGAAAACGGTTTGATTTACAAAAGAATTCCAACAACCTACTGAACCCCAGAGAAAAGCACGTAAACTGGGTCACATATAAAATATAAAATTATATTTGTGTGCGTGAATGCAGTCGGGATGCTCTACTTCTTCATCTATATTCAGAGAAAGAATCGCCAGATTCATTGTCAAAGTAGGCACGAAGACCACAATTTCCCCTTGGAGTATCCACCTCCCGTAGAAAATGCCCCCTCCCCTCCCCTCCCCCCGCCCCCCTGTGGTTGCTCGCTCACTACTTAGAAGAACAACATTGATATAACAACCGTGGACAAGAAACCATATACTACATTCCCACGGTAATTGGAAGGGAGAAGCGGCCGTTGAACAGTTACAGAGCGTCGCTCATATTAGCAATAGAATCGCCGGAGCGGTGCTTGCCAAAAAAAACTTTGTAGCAGATGTATTAGCCCGCCTAACGAAAATTACCTGTGTATGGATTGATATTTTTACGCCCGACGAAGTTCACCAGCCTGATATATTGTTTCTTTCACATGATCTGTTACCTTGTCGCGGACGTGCGCGGAGATAAAACATGCACCACCCGTCATAGATGTTTCCAGCAAATACAAGGAATCCGAGACATTTAAGTTTAATGTTTTCTTTATAGACCTCTAACATGACCACAACTTTTGAAGACGGACTCGGGCAAAATATTACTTCGAACTGTTCTTGCGTTGTTGGTGAAATGTCAATCGCTGATTCGTCCAGGATAAGCCAGTATTCATCACGATCAAGCCGTTTCAACGACTTAACACTTGCGGAACGATTATTCGGTCATCAGTACACAATAATTGTCGATTCACAATCAGTCTCAAGAGTGGGTGATGGTGCTTCGTTTAGTCACAGCAGCGTTGGACAAGGAAGTTACACGCATGACCAGTTTGAGACCAGCATACACAATTTATCAGAAAATTAAATGCTTCGAGAGCGGCTCCACAGACACCCACGTTAGTCTAAAACAATCCGGTTCGATATACGTATGCCCCGACGGACGTAATTAGAAGGCGAACAACGTCGTGTTACTGACTAGGTATGGTCCGTCGATATTCATACGATCCAAGATCGAATTGATATTCTGTGTCAGTTTATGCGCTACCATTTTGCGGTTGGTCTGTACCGGTGAGCAATTCCAACTTGATCTTGGTTTTTGACAGCAGTACATCCCAGACCATTCCCTGTGATGAGAAGTTCTACTCGTTTTCGAGCTAGTACACGAGCATTGAGAAAAAACTAAAAGACATCAGCGTGTAGCAACACATTCGTTCGCAGTCACAAATCATGGTAGTAACCGAGATGTTAAGTCCAAACTCCGACCAGACTTTGTTCGCGTAACAGAAATCTTTTCTCAGCCCGGCGATGAATCAAAGGCCTGAATCGGTGTTAAATGAGCTTCAGAAATGTTTTCTCACTCACTCATGCATTCGTTTGCATTTATTCATTTGCGTGTAAGCAAATTATAATCTCTGGTGGGAGGGTTTTCCTATTTACCACAGATTTGTATTTGCGAGTAATTGTAAAATGATGGTTTCCTTACGCCACAAGATTGTTGGCACGTTTATTAAAGCTGGAAGTAAGGACCTCTAGCTAATCAATGAATTGTTGTGGTCCAGCCGGAGCGTCTTGTATTTTGTTATGTTGTTGGGACCTACATCGTATTTGATTCTGCACTCGCTTACACATAGTAAGTCCGCATAAATGATACATGAGACCTTCATCTTCCGATGAATGATTACTGCCATAGGCACTTCCCATTGAGCTTCGTGGTCCAGTTGTATAGCCTGAGGTAGTTTGGCCTTGAAACAACATAATTTGTTGTTGAGAAACACGTCTATAGAACTGTCCCAAGGCAATGTTAGATATAACTGGTTATTTCTTTGTTCGATGTATCTTGATTTCGCAGTCATTCGATATCAACGGAAAATGATTACATAGGATTGATATAACTGAAAGAGCTGTGACTAGCATTTGGCGTGGCTACGGTTGTTACTACTGGTATATTTCTACAATGGATTGCGCAGAAGATAGCGTGTACAACTGCTGGGTAAAATAGTCCACAGGTGTTTATTTCCTTTTTACAAACCCCAATCTCGAATTGCTGCTCGAATGACTCTACACGCCACATAAATTGGAAAACAAAAGCGAGAAGAAAAAAACAAACAAAAAACAACAACAAACATGCAAAAGCATGTGATGTGATGTGATTTGGATTTTTAATGTAGCTTTAACAATTTTCCAGTCATATCGCTACGATGTCTGCACTGTGGCAGTTTATAGTGATCTCTAGCACTGGGGCATCATGCTGCAGACATGTAGCATGATGTCCCACCCAGTCACATTATCCTGACACCGGGCTGACCAGTCCTAACACTAACCTCTTAATGCTGGGCGCCAAGCGAAGCTGCTGTTAGTTCCATTTTTGTAAGTCTTTGGTATGACTCGGCCGGGGATCGAACCCACGACCTCCCGCATCCGAGGCGGACGCTCTAACCACTAGGCCACCGGAGAGGTTAGGCAAAAGCAAACAAAAACAAATAGACTATTTGAGTCTTAGAGTAACATTCTCCACATGACACTCACAATGGTTGTTATCTTTGAAACTATTAGAGATATTGTCACTGATAACGGATGCAGTGGTTAACGGCATGTTTCATGATTTCTATTTATTTTTTATAAATGCTGAAACAATTACCACGATGACCATTGACGGTATGAATATTAGCGGTAACCGGTTAGAAATTTTGTAATTGGATAACCGAGCACACCCACCTATCATTCCCACCCAGCTTCGTAATATCGTATTGAGCAAACAGAAATGTATGAACAATCCAAAAACGTGAATAAACGTTTTATCACCTAGTCGTTTCTTTAAGAAGAAGCTTTACTCATCAATGGAAACATTGTAACACATCTGCCTGAGATGCAGCCTATTGCTTTGCATGTACCTTAGACTGCTGTTGATATCTAAGATATACATTGTTATGGTTACAAGATAATACGAACAATGTACAATGTAAGGACAGTATTGGCGATATCATACCGGAGTGAACGTCACCCACATCCAAAGCCTCCACCCACCCATCCAAGTGCGTGTCATGTCATTGGTCCTTTGCGATGGGGTTCAAATTTTTCATCTGATTTGGAAGCACTTGTCTTAAATCATGTTTCCCTGGCATTATTAATAATTTAAGAACAGTTGAAGCGGCCTGGGAGACAGTCACATATTAAGGTTTTCGTGTGTATGTGTTAATGAAACTTTAACGCTTTTTCTTGAAGGAGTCATTTTCTTTTCCGTTTTCTTTTAAGCAGAAGTTGATACAGTGTATGAACTCGCGGCACGTCTTTCCTTTTTCTGTATTAAAATTTAGGGCAAAACTTTGCTTTTTTAGTTTCGACATTTAGAATGCATCGTAAAAGTGAATGAATAATTACAACCTGGAGATCTACTTCCTTTGGTTTCAAGAAGATTTGGTTATTGGTTTGATTATCGATTATTGAATCCGCTAGTTGTGTCGAAAGTACATTATATTTGCACACAATAAAGGTTTTATTTGATGAGAAATGATAATTATTATTTCTAGCATTTGATGTGCTGCCAATGTAAGCTTTATTAAAACTTCTTTATGACTGACTTATGACAAATGTGAACGCACTTGCGGATGTATTTCGCGACTTTTGAATACAGTACACACATCGGTTTGTCTGGAGGACGAGAGTGAATGAAAGTCTTGTTGAGTAATGTCAGAGAAGAAGGAATTGAGTAGTGCGTTTATATTGCGTTAATGTATACAGACGAAAACGATGACAGCGACACCAATCGTGAAACAAACCCGTTGAATTCTATAACTGTGAATGATAGCATTTAAAACAGCGAGTAAAAAAATCTTGTGGCAGTTGGATGGCCTTGTCAAAAGTATGCTTCTGCTAACGTGTTCTTAACTGGTAAATCAACACTTAAACTTGAAATGTATCTCATGGACTAAAAAAACAATGATTTAACTAGAATTGAAACTGATCGAGAGATATTCTTTTTTATGCTAAAATAAATTTCGAGTAATGTAAATAATACTGGTATTTCGATGATGTCCTTTTTGTGTAAACCAACGCCTTATTTCTTTTTATTTCTCTATCAGAGATAACGAGATGTGTTTGAATAGAGTAAGACACGTTCTCGTTGTCTTCGCGAACAATTCCTTCTGCAAATGAAGAACAGTTAGTTTTCAGTATAGATATTTGTATCTTAAGAATCCAGTTTTATGCATTTTTATGTATCTAAATGTCTTTTATCCATACTATATGTGTATTTTTAAGCTATGAAGTCATGAAGTCATCTTGTTAATGTCATGTTGTTTATATCATTGATAGAAACAGAATGTATATGACGTAAACAATAATATTGAATTCAGTTTGAATTCAGTCTAAAGAAGCAGCAAACCGCTCAAAAATTTTACATGTTGGTGTTGTTTACTTTCTGCAAATGAAATGGATGCTCCTTGACTTTGTTTACTGTGTAAGCTATTCTTTGTAAGAACATGTGATATGTTGTGGAGGACGATCTAAAAATGTGCTTTATGTTTAATCAGTACGTTTGACAAATAGTGCTTCGCCTGAAGCACTTGGAACAGCAATCAACATTTAAAAGAGTTGGCGAAGCGTTTTCGCATACTCCTCGAATCTCGCTTCAATTCATGCAGTGATGAAAAAGAAAAAGGTGTCTGAATACAGATGTTGCAAGTGCCATGAGCCAAACAAAAAATATGAATGTGAATTCCTATTTCTTGTGAGAACTTTCAACTAAAAATAGACAAACATTGACACGATTGTCCCTTTTTGTGTTTTGTTCTGGCTGTCATTCAATAATTCCACCGGTTCACTGTCATAACTCCGAATATAACATTAATGTTACGACTTGACAAGAAACACGACGTCCTTTATTAACATTTTAGAAATGGTACAAACACGGTTTCCACAAGGGGAAAACGCTGTAAATAATTCGCAAGCACTTTTCTATTGTTAAGGCTCGTAACACAGTAGACTGACGAACGTTCTCCGACAAGTACAGCACCCAATCCTGTAATATCACTCAAGAACACAATATATAGGCACTATACAGTCACAACATCTATCTCTACATACCATTTTCTTCCCGATTGTTAAATCCTTGGTCACATTTGTCATAATAATGTACGTGTTCATTAAATCCTAATGCTAGTAATAGCATCGAAGTGAGTTTGCTGATGATAAATGGAAATGTATTTTTCGTCTGGAAAAGTATATCATCTAAACAGGAACACGACACGACTTCAGGGTGCACTTTCAATGTACGATAAGAGGTGAGTACTTCTCGAACTGTGTCGATTATGACCTCTTAGAAATCGCTCGTAAGAAGTTCTGCTAAAGCTTCGTGGATAGTGCTGGGTGATACAGAATATAGTCTCCACTTGACTTCTTTCTGTCTTTCGAAAAGTGGCGTCGACCTTTGACGGTAGATGATTCATGTTGTCACGTTTGACTTGTCTTGGCTACCCATTTCTCTCTCTCTCTCTCTATACATATATATATATATATATATATATATATATATATATATATATATATATATATATATATATATATATATATATATATATATATATATATATATATATATATATATATAATGTAATTCATCACGATCTCTGACTACTCTTCTAGAGATTAAAGTGAATATATCTGGTCTATCTGTGGTGAGCTGGACAACGTAATGTCCAAAATTATCATCGAAAAGAAGCCTCCAAGACGTAGAAATACATGGCACCATCGTCAAGTAAAATAAACATTGATTTTTAGAGTATCCCAAGAGAATGAAAAATAGAGCACGGAGGAACGTTCAAAAGAAAAAATGAAGAGTCCATTCAAGTTTTACATACCATTGAGGTGTGACTGATATTATCTAAGTATGTTTGTGCGTGTATTATTTGTATTAGCGCTCCTTCCCATGTATGCTATAGTACATAAATTGTGTGTTCGCATAATGTGTGATCTCATTCACCATTTTTATATCCTAACCTATGTGTGATTGTATATACGTGTGTGTGTGTGCACGCTTGTGTTGGAGTGTGTGGGCGGAGTGTTGGTTAGTAGTTGTGGGTGTTGGTCAGTAGGTTTTATTTTGTCATGACATTTTACTTTGAGACCATATAGACCCATAAGACATTTTTGAAATCATCATTTCTAGCCTTGTTGTAAAACTGTACCCGCCAACCTAAACATTGTAGGTTGGTGCAAATTTTTATTTACTGAAAGAGCATAAACAAAGAAATGCGAAACAAACAGTTTTACTTAAATTTAAATTTGCATGTTTGATTAAATATTATGAATTAATCAGATTATTGGAACTTGAAGCATCCAAATGGTAAATCCATAGACCTTCCATTTCAGAATTAATATGAATTATAAGAATTCGTTCACCCTCCAGGCAGATTTACTCACCCTCCCACAACCGATTTAAGAAAGAAAAGCACCAGTATTATACAAAATGCGCAGAGTTTGGTCATTTCATTCATCAATTTCCAATATCTAACCTGATTGTCCCCTAGGTACCTTTTACACTTTCATCTTCTTTGTATTTTAGTCCAAACGGTATATTAGTTACTAAAGGTGGCCGACATATTTGAAAAATATTAAAACTAAGCATTGTAAATATTGGATGCTGACGAGAGAATATTTTATAACCTACAATGATAAATGACTTTTCCAGGAACCTGAAAAGGATATTGAGAAGGCTGGGTTCGATTTTGTTTACAATGAAAACTTCGTTAGGATTAAGACATAAATAGGATACCAGTCTTAAGAGACCCTATTCCTATAATCAGCTTATAAGTTATAAACTGATGAATGAAAACACTAAATTTTGTGCATATCTTTTTGTCATTGATGTCTTTAGTTTTCAAACTCAGTAAGGGTACAAACGGCCGTAGGGGTACAAACGGCCGGTATGATACCTAAATACTAATCTACCAATTGTACAATTTTTTTACCAAGTTTTTAAGATTATAAAATTGTATAATATCAGAATTTAAACTTAAAACTATTGAAATTATTTTTTTTTAGTTTGATATAAAATTAGTTTAAAGGAAGGAATATTACATTGCTCAATACTTTAGTATTAACATTTTTGTACGTTGTCTGTTAGTTTCATTGATATTGTTCAGTCAAGTTTCAAAATCAGATTTTGAGCTTGTGTTTCTGATATACATCATAACGTGGTGGCTTTGATATATATATATATATATATATATATATATATATATATATATATATATATATATATATATATATATATATATATATATATATATATATATATGATAAACGAAGATATCTATATCTATCATCGTTTATCATGTAAATATGACAAATATATTTCATACAAATAAGAGGCCAAAACAGAAATACGGCTGGGTTTTATAGGTTACCTTTCAGAAGTAGGAATACCACCAAAACATCGGTGACCAAATATTCATAGTGGGTTTAGGCCCCCAAGCCAGTTATTTAGAACCACACCAATAGCAACAGAAGTGACCAAATGCTGTACATTTATCTGTCAAGTTCATACTTAATCTCAGAATTAAGCCTATTAGGTAGATAGCATCCATACAGTTTATCCAATATGTTTCTCTTAACACATGTTCCATTTTCGAATTAACAAAATGAATTAGCTTTAATGCAAATTCTTCTAAATTATGGAAGCCGTCATTAAAGAGTGTATAGACATAAGATTACAAAGATGGATCAATACAGTTGTTTATGTCAGTTCTATGTTTGTTCATGCGTTTAGATACTTCCTGATGGGTTTGTCCAACTTGGGTGAGTTGTCAATGACATCTTGTAAAATTTCTCCATTTCGTTGTTGTCATAGTTGGATGTGGGTGCATAGGCCTGTATGGTTGTAATGTTGAAGGGAGTCGCCCTCAGGCGGATGGTAATGAGCCTGCTTGAGACTGGACAGCAACCCATAATGCTGTTCACGATGCCTTTGGACAAGAAATCCAATGCCATGGTTGTGTTTGTCCCCTTTTCCCCATAAGTAGAGCTTATGCCCTCCATCTGTTGTTTTTTGCCAATTTGTTTTTTCCAGCGCACTTTGCTGAGTCCAATAATGTTCCAGTTGTACCTCTCCAGCTCATGTGTAAGTTTTTTTTCTTCAACTTTCCCACTGCCCTCTGTGTTCTAACGTTCCATGTATTCGGTGATGATGCTGTCTGTCCCACAGATATTGGTAGTGGGGGCACCAGTAACATATTTGTCACCTCCGTCCTGGTGTGCAGCGGAAGGCGCGGTCATTTTTGATCCTGACTGCGACCGATCCGGTATGGAAGAATTAGTTGTCTTCAGGTGGTGTGTCAAGGGCAAGATACAGTCTGTCGGAGCCCATCCCTCTCCAGACTGGATGACCGTAGCCGAAATCCACTAATATAGTGTGGCACGCCCTGGCCCTGAGCACATGGTCGTTGATTTGATTGAGGAAGACTTCCGCCTTGTGATGCTATGCTATCATCACACTATTTTCCCCATAGTTGGGAGACTCATTAAGGCGAGAGTGTCTTATTCCATCCCGTACAGATCCAATGGACCTGTACAACTGCCCATGGAATAATTATATAAGATTCAAAAACAGGAATATGGGAGAATTTAACGAGTTGGCGAGAGATCTGAAAGCTTACATGTGAACACAACACCAGACTGTATAACAGCACGGAAAGTGTTCTTTTACATGAATCTGACATTTCGAAAAGTCATCAGACAACTATTATGCATTCTTAGTCTGTGCCCGCAAAGCCTCAGTCTAATTTTTAAACTTGATGACCAATGAGCGTTACGGAGAAACAAATCGTAACACTTATAAGCAAATACAACATCAGTGCTGTACTTGCCAGAATAGAAATAGGAACTGATTACTTTTGGAGAAAATATTTATGATATCAAACAAAGGCGCGTTCCTGGTGGAAAGAAGACAACAGAATGCGCCCTAACAAAGCGGGTGCAGATCAGCTAAATGTAGACCTGCAAAAGAGTACCTAAAACATACCGTCTGTATTCGCTTATAAGACGAGTCCAACTGCAAACTGCACAGACACAGATCTGCTGTCAGATAATGCTGTCAGATCAGGGTATATGCAGTTTCTTAGGAGTAATCAGCAGAACAAACAGTATCGACTCTGATCTGCGCTGCAGGGCTTTTGCAGCTTAATACGACTAATAGCTAGCAAATACGGTTTAGATCTTGCCAAGTTCGTCTGTGATAGCCCTATGCTACAATTTTCAGAAAGAGGAAGACTATTTTATACGCTTTTCATCAAACTATCCAATTAAAGGGAATGCTATTTATTGAAAGGTACTGAAATGAATCTCAGAAACCAGCTATTAAACACCCAAACATGTGAAACATAATTAAAATTCACTCACAACCTTGCTGTACAATACAATACTGGAACAAGCTTAAATACGCAACAGGGGCTAGATTTTAGCTGATATTGAACACTTCCTTAACAAATCTAGTGTAATAAGATTTAATTTCTTTTATTCCAAAATCAAATTCTAAGACAGTGCACCATGAATTTTCCACAATTATGCTCTCACAGTCACTCAATTTACCGCTGTTTGTGTTAATTTACATCTCTCTAATTTCTGACTCATTATTTCAAATTTCATTCTGTCTCAAGAGCACGGACCGACACAGAACGGCAACTACCACGCACCAGAGTCTCTTCATAAAGAAAACTAATTATTAGAAGTGGAGTCGTTCCATTTGAAAACAAGCAAACAATCGACAACATTTCCATTTCAAGCAACATCGATCAGAAAAATTGCATACCAAACTGGAAACACACAATATCGTCAAATATCTCTTCTATATAAAAATTCTACCGAATCAGGCTCAAAATTCTCAACCCGTGTCTGAATACGTAAACGTATTGAGGCGTTCACAGCGTGTTCAAACTTATTGTTAAAAATATATATTATATCGTAATGCATTCGAAAACAAATAATACGATGAAATAGTCTATTAAGCGTATGCTATATTTAAGGCGGTTAGAAGATTAAACTTGCAAAATGATTTTATTACTTTGGAAGAACATCAGTTAACAAAAACGTATTGTGGCGTTCACACCTTGTTCAGACTTTTTGTTCAAAAAGATATTCTATCGTAATGCATTCAAAAACAAATAATATGATGAAATAGTCTATTAAGTGCATGCTGTATTGAAAATGGATAAAAAATTAAACTTGCCAAATGATGTTAATATCATGGGCAGAAGGTCATTTTATTTTCTAATGTTTTGTGTAACCAGTAAATTTGCGTAACTAAATGTGCTGCTTCCTTAGGAGACTGCATTCTTTGAAAGAAAAAAATAATGCATGTATATTGACCTAGATACTTTATGTAATAGTTCATAGCTTTCATGTTCAAGTCTCTGGAAATCCAAAGTATCTACCTTTATTGGTCGCTCCCCTACCCTTTCGTATGTATGTATGTATGTATGTATGTATGTATGTATGTATGTATGTATGTATGTATGTATGTGTGTGTGTGTGTGTGTGTATGTATGTATGTATGTACGCACGCATGCTTGTATGTATGTATGTATGTATGTATGTATGTATGTATGTATATATAAATATACATATTTTATATATTTATATATTCAATACAATATCATACAATTACAATACATACACACAAAACCACACACATACACACACACACACACACACACACACACACACATATATATATATATATATATATATATATATATATACATATACATATACATGTATACATATACATAAACATAGATACATATATACATATATATGTATGTGTATGTGTGTGGTTGCGTGGTTCACAGTCAGAGCAAGAAAATTACAAATTCGGAGGAAATGTGAAAACATTTTAGTACAATAAAAAATTATTTTTAGGTCAGAATAGAGTGACGGTTCTAGAGTGCACAAAAGTTTTTAAAGAGAAAAAAAATAGCATATCATTATACATTATGAAAAATATCCAATTCCACAAACAACGGGATGCTTTTGATATTGTATTCAATATTAGAGTAAGAAATTTGCGATTATTGGTGGCAAATAAGATTTGTGCATTTGAAACTGAGGGTTTGCGGTAATAGAATGGTTTTAGAAACTGACAGCCTTTTTGGTGAAATTCGGGACAAATGAATAAATAATGGTATTTGTCCCTAGTATCATTTTATTACAATGATCACGTCTTCTTTCATGAAACATTGTTTTTTCCCAGTGACCGGTTTCAACAGGAAATCTGTGATTGGAAGTCATAAACTATATAATTGTTTAACTCAGATTTATAGGTAACCGTAATAAGCAGCTCTTCACATTCAAACTGTCTTTTAAACAAGGAGGGAAAAGCTCCTGGTGGGCATACTTACTGACGATTGCTTTTCCTTTATATATACATATATATTTTTTTTTTTTTTTTTTTTTTTTTACAGTTTATATTATCATACGTTTTGTTCCTTTTCGATTATTAATGAAATATTATTATATTATGTCTGGTCTCCCAAATGATATCAAGGTATTCTTTATGCTGTTCATCCATTTTACGGCATTAACGTTTGCAATGGTCTCGTAAAACGTATTTAATAGAGAAGTCTGGAGCGTTTGTTCCATTTACCATTGATTATAGAGATCACGAATATTGTCAGTAGTGATATTACAACGGCATTAATAGGGTTCCATCCTAATTTGAACAAAGCATACCAGTGGGAGTGCTTTTCCTCAGTTTTAAAAATTTTCTTCCAAATTCAATATTAAATTTTTTTAGTGATTATGTTATTTTGAGATCACAGAACACTACACCCATTAAGTGTAGTGGGTAATACAGTATGATCGAAACGATGCAATTGCAGGTTTGTTGGATGATTGAAGTATCCAATATTTCGGTTAAGTAGATACAGGGCCAGTCTGATGACCACGAAAGCTTTGATGTGTCCTGTAAGTACCACTATTATTCTAAAGGACAAAATTTTTGAATGTTTACTGTAAATACCGTATTGTTTTGCCTGACAGCAAAACTTTTGAATGTTTACTGTAAATACCGTATTGTTTTGCCTGTCAGCAAAACTTTTGAATGTTTACTGTAAATACCGTAGCAGCAGAGAGGGTGAACAGACCACTTAGGGGAATGGTCACCCTTGTGTTTTACCAAAAAAAATAGTGACCACTCATAGAGGTCAATTACCACGTCTACGATTATTGTTTGTCCCAAACAGAACCGTAGACGCCCCTCTCTGCTGCTATCAATATTGGGAATCATCATCTGTTTCATCTTTATTTGTTTCATCTTTATTTGTTCTATGTTTCAAGTAATATTCAAGTTCTGATGGTGGTTTTTCTATTTTTGGATTTATGTTCTTTCTGTGTTTATAATATATCATCAAACTTCTGTATCGATCTCCACCGCAATTTTTACAAATCTGATATAATCCTCTAACGCCGTTGTTACATCCAACACATCTTCGTGGACCAGCATGAGGATTTTTCTTTATAAGATAATTATGTTTCTTGCAATATTCTCCACGGCATTTTTTATTACAATTGTTAGTGGTTCCTTGACGCAGCCACGCACAGTTGTTCATTATATTAATGATATCTATTTAATTAAATTTAATTTTATCATCACCCCTGTTACCCAAATATTTTATCAATACCCACACGATATCTTGTTCTTGGATCATGTAAATTTATTGTTATAAATCCATGCGGGGTAGCTTGCGCTCGTGAGAAGAAATTTTTGAATTTAATTATATCCATGTCACCACCACACCAAGTTTGATGAATATTTCGCAACGTGTGTGTGTCTACGCCATTAAACACAACTAAAATGTTGCAGTTGTCTCTGATCACCTTCGGTATTTGTGTGTATCTTTGAGTAACATAGATCACGTCTGTATTTTTATGTCTTCCTCGGGAAAATATTCTGGCTGGATTTGATTGTTTATCTAGCATCACATCGTCGTATACAACTAAATTATTAATAAATCCGTCTATGGAATCTACGGATGGTGCTTCATCAATATCGGTTATAAACTCTATAACATCATTATCTTCATCCAGTAATCGCGCGTTTTCATTGAAATCTTTAAGTACATCATAACATCGTTGATCATCAACGGATGGTGCTACTAAATACAACTTATCCCATTTCAACCATCTCATTATCAGATTAAGTAATAATTGCGTCTTACCCGATCCAGATGGTCCTATGATAATCATTCTGATGGAGTTCGGTAGCGCAGGATGATGCTTAACTGGCTCTCGCTGCCGAGTTGCTGAGAAATCAATTATATCCATATATATTATAACATGAATTTATATTGTTTACGCTGTAAAGTTAAAACTCCAACTATTGATTTAGCTACAGTTACAACAAAAAATAAAAAAATAGCGTACGGTGGAAAATGTTCTGTATGCTGTAGAAAGAAATTTTCGTTTTTACCTAATAAGCGGGGTGGTGATATTGCTAATTTGATGTCAAAGTTTCCAGGTGCTCCATGGGCTAAATACAGCGGAGAAAAACATCTACCAGGATATAATTATTGCGGTCCTGGTACTCGACTCGATATCAGGCTCGATAATCAAGATCAACCAAAACCAGGCGAGGAACCAATAAATGCTATTGATCGAGCTTGTCATGCTCATGATGTAGCTTATAAAAGTCAAAATCTACAAGATAGGCATATTGCAGATGTAAAATTAATTCATTCATTAAATTCTATAAAAAATAAAAATATTAGAGAATCATTAGCTAATTGGTTAGTAAGATCCTCGATGAAAGGTAAATTAGCGATTGGGGCTGGTAATTAATAATGGAATCAATTTATTATTCACCGAGAGGATACTGGAGAGGCAAAGCAGCAATTGGTAAACTCGCTGATGCAGCATCGGTTAAACATTCTACTGCTAAAACGTGGTTATCTAAACAAGCAATATGGCAAATTTATCTACCACGTCCTAAACACATTCAGTACTCGTATTTCGATGTCAGTGTTCCTAATGAAGTTCATCAAGCTGATATTCTGTTTTTACCGCATGATACTGTACGTGGAAAAACGTACAAGTACGCGCTAACCGTAGTTGATGTTGCAAGTAGATATAAAGATGCAGAACCGCTATCGGCGAAAACATCATCTGAAGTAGCCGATGCGTTTGAACGAATTTATCAACGAGGACTTGGACCACAAGGTGGTCTACGATGGCCACAGCTACTACAGGTTGATCCTGGTAGGGAATTTCTTGGTCCAGTATCATCGTTGATGAAACAACATAATACCAAAATACGACGAGGTCATACTGCAATTCACCGTGATCAGGCAATTGTTGAGCGATTTAATCGAACACTTGCTGAACGGTTATTTGGATATCAATACGCGAGGGAATTTATTCAGGATAAGAGATCTCGTGAATGGGTTGCAAGATTACCAATCGTGATAGCTGCATTAAATAATGAAATCACACGAACAACCAACATGAAACCCATTAGCGCGGTCACAAAAAAAAATATACCAACACAACGAAAAGATGCTGGAAAACAAAAAATATTAGGTGATGTCACAGTCAGATATTTATATGAGCCTGGTGAACTTGAAGGTGGTAGCGCGAGAGCAACTGATCCTATTTGGAGTGTTACCACACACAAAATATCTACCGTGACAAGATCCACTGGAAGAAATGTAGGCGTTTCCAGACCTGCAATCTACAGATTAGATTCTGCTGCTCCTCAACGTGGATTTACACGTGAACAACTACAAATAATTCCCGCGGATACACAACTACCGCCGCGATCACTTCGGTGATTTCGATCACTTAACTAGCACTAGTGCCAGCACCCAAGGCGCTAGCGCCTCTACGTCGATTACACTCAAGACAGGTTAACATGGTATTTTCTCGTGTATGACCGCGACTATTATCTTTTCTATCTACGGTGAATTGTCTTGAATCATTACTTGAATATCGCCATAACATTATACAATTACAACTGGTGCAATGATTGTTCTGCTGCTGTTTTAACTCAATAATAAATTCAACATCAAGATCAAAGTCGCGTTTATTTTTTTTGTCAGATTGTTTGTATCCGATTAATTTTTTTCTTATTATATCATCATCGATGATGTTAAATTTATCAACGATTTCAGGAATTATGATTCTACGTAATTGAGATATATTTCTGACCCTCGATACCGCTAAATAAACTAAATTTGACCACTCGATGCGATCGTCTACAATCCAGACTCGTGTATCAGAAATAGTTAATCCCTGAGACGAGTGGATCGTCATAGCGTATCCTAACACCCATGGAGATTTGTCAGCGTGTAATGCATCTTCGACTACACTGATATCAACGGCGACAATATCATTTAATACGAGATTCTGTTTCCTTGACTCTGTCAAGGGTCCTGGAATATCAACATTAATATTCTGTTTTCGTGTATCTGATGGTCTATAACATAACGGAACGGGTAGTTCTGAATATTGTTCTTTATGTAGCTGAAATAACTGTTGTTGTAAAGCGTCTCTGATTATTTTTCTACTTGCTACGATCAAATCGGTGGGTCTCCATGAGTTCAAAAAATCACTCATTGATGTCTCTGAGATCACTCCACGTATTATTTCACACTGAATTTTGTTTGATTGTAATCTGATTAATTTTTTAAACTCTTTCAAATTTGCATCAAGAGCTCTATGATCATCATCTATTTCTTCGTAATAATCAAGGAAATTTTTTAACCAATCATGTGGAGATGGTCCAACAAAAGGCGGCGGTTGACCATGATCGCCACACATTATTATAGCGGTATTTTTCGTCAACAACCAATCAAGAAACATTTTTAATGTATCCAATGAGACCGTACATATCTCGTCCCAAATAATTATTTTAGGTATATATTTTTCCCCCATCCGTTCAGAAGTCCATGTATCCCCGCGCCATCGGAAGAAACTATGATACGTACACGATTGTACTTGCCGCTGTTTCATCTCACGTGCAAGTCTATGTGTGGGTGTCAGCACGATTATATCTGAATTTCTAAAAACATTAATCGCTCGAGTCGTTTTGCCGCATCCACCAGGTCCATTGAGATATACTGTCTTATATCTGGTTATTGGATCACTCAACGATGGTGCCTTCGACATTTCTGATATTTTATTACCCTCACGATAAACATCTCTCACTGGAACATCTGCTGATTCTGTGTAATTGTGTAATAGTTCCTTTTTTATTCTCCACGAACCCCATCGTTCATCATTACTTGTAAATTTCATAACAGGTTCTAAATATTTACTTGAAATATAAAACGAATCTGTTGCGACTCTGACTGCGGTCTCAGGAAATCTATTAATCATCGATAATAAATTTATAGAAACATAAGCCAACATGGAAGATCTTAGATGAGTATATTGCGGGGATACGTCATTTATGTAACTAACGATCGTACCTAATTTTGTTCCGTCGGATAAATAAACACTCTCTCGATTTACAAATGTATTTTTCGCCGTTGTATCAGCGATTATAAAATCGTACTCGGCATCATCTAAAATTAATCGTGCGTGATGTCTTTTATAATCATATGCACCACCTTGAGTAAATTTTCCTATAATTTTTCTACCGAGATCTTTTGCGGTTTTGAGTTTAATCTCGAGAATTTTAGGAATATCATCTTCGGAAACTTCAGGATATTTTTCCTTAAACTCGCTGATAACTTCAGAATCTGACATGGGCAACCAAACTTTGGTCTGTGCATGATATGATATAATTGCCTCACTGACCACCAACGATGTCAGTATCGCACAATCTAGCATATATCGCAACAAAACTATAGGTGCCCAACGTTTTTCACAAAAATGTCTGCCAAACCAAACATAACAAATCTTGTGAAGATTTTCGTTAAACTCGAACGACTCAATACAGGCGAATCCAGTCAGATCAAAATCAGGTAATGGTCCATTAATTGCCACTCGCGTCATCTCGTTTGTAGGGTGACCAAATCTTTCAAAGTACGTAGAACAATCTCCGTATCCCAGAAAACTTCCTGGATAACATGCAACCATATCAACCGAAATAACATCATTGTAATTGTATTTGGTATTCCATAATCCGCCATGTCCATATTCGACGCAACTTGCGCGTACGTCCTCGAGTAAATCAAATCGTGTTGGTTTCCATGAATTTCGTTCTCTGGCGAAATGAGCCGCAACAGATGGAACGGTAAAACAATTAGTTAGTAATTTGTCAGTATTTTCCGCGTGTTTGCACTGTAGAAACGTCGCAAGATTTTTCATCTCGTCATGGAGGGATTCTGTGCGATATATTTCACCGTTCGGTTTGACAAACTGATCAAATTCACCCTCCTCATTACTTTTGAATAACCATACCGATACAGGATCGGTTTTACTTATTTCGTTGATAAAATCAAACATACTCATATCTGCTCCAGAATTATCTGCCCCAGAATTATCTGCCACAGAATTATCTGCCACAGCCATATCTGTGGGGTAAAATCTAACAGTTCGATCACGTGGAAATATTGTTACTGCGTTAGTCCATGCGTGCGCGTTATGATCGATAATATTTATTGGAGCTCCTTTCGATTTATATTTCGACTGGTACAGTACTTCTCCCGTTATTGTCGCCACAGTTATTGGAAATTTTAATATTTTTCCTAACTCAGCAACATCTTTTATTGTAGCACCAGTATCCCTAACTGAATCAGCCCACGAGTTTATTTTTTCACGCCTTAAATCGGTTAATCCATTTCCACGCATCGCGTTTGTAAAGTGTTCTATTACTCGTTCAGCCACACAATTTAGCCTTGACAAGGTCAAGGATGATAATTTCATCGGCGCTAGTTTATCAACGTTAGGTCTTTTATTTATCTCATAAATTCCATAAATAACCGCTGTTACAGGATACGCTCGCTCATAATACGGTTTGTCAATACCAGTCAATAGACCCGGTCTGGAATTTTTACTTAATATGATAGTTTTATTATTGCCAAGAACAGGATCATATTTGTCACGGATAATCCAACTACCTGTTTCTGTTAATACAATAAATTTTACTCTGAAGAAATATTTTTGATTGCCCTCGTATTCAGCGATGTAGTTAATGATAGTTGCCGCTCGCTTGTCGTTCATTGTGGCGTCCGTGACAGCGTCCTTGACTCCGTCAGGGCGTATAATCTTGAACGTTGACCATGTATGAGATGCACCATCCGTGTAAAATTCTTTCTTAGCGTCATGAATTTTCGAGATCAAACTTTTATTTTTCGGATCAACCAGATCTCGTACTGGCAAGTCAGAAGATAATCTGTCAAGGTTGAATTTATACTTAACAGGCCTAGTTTGGGATAATCTCTCAAACTCGTTCATATAATTAAAACAAATATTTAAATAAAGAAAATTATATATATATATACAATGTCCCAATGTAGATGGTTGATGATCGGCTCAGTAAATCGATGCAACAAATCCTGTAGAAAGGAATTTTGTTGGATGCACTCACAAAACATACGACGAGGAAGTCTAGGACCAATACCATGTCTACGGTGTGGTATTGGAGTACGTGGAAAGACAGAATTATGTGGAAAGTGCGGCGGGAAACGGTTCAGAGAACTTAAAAGATATTATGACCAAAAAAATAATAGCGGTGAAAACGCTATAAAATCCGTGAAGGATTATATATCAAGATTTCAGACAAACAATGATTTAAACATATAATATTATTATAATGGAGCAAAATATATTTGTCCCACATCCTGTCATAACAAACTATGAATCAAATATTAATGGTATCATCAGACACTGCAAGTTGAAGAAACAAGTTGGTTGTATTAATAATGTTGGTTATCTTAGATTTACAGTTGGAAAGAAACATTATTTCTGTCATAGATTTACGTATGAATGTTTCTTCGGAGTGATCAATGACGGTCTTGTTATTGATCATATTGATGGAAATCCTCAAAACAATAATTTATCCAACCTTCGTGTTGTCACATACAGCGAGAATAATACACGTGGAAATACAGGAAGATGTAAGACAGTTTCTAGAAGGGTAGTAATTTCCACAAACATGGAAACTGGTGAAGAAATTATGTTTCGTTCGATGCGTTCAGCGGCGAAATATTTTGATATTCACCCGCAATCAGTACAAAGAGTGGCAGAAAATATATATAAAACAGCTTTATCGAAAAAATATAAACAGAAAATTACATTTCAGTATCAATAACTATCATCACCACATTATTAACTATCATCACCACATTGAATTAATTTTTTAATTTATGTCACAGTAGGTCCTCCATACACTACTGAATTTTTGATTTAAGGGGAGATTACTTTGTAATATATAGTTTTCTTCGTAGATGGTTGGTTTTTTATGATCGTAATTAGTCAGTTTAACTAATTACATCGTAACTAATTACATCGTAACTAATTACTCGTAGAAGTATTATTTATGGTTTTTAAATATTTTCCCATCATACAACACATGATCCGTAGGAAGCTGTGTGTGAAACAGAAACCGTTACTCATTGTAATTGACCTGCAGTTGTGTGTTCACTGAACTTACAATTCTGGAAAGTTCTTTGACTGGTGCATTAATGCTACTGTTATTATTGATTTTCGGTCTGCTACAAATACAGAAACTATTATTCAGAAACTGTTATAAATACAGAAACTATTATTCAGAAACTGTTATAAATACAGAAACTGTTATTATTCAGAAACTGTTATAAATACAGAAACCGCTACAAATACAGAAACTGTTATTATTCAGAAACTGTTATAAATACAGAAACTGTTAAATACAGAAACTGTTATTATTCAGAAACTGTTATTATTCAGAAACTGTTATAAATACAGAAACTGTTATTATTCAGAAACTGTTATAAATACAGAAACTGTTAAATACAGAAACTGTTATTATTCAGAAACTGTTATTATTCAGAAACTGTTATAAATACAGAAACTGTTATAAATACAGAAACTGTTATAAATACAGAAACTGTTATTATTCAGAAACCGCTGTTTAGTGTAAATATTGGTTCCTTAGCTATATAGCTGGCTATATATTAACTTCCGAAACATATGTTCGTAACAATGTTTGATAGCTCGATCAGTATGGTATTGGACTGTGGCGCTCGCGGTCCAGGATCGAATCCCCATGGCTGACAATTTGTCGGTGGTGCGCATAATTGCGATTTTTATAATAGTGGGGGGAACCGCAAGAACCCCTCCGCTCAGCAAATTCACAACCACAATATTGACTTGTGGTTGATACATATTTTCGTATCACCCACTGGATTAATTATTGTGGGTGTGATTTTGCTGAGCGTATATGTTTGTACTGTCCTTAGTTAAGTTATATGTTTGTACTTCATTCATAATCTGAGCTCGCTAATACACTCGATAGGGGCTCTTCATTCATTGTATGTATGTCCGATAAACTTGGTAGATTGCGGTGGCAAGCTACGAGTTTAATGAGGACTGTGCTGTCCTTAGTTAGTGCCGTATTCATAATCTGAGCTCGCTAATACACTCGATAGGGGCTCTTCATTCATTGTATGTATGTCCGATAAACTTGGTAGATTGCGGTGGCAAGCTACAAGTTTAATGAGGACTGTGCTGTTCTTAGTTAGTTATATGTTATATGTATATCCTCTAAACTTGGTAGATTGCGGTGGCAAGCTACGAGTTTATGAGGGTTGTGCCGTCCTCCCTCTTGGGCCTCTAGACCGTTGTTTGGCGGGTTAGGGGCTCTCGTAGAGGGAATATTTGCCTAATGAACTTGGTAGATTGCGGTGGCAAGCTACGAGTTCTTGGTTGTGCTGTCCTTGAAACATCCCGACGAACTCGCTAATACACTCGATAGGTGTTCTAGGGATATTTTTTTTATTTTAAAGATTTATATATTATAAATGAACCATGAAAATATCAATGATGTAATTGTCGCTATTAAAAAATTAAAAAAAGATGGAATTAATATATCTGATGAACTTAATCCTGAAAAAATAGTTTCTGACTTTGAGATTTTACAAGAACGTAAAACCATGGGGACACACACACTATCATCTGAATACAGGCTCATGAAACGGATTCAATCGGCAATGTTTCAGTCGCTAGCTACCGTAGAAGATGATCATGTGAAGGAGTTCGTTCCTCTTTCTACCGCCGTAGAAAGAATTAAGTCGTTATTATCCCACGAGTATGAGGCAAAGAAAACGATTAGTACCCGCATAAGACTATTAAGAAAAATAATGTCAGCGAGTAACTTCGTTACTGATGAAACGATCCAGAGTAACTTCGTTACTGATGAAACGATCCAAGGTAACCTCGTTACTGATGAAACGATCCAAGGTAACTTCGTTACTGATGATAATGAAAATGAAAGTTTTGGTAACTGGGGTCCATGTCAACGCTGACCACGTGTATTGGTAGTCAAAATCAAGAAAGTTCTAACCTTGTCAAATTTGTTCCTAATAAATTTTATTTTTACTGAGGATTTATTTTTTTTTACTAAAATCAAGAAAAATGCACAAATTACTTGATTCTGACGGGGTAGTTGGTAGTCAAAATCAAAGAAAAATGCACAAATTACTTGATTCTGACGGGATAGTTGGTAGTCAAAATCAGGAAAATTGAGCAATTTCGTTGTATTTTAGTAAAAAAAAAATAAAAATCTCAGTAAAAATAAAATTTATAATAAATAAAATTTGTTAGGAACAATTTGACAAGGTTAGAACTTTCTTGATTTTGATGGGGTAGTTGGTAGTCAAAATCAAGTAGTTCGTGCATTTTTATGTTTCTGACGGGGTAGTTGGTAGTCAAAATCAAGTAATTCGTGCATTTTTATGTTTCTGAGGGGGTAGTTGGTAGTCAAAATCAAGTAATTTGTACAATTTCAGTAAAATTAATAAATATTATTTTTTTTAAGTTGATCGAATTTGATTCTGATCTCTGTTACAAATGTTCTTCTAACTGTTAAGAAATCCTCGTGTGCAAAAACCTCCTCCACATGAAGATCTACGATAAAGTCTTTACGACAAAAGTCTTACGACTTTACATACAGATTTATCACAAGCTCTTCTTCACGTATGTCAATCAAGCGATTAAGGTGGTCTGTGAGTTTAAAATTGATTCGTGTTAACATATTATTGTGACACCGCAAATACACGGGATTAGTTGGTTCTTGCACGATTAAATTTCCAGGAGGAACTTGTGGTGTGAACGTGTACAGGATGTATCCTTGTTGAGCCTGATTTGATCTTCCGAGATCTATTTGATAGCTGCCATCGATTACGTCACAAACCAGATTGACCGCGACCGTCGATGTTATATTAACGATCCGCGGGGATACGTGTCTTCCGCCGCCATGTGGATCATTATCATGTCTAAGAACTGCTAATGGTGCTAGTTTTTTCCATGAATCAAGTATTTTAGGGAAGTTTTCGTCGATAAGATCGTTTAATAATTTTACTAGTTCTCCAGCATCAATCCCGGGTATTACAAATGTTGGTAATTGTTGTTCAGTTATTTTGTAATGATTGAGAAACCATGGTCCAGCTTTATAATTATCAATAATTTCATCACCGTATTTAACCATGTTCACAATGATAGTTTTATTAACGTGTCTAATATCTGATATGACCTGATTTAGATGTTTTATCGTCTCAATGATTTTTTGTTTTACGTCATCGCTGTAGCTATCAGTAAAGAAATTTCGTAGTTTGTTGATTGATTGTTTAAATTCAAAATTAACAGGATCAGAATATGATTTAATAAATTCTTCATCAACGAGTGGATTTACTCTAGCATCTGAACGAATACTACGTACATTATTTATTATTTTAGGAAAGGTTTCACCATCAGGAGTACTTATAAACAAGTAAATCTTGCCGCTCTCCTCCCACGGATATTTACCTCTATATTCAGGAACTATCATAAATTTTGCTTCATCTGTGATAAAATCAGCCCGAGTTGGTTCTGGTGGTCTTTCATGCACCGGGGGAACATCCGGCCATCCTAGCACTGATCTGATTGAAGATTGATAAATATCAACGGCATAATCAGGCGAGTTTATTTCAATCGTCGAGGACAACGTCGGCTCATGAACGTTTATTGATATTTTTGATTCCTTTCCCGTTATTGATTTTATTCTACGCGCAAATTCCTCACTGATCTCTTCAATCTGGTAACTGCCAGTTGGTATTTCAACAACAACCCAGTCAGGTGTTCCATCGGATTTGCTCTTGTTAGTAAATACGAGCGAATTATTTGCTGGTGTACCATGAAACGATTTTGATCTGATATTGGGCCAGCTGTAATATACTCGTAATTGTGCTAGTGCTATTTCTTTTACTGGAATTGCAGTAGGAAAATTAACACTAAATTCAGGATTAGTTGAACTTACCGAGATCATTGTTATCTTTGGCGGAGTTGTGTTGGTCACGATCTGCTGGAGTAATTCTGTCATTATTAATACTTGTATCTTTAATACCTTCATCGTATATTTTGGTCATCATTGAAAATTCGAAATCAGATATAATTCCATCACTGAGACTCGCTGATAACAACGAGGATAATTTCGAGTATGCTACCGTCGCTGTATGTAATTTTATTTTGTAATCGGATAACTTTTCGTTCGTACAAGTACATATTTTTTTTGTGATGATACCAAGCACACCTGCAATAGTTGTTGCTGCCGAAATACAAACAGTTACAGCTACTGGTGCCATCGTTGTCAACGCTGATAATATTACACCGGTTCCAGCAACAACAGCGGATACTGAATAAACAATCACATCAACGATAACCAATCGTCGTCGATATTTTTTTACTTTTACTGTATATTGATCGACTTGATCTTTTAGCGCAGCCTGCCATTCACGCGCTTGATTGTATCTGTATTGTGCACCGTCCATATATATTTTTATGCAGTAAACAATTGAGGTGTTTCAGCTACAAATTCCAAACACCACCAGTAAGATGTTGCGGTTAATGTCTTATCATCTACTTCCAGGATAAATACTTCTTCGATTCCGCTATTTAATATAACAGATACAACCCCGGAAAACCTGTCTGTGGAATGACGCCATGGAAACGTTGTAAATATTTCAAATTTTGCAGCACTAAACACAGATAGCCTGTACACGCCAGTGACTGTTGCGGTATATTTGATATTTTTATTTTGCTGCGACCATGTTGCAAATCCCGATGATACCGTGCATACGATGTTTGTGATATGCCCGGGAGTTATTTCAGCTGGAATTTTAATCAGATTGGTTTTATTGATAATCTCAGGAATTCCCGCTACGATGTCTAGTTGTGTTCGTTTGATCGTGTCTAGGTTACTTTTGATATCAGAAAGTTTCATGTCAATGACGGAAGGATTTCCAAAGAACTTATTTATGGCATCATCGGTTTTCTGAAAATTTCTTCGAAGCCTTGTAAACGCGCCCGTGTGAACGTCATACTCGGCCCGTAGCGTGGATAGTTTTCCGTCTACGGTGCCATAGTTGACATCGACGTATTTTTTTGTTGCTGCGTCTTCGTCAGATGTTGGATCTTTTAAAACTACTATTTTGTTTCCGTTCATGCTGAGTTCACCCATCATTGTGTCACCGGTGTTTCTCACGCGATTAGCAACACTTTTTACAATTTCATCTCTGATGGTTTTAAGTGACATACTTGAATCTCTGATTTTACCGCTATCAGTAAACACGGGAATATTATCCGTAACTGCACCGAGTACTCGCCGGACTATATCATTCCATCTGATATTGCTGGTTTTTAGTTTACCATATCGATCTTGAAAAATAACAACTTCATCTGGGTCAACTCCAGCAAGGTTCATAATATCAGCGAGGTCATCTTTAGTCGCATACTTTGACAGATCAACGTCGGATTTTATTTTCTTACCAGTAGAAGATCTTCCGTAAATATCAACCATTATAATAAGATCCGTTGTTTAAAATGCTTTACGCGCAACATATCGGTTGCTTGTATAATCGTGCACGACTTTATGTGGCGGCTTGGATGATTTTGATATTGCGTCGAGTACATTAATTACTTCACGGCCGCATATTGGCGGATCTGTCATTGTTTGTGTGGGTAGCGTTGAATACCAAACTTTATAACCGCTAGTTGTTGCGTGGAGTGGTGCGACATACTTGATAAATTCAACAGGTGGAGCTAACCCGTACGAGTCAAAATAAACAATTCCACGCGGATCAATCGCGTATGATACCCAATGAGTACCGGGTCCGGAACGTTTGTCAAGATTAATAATACCTGTTTCTAGTTTGTTTGGTTGTTTCGGTAATTGATCTCGCATAAAAACACCTCTAAAGGCGGATATTTTTAATATTTTAGCAGCATCAAGTAAATCAAAATTTGATGATGGAACATTTAACGAAATGACCCTGGAAGCCTTAGGCCTCTCCCCCAACGAGATCCCGGTAATCTTAGACCGCGCCCCTTTTTTTTGTATCCCCGCCCTGTTGCTTTCTTTAGTGCCATTCCAGCGGCTGTTCCAACAGCACCTAACGCGGCCGCTTTTGCTACGGCTGGAGCAGCTGCAGCTATTAATGCCGGAATGGCCGCAAGAAGTGGAAATATACCACCTGTTTTAACCATGTCTTTGATGGCGCTCGAGGAGAGATGAAATTGAACTCCAGTTTTTGATTCCAGGGCTTTATTGAAATGTTTAATCTGATTATTTGTCAGCGATAATTTGTTTGGACCACCACCAATTTGATCTCGTTTTAGTGATATTTTAGTTCCTCATTTGTTGGCGGTTTTTGATTGAAGCTTTTTTACCTGACCCGGGGTCAGAGTAACATTAACATGACTATACGACATTTTTATATAAAATATATTTTTCTAAATAACACGATTAAAGATTTTCCACCGGTGCATCAACGACCCTCATTCGACCACTACCACCTTCAAGTAACATGGCCTTGTCGCTAAGTATGACCGCGATCGCTCTGTAATCAACACCACCACCGGTATTTAATGTTGCTTTGAGATGTATATCAACGACAGATTGTTTTGATAGATCAAGATGTTCTAATGAAAAATAATAAATCGGGTACAATTTTTTAAAATCTAGTTGTGATATTTGCAACCCGGTATCAACATTTTGATCACGTCCCATAAATGACATCAAACGATGATATGCACGTCCTATGTGATTTCGTGCATAATTTAGTTGTATATTTTCTGTTGGTTCCTGTTGTCCGTTTATCCGTAAAGAAATATCTGTGAGACCTAGTTGGTCAAATATCATATGAGAGTGAGTTTGTGAGTTTAAACGATCAGTTCTCTGAAAAGCAATAAAAATATGTCGTGGTGCAGAAACACCCTGTTGTGATGCTATATGCCATGTAAACTGACCGTTAACGTTAGTTTGCATACTGTCTGTGCTTGTTGTTAACCATGACAACAAGGATTTACCACCTGCATCCATGAAAGAAATTAATCGCTGTTCTTCTGCGATCGTTGGAGTCATTACCGGCATCCACAATGAAAGTTTTGATAATATTACTTTACCAGGATCACCAATGGGTCTCCACAGAGCATCATTATCATCGTTCTTTCTTACAAGAACAACCGTGTGTCTAGCTCCAAAAATAACCTTTTTAACATTCCTGCAAAATCCAAAAATATGCGATAGTGGAATTGTACATGAAAAACCTCTATTGCCTTCTAGCAACATATTTCTACGTGCTGCAAATCCCAAGTTGAAATTTTCATTAGAACCATGAACTACTGGCCACACGTCAGCATCAGCGGCATCGGCGACGTTTCTTGGTTGTCTTATATTGTACGGATCGCTTTCAGGGTGATTGGAGTTATCTTTCACAAACATCATTGTGGGACCTGCTGATCTTGTATAATCATCAGAATATCTCGCCAGACCAATTATTGTTGTAGCAACGTCGACATCATTCTGAATTGATTCAATATTTTTTCCATCAATCATGTATGTGGCGCCACTAAATAATGCTATGATCCCGTTGTTGACAAAACCAATTTTTACTGGATCTAAGTAATTAGTATCATCCGTTTTTATAATTGTACCTTCTACCTCAAGAAAGGCATCAGCGGGTAAAAAGTATCTACTTGTGTCATGAACTTGTAGTTCAATTCTCCCGGGTTGATTTGGTTGTTTTGCGTCATAGGAATAAAATTGATAATCACGTACAGATTCATCCTTAAGGACGGGTGCTTCCATATCAAATGCTGTGTCGGACACGCGCTTGAACATTTTATTATAATTATTTTTCGTCTAACACGTTGATCACCGCCTTCGGGAAATTCCACTTCCTGATATCAAACTTGAGATATTATTTCCAGATTCACCGAGTCCTTGATCTGCTAACGCCGCTAGTTTTTGATTTGCAGCCCGATTTATTATTTTACTAACATCTGCAGGCATCACCTCAGTACTTGGTAATTTTACTAGTGGTTGTTGTTTTCGTCGCAATAATCGTGATAATCTTTCTTTGATCGCCGAGAACGCCTTACCAGCAACATTGACAATTGCACCAGGAGCTTTATCACGAACAATATCAATAGCCTTCATCGATAATTGTTTTGCAACAGGTGCTACTTTTGGAGCTATCCTCGTGAATAATCCTCGAATGACATCACCAAGTCCATTTCCGTAAATTGCTTCATAGATTGGTAATCGTGAGTTTACCGCTCTAACCTGTGTGGGTTTACGATGATTATCATGCACAATCATCTTATTTTATTTACCATTTATCTAACAACTAGTCATCAACGAGCTCATCAATAAGTTCTCGGTAAACGCCAATATCCATGATACCACCTTGAAATAGTCGCCGACAAATATCAGCTGCTTCATTGGTTATTTCTGGTGAATTATTTCCGGCACGTTTTCCTCCTATGAGAACTTCTAACCGTGACACGTCATTGATGATATTATCAGGACATAAACCAGATCCTGTTTTAGGTTCATCTTGAGGTGTTTTAAATACCGGTGGTTGCATTACCGGAGTAAGTACTTCAGCGGTGGCCGGGGGTGAACCTTCTCGAAATCCATGCGGTGAACCTGTCGGTGTAAATGTCATTTTCGGTGCAGAAATTTTCTTCGAGGGTAGTAATTTAATTAGCTCTTTAGTCCTTTTAATTTCCGACTTCAACCTTTGTTGTGGCGAAGAAGATTGTTGTTGTTCTATTTGTTGCAGAGGTGGAGGAAGCTGATACTGGGAGGACTCTCCTTGTTCTAGTTGTTCCCCTCTCTCTCTATAAAGTCTTTTTACTTCTTCTTTAAGTCTTTCAAATTCTGAACCTCTAGCTTGTTTTTTGTTGTAATATACGCGATATATCCATTTAATGAAATTATCATCATTTGTTTTTTCATAACGGGGTTTTAAAATACTAGATTTATTAGATAAACTATTTAATATTTCTTCAGGTAATCTCTCTCTTTCAGTTTTTCTAATTTCCTCAACAACTCCTTCGTTAAATTTTGCAATTAATTCTACGTTTTCTCCTGCTGGTTTGGATTTAGATGCAAGTTTTTTTCTCACATCGGCGACTTCAGTACGAAGTTCTTCAATGCCTTCAAGTATTTCCTCATCAACAGGTGGAGGTTGAGCTGCGGCTATGTCAGTTGGAAGGTCTCGTAAAATCTTCTTTGTTTGTTTGGTTCTTCTTGCTGTTTTTTCAGCCTGTACTGCAGTTTGTTCTAATACCGGAAAAATACCCTTTTTCCTCTTCTCATCTTCCTCCGCAATATCTCCCCATATAGTTTTTTCAACAGCCGATGCAGCTTTCTTAGTAGCTACAGTGACGGGTTTAAATAGTTTTTTAGTGTCTTCTTCGTACTCAACTTTTGATTCTTGCTGCGCTTGCAGATTTTTTCTAAATGAGTCTCTGACAGGAAGAAATTTTTTAATTGTTTCTAATCGTTCTCGAGCTGTTCTTGCAGTATGAGATTCTGGATGTACCATTTTTATTATAACATAATAATTTAATTAATATCAGCAGAAGAGGAGCAGCAGAGAGGGGTGATGATAAAATTAAATTTAATTAAATAGATATCATTAATATAATGAACAACTGTGCGTGGCTGCGTCAAGGAACCACTAACAATTGTAATAAAAAATGCCGTGGAGAATATTGCAAGAAACATAATTATCTTATAAAGAAAAATCCTCATGCTGGTCCACGAAGATGTGTTGGATGTAACAACGGCGTTAGAGGATTATATCAGATTTGTAAAAATTGCGGTGGAGATCGATACAGAAGTTTGATGATATATTATAAACACAGAAAGAACATAAATCCAAAAATAGAAAAACCACCATCAGAACTTGAATATTACTTGAAACATAGAACAAATAAAGATGAAACAAATAAAGATGAAACAGATGATGATTCCCAATATTGATAGCAGCAGAGAGGGGCGTCTACGGTTCTGTTTGGGACAAACAATAATCGTAGACGTGGTAATTGACCTCTATGAGTGGTCACTATTTTTTTTGGTAAAACACAAGGGTGACCATTCCCCTAAGTGGTCTGTTCACCCTCTCTGCTGCTGCTGTATTGTTTTGCCTGGCAGCAAAACTTTTGAATGTTTACTGCATATTTCAAACAGCATACACTTTAAGATATTACAGCAAGCGTACCACCGTATATACTTGCTTATAAATGCAGCTCAACTGCAAACTCTACTGTCCCAGATGCACCGTGAAATAAAGCGCCGACAGGTCTGGGTCTGTGCTGTTTGCTACGAATAATCGATAGAACAAACAACATTGACCCTGTTGCTTGCAGTTGGACCTAATTCAATTAGATTATATACGGTAACTACGCGGTCATGAAGCTGAGGTGGGTCGATTTCCATTAAACTTACTTGTAAAGTGCATGTGTGCATGCAATAGTAGATCATGGTCTATGTTGTTTGAAGTTGTAGTCAATTTATAAGCGAGTTCATATGGTAAATGTAATGCTGGCTCAAACTTTTTGATAATATTAATGTGGTAGAACGTCTAACGGAAATGACAGGCCTGAAAGTTTGTAACCGGGATTAGAAATTAGTAGTCACATTTGAGTCATGTTGTCCTGATGAAGTTAAGAACAAGTATACCGATGAACTTAAGGATGCTAATTTATGAAATGCTCGTATATGTGTTCTGTGTATAATGGTTTGTACCATTCATGATTGTCAAAAATTTTTAAAATGATATATACAGCTCGATTTTGCTTCGTGTTGGAATAAAACGACCAGACTGTATTTCCTTAACGTTAACATAACACGCACATGCTTATTATTATTAGGTTAAAAGTCTCACCAAAAAATTATATATCATGCTTAACGATACTTCGTAAAAATGGCAGGTTGCTTATATACTACTTTACAGATTTTGTATACAATTTCATAAATTGGAATCTACATAAATTACAACCTGATATGACCTTTAAACATTGTCTCATAAATTAGTTTCCGTTTCAATGACTGGATGCGTGTGTGACGAGCAGATTTATAGATCACGTTGTGAACACGAGATTCAGAAAATTCTTGTCAAACGTTGCTTTCAGAGCACGATATTTAAAAACAATATCGTTTTAAATTTAATCACCAGTTATGCTGATCGTCTATTTTTAAAGGTTCCCGCACACTGATGTTTTTCTTACCATTTGCTAATGTCTAACTTAATGAACTGATTGTTAATTGTGACTTTTAATATTGACTGTTGTTTTAATGTCGTAGAGAGCATACATTATAAGATACTAAATATTGTGAAACATGCATGCTATGATGTAATTAAAATCTGTGTCTCCTCAGAATTGGTATTTTTAAGAACTGCTTGAGCGATAAATTTCGTTCTAATCCAAAATCTTGTATTATTATATTCTTTTTGCAAATGTTATTTATGCAAATTTTAAAAAAATATTTCGAACTACTAAAACTCTTTCAAATAATTTGTAAAAGTAGACATTTTTCCAATACTCTTGTGTGCAACTACGAAAATAAACACAACTAATGTTGCTCTTAATACTACTACTACTACTACTACTACTACTACTTCTTCTTCTTCTTCTTATTATTATTATTATTATTACTGTTATTAATTATTATTGTTATTATTATTATTATTATTATTATTATTATTATTATTATTATTATTATCTGGAGTAGTGTTGAACAGAAGTACAAGTGTAAAAAGCGATATATGTGACAATTTGAGAACATACAAACGCTCTTAAATAAACACAGTAGCAAACACGCATGAGTTTAGGCGCAGAATACTATTTTCAACCGTACATGGGGATACGAGAACACTAAATTCAAAATTTTAAACTTCTACAGTACCAGCCGAATACAGCAAACAAATCATATAGGCATAAAAGAAGATTTTATTTTGGTATTTGTAGGGCACTAGTGCAGCGAAACGGCGAAGTAAATAATTTTATAATAATTAAATGAGACATATCTTGGAAACCAGAAAGATTGCAGTGAGGAGCTGGTCTCATATGGGAATTACAAACAAATAGCCGAGTGACATGTCAGCAACAAAATAGAAAATTTACCTTAGAAAATGTTATTTGTGGAGTACCATATTCAATCCGACAATGAAGATAAAGATTTGCTGTACGAATGTAATCTTCCCCAGTGGTTATAAGGTGGTACAGTTGTGATATAACTACGTCCAGATGGCAAAATATATAGAAACACATGTATGAAATATGAATAAGTAAGTACAAAAAAATGATGATTCATTTATTCGATGCACCAGAATAAAAAGTGAGAATAGATTACAACCTTTTTCACGCTTTTCAAATAGATAAGACTTGCCTACATTTTGTTGCCTTATTATGTTTTTTATGTGATACATTTTGCTATTTTATGGTAATATTTTTGATGTCTTTTATCTCTCTGGTTCTCCGGTGAACACAAATTCGCATGCTGTAAACGGTTTTACGCCTACACGTTATAATGCGATAGTTTCCAAATATGGCCCATTTGTAAAACTAATTACCTTGCAAAACCACAAGTGTTACACTTATTACTATTGCTGCATATGCACTTTTTATGCAGTCGTAAGGATGCGTAATTTATTTAATCTCACATTGTTTTGTAACCATTAAATGATTTATCTGCTTTCCATTTGATGGGTGTTATATTTATATATATTTTGTGTAACATTTGTTCCGTGAATGTATCTATATTAAGAGTAAATTTTACTTATGACTGTAAAGTGTAGCCATCGCCTATATACAATAAATTAGATACATATTTGTTTTACACGGGTATAGGTTACATCGTAAGAGATCAACAGTGTCTCTAGAATGCATATGATGTATACATATGTGTCTGCGATCATAATTAATAATTTTGATAATAAACCTGTACCAGCTGGGGCTTATTTCCAGTTGGATAGGTCGATCAAGTGGGTTGTTAGACGAATCAACTTAATTTTCCATTGGATGGGTCGGTCAGGTGTTTTTTTTTTAAGACGAGTTGTATTGGGAAATGTCAGGTAGTGAGTAGGAGAAAATGTGTTTTAGGGCCTTAAGAGTGTATATAAAGAGAGGCATGAGCAATTAATGAGTTCCTAATTCGATTTTGTGCCTATTTCGGATTCTTGTTTCATAAGCTCTTGTTTTAATATCAGTCTGCAAAAGTGTTTAATGTTGTGTTTAGATATAATTTGGACCGCTCCGGTGGCCTAGTGGTAGAGAGTCAGCCTCAAATGCAGGAGGTCTAATCATACCAAAGACTTTTTAAAATGGTACTAACAGCTGCCTCGCTTGGCGCTCAGCATTAAGAGGTTAGTGTTAGGACTGGTCGGCCTGGTGTCAGGATAATGTGAATGGGTGGGACATCATGCTACATGTTTGCGGCATGATGCCCCAATGCTAGACATCTCTATAAACTGCAGACATCGTAGCGATATGAATGAAACATTGTTACATATACGTTAAAAATCCAAATCTCTCTCTGTCTCTCTCTCTCTCTCTCACACACACACACACACACACACACACACACTTGACTCCGTGCGATCATCATTACATGCAATATGTAAAAACTACATCTTTAAAGAAATATTGATATATACTTGTTTGACATTTCAAATCAATAAATTAATACCTGTTCCCTTGTATGCTATTCTATAACATAACTAGCCTTGACCTCACTTTTAGCACACCAAAACTTATAAACGAATAGGAATTATCAATAGATTGCTTTCATGTTGCTTTTATTGTCAAAACTCGTGGAAAATTTATATCACTTCTTAGATGTCAACTTTGAGGACGTGTACGAAATTTTTAATTAGTTATCACTTTACGAAAATTTTAATTAGTGGGATCTTCGTCATTTTCCTGCGCTAGTGCGCTAGATGGGTTTGATTCTGGGCTAGCGCTTTAAAAATTTTTTATTTCTAACTTAGTGCTGTCGTATCCAGATCCGAGAGATTTTTTCCCCTGAATTTATGAACCAGTCGTATCAGGAATCATTTTTTTTTTACATGCATTACTAAGCTCATGTTTGATTGACAGTTATTGTGTCCCTGTATAAAGATTGAAAAGTTAAAAAGAAAAACACGATCTTGACAATAAAAATGAATACAGTATTTTCATTTTTACCGCGCGGTCAGCAAATTGGAAATAAACCCAGTAAAGACACTTTCTATTTAAGGTATCACCTAACTATTTAAAATGCGATTTCTGGATTAGCGTCAATGATGGCGTCTTAAGTAGATCTGCTCAAAGAAATTATGTTTGACAGGGGGCCTTTAATCCAATTTTATCTTAAATAGATCTTCTCAAAGGAGTTATGTTTGACAGGGGCCTTTAACCCAATTTTAATTATCAGCAACCTCATATTCTGAAAAATGACACATATGGTTCTGCTCAATTTTACAACATGACAACTGGCGGAAGTATATTTTTTATAAATGTTTTGCTGCTGTTAATTTCTGAAACATCACAGTAGACCACTAAAAGTGGGGAGTAACTATTTGAATAATAAACTATGAAAAGCTGGACTACTTTATGCGTTTTATCATGTAAATTTAGATAGAGGCGATACTTTCGTGCCTATCAACAGGTATAGTTGAATTATTTTTACTACATCTGTGTTGAATTTTTATATTATACGATGATATATAGTCAAATGGCGATGTGACAACATAATCGAACTTCGAGCTTGCAATAATTAGTTTCCCTATTAGCTGTGACGTCAGACAAGGATTGATCTGAATATATTATCTCAACATATGTATGGGCTATGTTTCATATATATCAAATATTTTGTTTGTAATTTCTAGTCAATCCACGTTCTTATATTGACTTGTTTCAATATCTTATAATAAAAAATATATAAAAATATATATGCTATTTAGGTAAAAACATTTTCTATAATGTATTCATTGTAATATTTGAGAACTGAAAGAAAATTAGAAGACAAATCAACCACGATTTATGATATAGGTTTGGTCTTTAGTATTTGAATCCGACAAGGGGCGGGGGTGGGGGGTGGGGGAGGGTATAGTCCACATAGTAAGACTATTTACGGCATTTCATTAAAATACACGTACTTTATGAAATTTATCCATTTATTAGTGTGGGTAAAATTAAGGCAACCGGGATACATGACATCGATTTTGATGAATGATTTAAAAATAGAAAAATGTCTACTGACACAGTTCATGTCCTATCAGAGAATGTGACCTACTTTAATTCATCAGTTTTTCAGTATTAGGATAAATGTTATATACTAGGATTTTTTTACATCGATTTTTTTTCTTGATTTGCCAAGAGAATCAATGTTAAGAAATTTATGTTTCTTTTTTATAATATTGTTTAATTAGTTTGCTTTAAATATTATGATATTTGTTTTAATTTATTCATTTTCAATCTTATAATAAATTTTTTAAACTTCAATTCGTGACACTAATTTTAGATAATGATCTAAGAAACGATAAGGACTACATACTTGCCTTCCTGATATTATAAATGTACATGCAGGTTCGTTAATTATTCCATTTCGTAACGTTAGGAAAGTCTTAAATGTTAAACTGGATAGCTGACTTCAGTTTTTATCTTTATGTATAAATGGAAATATGACAAAAATGTGTCTTCCTGTAAACTGGAATTTTGCAGATGGAAAGTTTCCTTGAAAAGACAACAAGCTATTAATGAATGCACTTTATAATCACCAACATTTATTGATTAGATATGAACCATTAATTACAAGTTAAAATTATTTTGGACAGAATAGAACAGAACATATATTTTATTTAGCACTAAATTGCAAGTGGAATTTATAGCCGCTGGATGTAGACATGTTTTACTACACAGGATAAACAGGATAATTCTATTGGGTATTTAATATAATATTGATTTGATTTAGTGAGATCAATTACCATTAAAAATAGATAAAATATGCAGACCACATTATAACTAATAACATAAGTGATAGAATGCAATATTCTCATAATTCCACGTACATTGGTTATTTTCTGATCTTTTCTGTTGCACAAGGTATACAAATTTACAAATGCAGTTAAGAGACTTTTCAAATTTGAAGACAAAATGGCTTTCAATTTTTCCATATTAATTAATCTAAACTTTTAAACTTGCACGGTTTGGGTTTCATGGATATTTACGTTGTCAAAAACGGCGTATGGCATGGTGATTTTAATTAATTGGAAAGAAAAAGAGGACACTCATCATAGAACTGCCAAAGGGGTGTGATTTTTACCCTTTCGAATTGAGTTCCTTGCTATCAGCACTCAGTGGAGCGTGTCTGGATTGTTTATAAACGTAGAAATGTAAGATTAAACTGATGGTTTGAGTATTTATCCTGCTTCCGCGTCAACCGTTTGCTTACAAATCTTGCTAATGTGAAAATGGCCATAAATATCGTTAACGTTTTGCTTACACATACAAGGCGTCAACCGTTTGCTTACAACTCTTGGTAACATGAAAATAGCCATAAAAGTCGTCAACCGTTTGCTTACAACTCTTGGTAACATGAAAATGGCTATAAAAGGCGTCAAAGGTTTGCTTACAACTCTTGGTAACATGAAAATGGCTATGAAAGTCGTCAATCGTTTGCTTACTCTTCGTAACATGAAAATGGCAACAAAAGGCATCAACCGTTTTCTTACAACTCTTGGTAACATGAAATGGCTATAAAAGTCGTCAACCGTTTGCTTGCAACTCTTGGTAACATGAAAATGGCTATAAAAGGCGTCAACTGTTTGCTTACGGCTATAAAAGGCGTCAACTGTTTGCTTACAACTCTTGGTAACATGAAAATGGCTATAAAAGGCGTCAAAGGTTTGCTTACAACTCTTGGTAACATGAAAATGGCTATGAAAGTCGTCAATCGTTTGCTTACTCTTCGTAACATGAAAATGGCAACAAAAGGCATCAACCGTTTGCTTACAACTCTTGGTAACATGAAATGGCTATAAAAGTCGTCAACCGTTTGCTTGCAACTCTTGGTAACATGAAAATGGCTATAAAAGGCGTCAACTGTTTGCTTACGGCTATAAAAGGCGTCAACTGTTTGCTTACAACTCTTGGTAACATGAAAATGGCTATAAAAGTCCTCAACCGTTTGCTTACAACTCTTGGCAACATGAAAATGGCAACAAAAGGCATCGACCGTTTGCTTACAAGTCTTGGTAACATGAAATGGCTATAAAAGTCGTCAACCGTTTGCTTACAACTCTTGGTAACATGAAAATGGCTATAAAAGGCGTCAACTATTTGCTTACAACTTTTAGCAACGTGAAAATGGCCATAAAAGTCGTCAACCCTTTGCTTACAACTCTTGGTAACGTGACTATGGCCATAAAGGTACCAATCTACTGTCCTTACATGCTACAGAAGGTTCATAAACATCAAAAGATGTGAATACGGTAAAAACAATAATAGAAACAGTTACAAATTTAATTCTCTTTCTGTCACACGAAGAACGTGAACAAATGTAAAGGTAAATCAATTAAAAGGAAATAAAAGAGTGTATTAAATATCATATACCGAATGATTATAACCGCATTCACTTGACTCCTCTTAGTGTTGTTGAGTTGAAAAGATTATAAACAAAGTCCATTTCGTGTAGATATTAATGCAACGTAGTGTTGTCATCAATCAATTGTTAGTGATGTCAGTGCAAGACGGACGCAGGTATTTTATTTAATTTCTGACTGAAAATATATACCGCCGCTTATCCTTATATTATTGATGTTATTGTAGAAGCCTGCTGAAATTAACATTTATCGGTGTGTATGTGTGTGTCGATATTGTTATGTCTATGCCAATATTGCTATGCATTGTTTTTGCATTATAATGCATCACAATATATCCTCTTTGTTTCTTTTCCACCGTTTTGCGTCATATTTGCTTATTTCTCCTATCCCTTTTTCCAGCACCGTTTCTTTCTTATAATTCGCTTCCAAACTAATTGTTGTCATCTGCAGCTAAATTTGTTTTTATGTTATGGTTTAATGTCATTTTCCAGCACATCATTGGCTACCCACCTGGCTACAGCTAAAGTAAGGTCTAGTTAAATACTTTGGGGACTAATATCATATAAACCTGACTTGAACATTATAACACTTTTCTCTGTGAATTGGCCTAAGGCTGTAAGATCTGGTTTCAAATGCTTTTTTTTTTTATGAAGAATTCAATGTATAACAGTTGATGACTACTACAAATATTTGATGCTGCATCAGACTTCGCACTGTAAGATGATTAATAAATCACGAAATTTTACTCGATATTTTTACATTTAAACATTTGCTCACTTCATTGTTAACACTTCTGTTGCTACAAATTTGTAACCGAAGTCATGTTATTTAATAATGTAAAGTAGACAGGGAATTATTTCCATGGAAATGTAAATCTATGATTAACATAACCCAGAAATTTAGAGAGGCCTAAAGAGCTCCTCCAAGAACGTCAACTTAACAGCGAACATTTGCAAGTGTTTAGAAATGTTTTTCTTTCGTAGATAAAGTGCATTGCTCTGTCAAGGAAGAAATTAGTACAGTTGATTAGATTCTGTGATTTAACACTATAATCAGCATTGGGTTCATACACTCTCCGTCATTCGGTCCATAACATATAATTCAAACATATATTCTGGACAAATAAGCTGATATGTCCTTAACATTGATGAAATCTGTTATCATCATAATTTGCATAATACAATACAACACTTCCTCACTATTAGGAACTTAATTGAAACATGATTCTTGTTATAAGGCGGGCGTGGTCATTGACCAATTTCATTATTCAGTTGTAGAACTATATAGATGATGTACCTCATTATAAGACTATCATTATTACGCGGTGTGATCAATGGCTCCCATGGAGAGTGTTATAATGAGGGAATACGTTATAATGTTCACAATTATGTAAAGACTACAACAATTCTCATACTATTACTATTTTCCCCGTAAGGTTATGTTTAATTCTGATGCTAATAATAATTTCCGGGTTGTCGCCTCCATCCTTTCTTACATGGTTGTGATGATTATTCTGTTGCATTTGGTGGATAACAAAACAATTAATAATTTATGCTGACAACTGATTTATCCTGCTGTTCAGGGTTAGGAGCTGTAATATACATTAGCCCTCGCTGATCGGCACTTAGAGTCTGTCAGTTATCATAAATACATTGATTTTCTTGCGCCATATTACCATAAAAGAATGTTTGTTTTAGATACAGCGTTGTGTGGATCAGTTGAAAGGTAATAATAAACCAGCCTAACATAAGCATCATGACGTCTTTGGCATTCAGAGTACATTAGACTCCTAAACTTACTAATACTCCGCCTTTTCAATAGCACTCAAATCAACTATTTTGCATTGTGATTTGTACTTGTCTTATTTGTTTAAAATACTTATGACAATCGTCGAAAAATGTTGAAATTATACAGATTTGAAATAGTACATGTTATATAGTAAATTCTTTTTACAAGAGCTGATCTCTTGTTCTAACAGCTCTCTCTCTCTCTCTCTCGCTTAATGATGTCACTGACGCTGATGCTTCCACAGTCTTTGTTGTTGTTGTTCTAGGGTTTAACGCCATTTTTCAGCACAAGATAGGCTATACATGGCGGTCAGTATAAGTGGTGGAGGAAGAACCCTGGAAAACCCAGGGAAGAACCACCGACCCACGAGAAGCTACTGGCAGGCTTTCCCACTTATCCACGCTAGCCGAGCCTTGGAGTCTTTAACGTACCGCTCTGGTGGCTTAAGTGGTTGGAGCGTCCGCGTCTGGTGAGGCAGGACGCACGAAAGACTTTACAAATGGTACTTGCAGTTGCCTAGCTTGGCGCTTAGCATTAGGAAAATAGTTGTATGAATGGTCAGCCTGGTGTCAGGCGAATATGATTAGGTGGGACATAATGTTACATGTCTGCGACATGATGCCCCAGTGATAGACATCACTAGAAACTGCCACAAAGAAGACATCGTAAAGGTATGGCTGAAAATTATTAAAGCTACGTTTAAAATCGAAATCTCTCTCTTACACACACACACACACACACACACACACACAGATTATTTAACTCAGGAAGATGAAACGACAGCTGATCTCGTGCTCTAACAAGGGCTATCTCTCTCTCAAAACTCAACGAAATAAAGTATTGGCCTACATTCAGTGGTTTCAGTGATGGGAAATAAGGAACTAAAATAGATTAAATGAAGCACCCGTGCCTAAAATTATGTAAGTTTGGTGAAAATTATCCTGTCGGGCATCAGATATGAGCCAATAAAAATAATCGTGAAGTTACTTTTCTAAAGGACTTTTATACAAAACTGAGTCAAACCGAATGAACGTTGAATTTATTTCACAGTATACTACTATAGTTTCTTTCCAATACACCTAAGAATCGATATCCAGCAACGGCAAACTTAAGTGTCACGTCTTTGTTGTCAGTCTCCGTTTAAATATGGCCAGGAGATAGCATACAATATACCATCAGTGCAACTTCTTTTGCACTAAATATTTCAAACTATGAAAAAGTTTTGATTCTTGAATCGTATGTCAGGAGCGATTTACTTTATTTTTCTACATTCAAAAGGAGATTTTAAAGAATTTCTTTGACACTTTCTCTGCCATAGCACAAAAGAGTTCTTCTTTCAAGTTTGGACTTCCAGTATTCTTCATATTGCCCGCAGTTTAAACGCGTATTGTTATGTGTATTGGTAGTGTGTATTCAAACTTTGTTAATGACTGTACATTGTAATGATAATTTATAAACAATATATTACATAGCTATTTTGCCCATGAAAGTAGATTCTTTTTTAAGATGATGAACTATAGTTAGGGTATCTATTCGGATTTATTTTAGAAAATGAAACTGTGTACAGTTTGAAATAATGTTTGATTAGATGGTTGAAGTGTTGCGACATATGTCAGATGGGGATGTAATGTGAAAGGTCACGTGGGGATGTATTGTGACACTTGTCACCTAGTGATGAATGGCGACATAGTGTCATGAAGATAGGTATAAAGAGAGTTGCGAACAATTCCATTCCAATTATTTATAATGCTCTTTTGTTATGTTCAGTCTGAAGAAATATTTAATCTTGTGCTTAGTTTTAATTTAGGAATCACTTATTTAAATTATTTATTGGAATTACAAAGAGCTCATATGACTGTTAGGGCTAAGTACTTTTTGGAGATATTGTGAATTCATTAAAAGGAGTTTTGGATAATGCAATTGTGATACATCAAGACTATCGACACTTAAACACATTCAAGGCTATTGGTACATCTAGTACATTCAAGATATGGAATTAACTCGCAACGTTCTATTCGTTTGGACGTGTTATTTAACATTTAGGATTAGTTTGGATTTAACTCAAAATACTTTAAGTTCTTCTTAAAGTTTTATTTATAACTTGAACAAGGAAATTATATTGTAAGTTTTACAAAACTTGTCGGTTTCGCTTCTTTCTGTTACTTAGTGTAAAACCATAGCGTTGTAACAATATCAGTGATGGCTTTGAAGGCAGCCGAATATTTTTCATGCATTCCATATAGCAGTTTACCAAACCAGAGAACCGTGTCCTAAATTATCCAATACTTCCTTCTTCCTCCTTGACTCTGGAATCGCTACTGGAAGATCGTTTTCCAGCTCAAACTGCGAGATTCAACCTGCAATGAATCATACAGTCTTGTAATTGTGTGTTTCTTATTTTTCTATCCCCCTTTTCATTTCCGTTTTATAAATTTGGATAACTCTTTGATTAAACTGGTTGTCCAAACTGGTACGAGTTGAAATAACTGTCTCATAAACTACATTTTCAAGATGTCCGAATTCAAGTTCCTATCCATCCCAATTGGCAGGAACAGAATTCAACAGCCTCGAGAAATTTACCGTCGATTGTAAGGTTTGATTCCTCCAGTTGATCGAAATTTCTTAACAATATTCTGAATTTTAACAAAGTGTGTTTGTTTGGAATTTTTAACGTAGATTTAAAAATATATTGTTCAGTCTATCATTGAGGCATCATCCCGCAGACATGTAGCATGATGGCCCACCCAGTCATATTATCCTGACGCCAGGCCAACCAGTCCTAACACTACCTTCTTAATGCTGAGCGCCAAGCAAGGCACCTGTTAGTGCTATTTGGATAAGTCTCTGGTATGACTGAGCCAGGGTTCGAACACGCCACCTCCCGCATTCGAGGCGGGCGCTCTAACGACTTGGCCATCGGAGCGGTCTTTATATCAAAGAACGAAAGGTGACTTGTTTTGATCTGCAATACAAAATCTGACTTCGTGTTGTATATCATTAAATCTTTATCCCTTCCAATATATAACCATCTGTAGTTTTCAAGGTAGATGAGAAAGAGTCTTGGAATGTAAAAATGAGTCTTTTCAGCTGAAGACTTGATGTCTCGAAGAACACCTTTTAACGTTGCCTCATTTTCAAAGAGATACATTAGTCTGTAGGTAAATGTTCTCACTTAAACTCGATAGCAACTCTAAGTAACAAAATAACTTATAGAAACGTACTTTTCAAAGATCTGTACGCGGATCTAATATCGACGCCAGTTCTCAAATAGAATCTGTTCACCTAATTTTCATACAGAAGAGTACTTAGTAATACATTTCCAAGGAAAAATAATTATTTTATAGAGGCAACAGTTGTTAACAATAACGTTTCCCAAAGTTCAAATGGTTTTGACATTATCGCTGGAATAGATAAAACAACAGAGATGTACATATTGTTGTGCAAGTGAAATCTTTATAGGGCAAATATTATGATTCTTTTTTAAAAGATGCTTTCGTGTCTTAGGCATAAAACAATAATGGGCACAAAATGTCTGCCTTCTGATATATGTCGAACGGGTGCATTACAAATTTGTATGCAACGGCAAAGTTTTAAAATTACAATGAGGCGTCAAAGTTTAAAAAACGTTAAAAGACACCCTTCCATGAAATACTTGCAAGATGTTTTCGTATATAGTATCTTATTTATCTCACGAGAAGCACTTCGACACATACAATTAAAATGATTTATGATAGATATAAGCTAACATGAGTGCTATCAGAGGTGTGAGATATTACCGGTATACCGGAGTTCTTTATTACAGTGGTACATGCAACTGTACTTTTTACTCAACTGCTGTTTCGTTACTTTCCGTTGCGGCATATCAGAAAAAAATATTTTTTTCCAGCTATTGACAGACGAAGATTTAAGATAAAAAAGACCAATACACTGTTTTTCTCTAATAGAATTGCGGTTTACCGTGTTTGAGTGATTCTCATCATTAATGGCTTTGTGACAATATTTCTTCCTATTGATTTTCAAAGTTACCATAGAAACGTCTAATAATTTTATATTGAGATGTTGATATGGCAACTTTCTGTAATTAGCAGACACAAGCCTACAACATTATAAAGAGTTTGCTATGTTTTGTTTTATCTTAGATAGGGACGTTTTTGACAACTCCGTCTCTACTATATCTAAATATATACTGTGCCATCATATCGTGCGCACGCTGAACGTTTAGCATTATATATAAATAAATAAATAAATAAATAAATAAATAAATAAATATATATATATATATATATATATATATATATATATATATATATATATATATATATATATATATATATATATATATATATATATATATATATATATAAATGTGTGTGTTTGTGTGTATGTGTGTTTATGTGTGTATGTATCTGTATGTCTGTATGTTTGTATGTAAATCATTTGAAATCAGATGAAATAGAAAGAGCAGATCTATTTAATGCATTTGAAAGCAAAAAAGCAGTTTAATGCATTTGAAAGGAAAGATCAGTTACAAGCATTTGAAGAAAAAAACCAGTTTAATACATTTGAAAGAAAAGATCAGTTTAATGTATTTGAAAGGAAAGATCAGTATTAATTCTGAGAACGCAAATTATATGAGAGACGTTTTAAATATAATATGTAGGAAGAAACAATGAAACCAGTAGAAGAAAGCTCTATCGATAAGCATATTTTAGTCTATCTGGCTTATTGCTTTATCAGGGTCGGATACATACTGTTATCTACACTGTCTGTGATGATACACACTTTTTTTTATATCTGATAGATTTAACTTCCCGAAGTATGTTTGTGATATAGGAAGAGTATGTTGTTCTACTATTTTTACATGCGGACACAGGTAAAAGGCAACATATAGTTTGTAGGTCTTATCGTGTAGCTGATCATAATACTAGATTTCTCCATGTTCAAAAGTTTATATTATTATATGCTCATTTTTGTCTCCATTAACTTTACATTGTAAAAATCATGCAGTATATTACGATACTGAACACCTTGATATTGCTCGAAAACGCACGACAACTACTTTGTATACAAACCGCATACACTCAGGTAGTATACGATTTAGATTTGGGTTGATTAGATTTGTTTGTGAATGAAAAAAACAATCTGTTTTGTCCATTTGAAAGTACAAATGAAAAGTTAACGATGTGGACAAGTTCACTGAGTAAGAAAAGAAACTTTCAAACAAACACACAAATGAATGTAATATTGGCAATGTCAACATCAGACGTGAGACACGTAGTAATTGAAAATACCGTTCTGATAATTGAAACAGTTATTTAAGAGAAATATTCATAACTTTTAATAAATAGAATGGTCCATACTTAGATCTATAACAAATAGCATAGAAAAGCATATTGAGGCCAACGGCTATCGCGAATCTATCAGAGACGTGCCATTTTACACGGATGTCAAAATACTAGATTCGAGAAAAATGCAACTGAAGGTTTTGGTAGAAAACTAAGAGCTTCAGAACCTATAAGCCATATTTAAATTGGCTAAATGGACTGTCAAGCAACAGTTTCTTTGCAATTTTCTCGTGTAACTATTTTTGTTCAATGCTATGCTAGCGATAGAAGACACACACTGTATCATGCAGGTCATAGCTGTGGTCCGTCCAACAGAGAGATGAAAGTGACTGGGTATAAACATATGTCTTCCTTAGCTGGTAAAAAGAATGGTAATAAAAATACTTACATGTTTGCATCTTGTATTTCCTCAAAATGTACTTTCTTAGTTCTTCAAATCCGATTGGCGTGTGCTACAAAGTGTGATAAACATCGAAACTGTCCTGGAATTTCGACTACATTTTCAACTGAAATTTCATTAATTTCATTGACCCAAAAATTAACTCCATCACAATCAGAAAAGCAGAATTATGTTGGCTTAGCATTAAAACAAAATCCGTCCATTTCACACCCAAATGGAAAAAGCTGTTGCAATGCGTATTCATTCACAATATGACTCTAAATTTCAATTTTAGGTAGACCAAAACGACAATTCTTTTTAAGACTACTGTCGAGCGCGCGACGAAGTTCAGTGGTCGTTGGGCGGTACCATGCACACCTTAATATATTTTTTATTCTGTATTGGTGAATCTACGGATGTGTATTTATTTTTTAATACAGCATAAGTTCAATTGTTTTGTTTATTTTAGTGTATTTTGTATAATTAAACCTTACGTAGAATAAAAATGCGTAGATAATAAAAATGTTACTGCATTTGTATGGGAAAATATGAAATTGTTTTCTAGGATGAATCCTTCACTCCCAAAATCCGAAGAAGAAAAAAAAAACTCATTCATATTTTCCTATACAAATGCAGTAACCTATACATATTCGTTGGTGTACCAATTATCTTCTATACCATAATATTTGAACTATAATGTTTAAAGCTTTCGATTTACAACTGTGTCAGAAGATTTGAATCCGGACGGAGACGTAAATTGTCGTTTTTAAAATTTCGCTTTTTCAAACGGTGTAATCCATTTTGTACAAATGTGTTACACAGACTGTGTGTTAGTTCTACTTAGCGTATGGAAATTCTTATCTTTTCGATTTTACAATGTGTCACGAACATGTATAATTGAGACGTGATGCAGCTTTGTATTTCCTCCCACAAAGTTTGTATTATAAGATAAGGTTGTTCTTCTTTAAAAGTATAGATGTAGGGGCCAAAATTATTCCAGATAATGAAATGAAAGTTGGGAAAAGTCGTTTTCAAGTTATTATTTCTCGATCAAGAGTGATACTTATAGTTAATCCTTGCAGCTTATCTTTACAATAACGCACCCACTCTGTTAGAGACGTGTAAACGGGCTGAAGAAACTCGAAAATCGTTCTGGAGGGTAGCGCAGTAAAAATGTGTATGTGCATGTGTGTGTTAAATTTTTAACTTAGCTATAACAATTTTCCAGTCACCGCTTCGATGTCTCCAGTGTGACAGTTTAGACTGATGTATAATACTAGGGCATCATGCAGCAGACATGTAGCATCATGTCCCACCCAGTCACATTATCCTGATACCAGTCCGACCAGTCATAGCAATGGCCTCAATGTTGAGCGTCAAGCGAGGCAGCTGCTAGTACCATTTTTATTCGTCTTTGGTATGACTCGATCAGGGTTCGAACCCCTGACCTTCCGCATCCAAGGCTGACGCTCTAACCACTAGGCCAAAAAATTGATAATATTCAAGGTGCTGATACTTAATCACTCCGATCACCTAAAAATATCTAGAAGAAATTTGACCCGCAGTATTTAGAATTTAATTGTTACTATACTTTGGGGCCTTGTTATTGCACCATGGGTCTTGTTATTGTACCTTGGAGTCTTGTTACTGTACCCTGGGCCTTGTTACTGTACATTGGGACCTTATTACTGTACCTTGATATTTTGGTACTGTACCTTGGGCATTGTTACTTTCCCTTAGGGTCTTAGCATTGTACCTTGATTCTTTTGTCTGTACCTTAGGGCCTTGTTATTGTACCTTGATATTTTGGTACTGTACCTTGGGCCTTGTTACTGTACCCTGGGCCTTGTTACTGTACATTGGGGCCTTGTTACTGTACATTGGGGCCTTGTTGCTGTACATTGGACCTTGTTGCTGTACATTGGGCCTTGTTGCAGTACCTTGCGGCCTTATTACTGTACCTTGATATTTTGGTACTGTACCTTGGGCCTTGTTACTTTCCCTTAGGGCCTTAGTATTGTACCTTTATTATTTGGTCTGTACCCTGGGGCTTTGTTATTGTACCTTGATTTTTTGGTACTGTACCTTGGGCCTTATTACTTTACCTTAGGGCTTTCACAAGTTTATGTTACATTCAAAATTGTTATTCTTGTAATAGGCAAGTTGGACTCGGCAATAAAGTGACATTATATAGTGAGTGATTTCAGTATGGCGATGATGGTGGGAACAGATAATTAATACATTGTTTAATTAGATGCAGTTATCTGCAGTGATCTTTCCGAAATTGCAATAATTTGTTTTGTACTGATACTGAATAAGAAATAATGATAATAAATAATGCGGTTAGGTCCGGTTAAGCATATATATATATATATATATATATATATATATATATATATATATATATATATATATATATATATATATATATATATATTCCAATTCCTGGCCACTTATTGCACTTGCTAACTATTCTGCGCAAAGGCTTTTATTATGTGCTTGTTATCTCAACGCGACGGTGACGACAATATAATTAAAATATCTTTTATGCTTTTTTCTTCATCTTTTATTGTTTCCCAACAGGATGTCGACTCTGCTTGGCGTTTGGAAGAATAAGTGCAAGATAAATATCTCGATTGAATTCTGGAGAATTATTGGGAAATAATATAATATATTCTCATATTTGACTTGATTACTTACTCAATAACTGAATTTTAAACACTATAATTCAATCCTTATAACCCATTTATACCACATTCCCTATCTCTTGAAAAAGTTATTTTCACAAGTTTTTCTTCTTTTTTCGTTCATACATTAAATGGGTATATCTAATTTATATTTAACTTGTGCTTGGTAGAACAGACCGCACGAGTTCCTCCATCGAGTCGACAAGAACCACTTTATTCATCCAGTGTCTGAGGGGATCGATAGGTCTGTGGGTGTGCATGTGGCTGAAGAGGCTGCATAAATTGAACGAAAAGACATTCTTCACTGCGCATTATTGTATTGCATTTTTTTAAAATGTAAGGCTTGATGTGATTCCGAGCGCAGTAATTGACCAGTGTGATTTATGAAATTTACTTTCTGTACTTTCCGCACTAATTACCTGAAAATAGTACCTGTCTCAACCTAGCAGAGCAGCAATAACTTCACTACAGTTACTGTGGGGAATTACTAGAAAATGATCTTCAGTGGCATATATTGACCGTCCACGATGCATTCAGCTAATTAAATATAGTTTTCGTGTTTGACTATGTTATGGTTACATAAAATTATTTATAATACGTGGGAAAACACAAATAAACGTAAGACACCCTTTCTTACCCTATCTATACTTATTCGTACACTAAAAGTATGTTAATGGTATCTACCATTATCCTGTCGGATCCTGCAATAGTACTTTTCGCTCTGTTTGGTGTATGTTTTTCTTTCTCAATAATAACCTCTATATACCTTGATTTCTGTCGTAGGACTCCTGAATCACTGTTTACTTAGATGAGGCATACTTATTGGTTCGATATGCGGTTGTATCTGCTACGCACTAATTTGTATCATTCTTTGTTTGGTAATGTGTACATGGTCGAGAGAACACACGGCGTTTGCGATTGGTGCCATCAGTGCCCATATATGTATAATATAGTGTACATTAACAATTATGTATTATCCGTGGGTACCCATCGCACCAGCCGTATGTTCTCTCGACCATGCACAGATTACCAAACAAAAGATGATACAAATTAGTGCTTTTAGCAGATACAACCGCATATGGAACCAATAAGTATTGATATTGAAGTGAAATGACACGCATAATTAATATCATCATTAAAGGCTAGATACTGAACATTCGACAGCTGAGTCAAGTGTAATTGAATATGTAGAGGGGCGATAAGAGAGTGTATCTGATACTAATGGATGCCTGTATTCGTAGTCGATAAACGAATGTGTCTTCTACGCATGATTGTCTATATTCATAGTCGATAAGTGAGTCTGTCCGCTACGCATGAATGCCTATATTCATAGTCGATAAGTGAGTGTGTCTGCTACGCATGAATGTCTATATTCATAGTCGATAAGCCAATGTGTCTGCTACACATGAATGTCTATATTCATCACGCAACGCAGTTTCATCCATTTGGGACGATATGCGATAGTTGAGAGACTAATGAGGTTGGTTTGTACCACCAACTTGATGCGTGTAATAAACTCGTGGACATAGGTTCGATTCTCAGGATACGACAAATTATTATTTTGGAACCTGGTTGATAATACTATGTGTGTGTGAGTGTGTGTCACAAAATATAATCCGAGTTCAGATCTAAAATAAATTTTCATGAGATATTATGATAATATTTACATATAGAAAATGTCTTTAAGATGTATATTTGGTTCAGTTGTCATAACAACGACAATAATCCGTATAGATTATTTATTGAATATTTGCAGAACAACATAACTGAAAATAGTTTATTTTGATTAAGAATAGCATGTACTAACTCGAAGTTATGAATATTCAAGCGAAACATGTTTTATTAATTTGTACATGATTTTTACTGTTCACGATTTATATGATGAACAGTTATTTCTTTATTATCTTATGAGGAATATTTTCAAATTTAGTAATAATTAATTGCTCTACATTAAATTCATTAACTGCATTTACCTGGTCCAATAAATTCATCGTGCAGATGAATTCATAAATATTTTGTTAAATATACAAATCTTCATAATCTCTCTTTCCTAGAAATTCTTCCAATCGTTTCGATTTTATGGGTTCTCTTCGCTTTCCCACAAATTCAGACCATCGCTTCCCCAAAAACTCTGAATAACGTTTGGAAGGTTCCAAATAGGGTGTATAAAGTTGAGATCTCATTGGACTGCGTTTCCCAGGAAACTCTGCGTACCGCTTTTTAATGCTTCCAAAAAGTGCCCGCCTGCTACGTCTTGAATCCAGTTCGATGTCGGCACCATAAATATCTTGGAGATCGGAAATATTTGGAAGTATTTCCTGTTCCGTTGGCTGATATCTGGCCTCGTCAGTGTATGATTTCACAGCCGTAAGAAGAAAGGGTGATCCGTGATGTGGTTCTATATCATCTACAAACGGAAACGGAATTCTGTTATTCGATTGTATTCTGTTTAAAACTTATATACGAAAGAGCAGCGGCGAGAAAGCTGATAAAACTGCGTTTGTTTATTTCTTTGAGTATGTCTTCGCGCATTCAATACTGCCGGTATTCGGATAATAAGGATTGTCTTGATTTCGGTACCTTTCCTCGTATTCAAGCCTATTTTCCAATATGCGCCTGGGTTTGATATGTCCAGAAAGTTTATTAAGTGCTTAATAATCAGATATAGGAATAATTCGGTATATTTGGCAACAAGAGCTTTTTTGAGGTATGTGGCATGAAATATCGATCGACGGATAAGAATGGCATACAGATAATCATACCAGTGAGAAGTAAACACATGTATGCAATTGGAATCTCTTTGATATGTGAGCATTGGTTTGATTAAAGTAAAGGTTTTTGGTGATATTAGTGTCGTTTTAAAGAACCCCTCATTGACAATAACTATCGGACTGAGGTCTCTGGAAATATAGAGGAATCAACGACCTCAAATCAAACCCATGCAACTTTTTCGTCTTTTTTCTACTCTCTCTCTTGATGCAGACTTAAAACCTGCTAAGTTTAGACCCTTGGCTTGTTGCAACAGCTATCATCCATTGAAGATACACAAGAATTCCGAAATAACAATTTCATTCCTTGATCCATCTTTCAGTGTGCGCTTTTAAACTGATGCTTTCAGAGAAGAGAATATTGACTCAAAAAAGTGCCTTTGCTTCCTTGAAGCACGTTACTTAACGACGGAATGCGTGAACATCAACAATCCAATTTAAATAATCGCAGCTGGACAGATATAGCTTTGTAGGGATGCATTATTTCCACCATTATTTGGATCGCTCAGCTGCCCAATTTCATCCTGCATGGAGGTATGTGCCATCATAAAAGTGAATATGACGACAAGAAAACACTTTCATATTTGAACTAAACAAATCTACAAAAAATATAGATATTTTGACAAATTATGAAAATCATAATATTAAAAAATTCATCACGAAATTAAAATACATATCCTTACACATGAATGGATTTAACATGAGACATTTACAAAATGTTGGGGCTTTCACAGTTACATATATTTTAATAACAATGTAGTACACCAAAGTGCCTTTATATATCCGTTGTTCGCACAAACACACACACACACACACACACACACACACACACACACACACACACACATTGCTATCTCTATAAATGATCCTAATACAATACGAATTACCCATCAACTTATGTTGACATATTTCATGTGTTTAATGATTATATAATGTCATTCTCATTATTTTATTTAATAAAAAAGACCTTTTATTATTATTGCCGTTTAGAATATTGTCGCAGTATCTTGATTTCGTTTCGTATATGGCAGTCTCAAATAAATAATCTAGGACTTCGTAGGAACCTATTCCAATCCTAGCCAACGTTAACCTTTTCCCCGTTCCATTTCCATCCTTTGGAATTAAAGGAAACTTATAAATACCAACTGCACGGCTTTAATATATTTATACTGCAGATTGCAATCAAATTTCATCCTTTCTTACAAACATCCACTGCCATCTGTATGTGAAAGTTGATGGGGTAGGCGCACTATAGAAAGATGACGAAAGCTCCAACAGTCTTCAGAGCGTTACAACAGTAAACCATATATTTTATTGCGTGTGTGTTTACTTGTAACGGTTTTGTCTTTTTCTTTATGCGTTCAGACATGAATTTTGTGTGTTGGCGCACCTGCAGTCATTTTCGGTAAAAGACGCTGTATCCAAAGTTTGATTGACATTTAATTTCGGATTGCAATTGACGCCAATCAATGACAGATCTCGCCATAGTTTTCAAACTTGATTATGTTTGTGATGACAGAAAACAATCTTATTCCTATACACAATCAAGAGTTTTCGTACAAAATGTATGTCGTTGGTAGTGGAGTGTAACAGGTATACTATATTATATTAAATGTGTGACACAGCATATGAATATATCGAAATAGTAACTAGTCATACAAGTTTACTCAATGACAATTTTCCGGATTCATATGGAAAACAAATTTTAAAATCGTTAATACTTGAAACTTGCTTTTTACTGTTTGGTTTTGTTTTATTTGTATTCTTGACTAGGTCTTTTCATTGATTACATAACTGTAAACTGGTCAGGTCTACTCTTTTGAAACAGTTTAGGCTCTTTTTCATCGTGAAGAAGATCGGGAGAAGAAAAATAAAAAGAAACAATAAAACACGTCTAAACATGGGAATGTAGGTCTGAAGAACATACATTAGGGCAGAAAGACCTCCTCAATGGAAAGAGAATGTACTTCTAAAAGTGATATACCGACCGTGATGATAAAAGTTGTATCATTTAAGAACATTTAATAAAAAATATACACATATAATTATACACTAGTTGAAAATCGGCACGGATAGGATAAAAAGGTTTCCCTTCATTTCGCACAGGATTTCTTTACTGGACAATACGTACTATACACACAGATACGCAAACCCAAAGAGCCACGCCCATAGTACAATAAATACGTCCATTGTTATACATTTAATTGATTGTTTACTTGATAGAAATAAATAAGTCAATGGCTTCTAATACAGCATGCATTATACATCCCCTCTTTTTGTTACATGAAATGACATACATATTTCATATTCATTACGTAATGGAGAATAACTGCATTATAATTGCTAAAAATGTAATTAGCAATCGAATAGGACACCTTTTATCCTTTGTTATTAAATTAGATTAGGTATCTGGAAACAGAGAGGCCTTTAGTGGCTATTCTAGGAAACTAGAAACTGCTACTATAGTCTGAAAAGCTCTATAAAAAAAGAAAAAAAAACAACCAACATATTGTCCATATTTGTCTTGTCATATACAAGTCGCTAAGAACCACCAATAGTAATCTAAAATAATAATTATATCATTTACATATTAAAGAATATTTTTCGCGATACAACTTTAATAACCTGGCCTCTAGATAGTAGCTACAAGAAATGGCCAACGCTTCAGTCCATTCTTTCCGATAAACAATGGCTTGGTAGGTACAGTAAAAGAGGCTTCCTGACAATTGTTTAAATTCACATTGTATGAAATAGAAAAAACATGTAATTGATAAATATCACTAGCATAATATGTTGAAGAAAATGGGTTATAAGATATGTAAATTTATATTGTAATTAGATTTTAGGTTAATGTGAACAACAACGTATGAAAATATATAGAGAAATCAGCACAAAAAGATACTTGCTTCGGTCTGTAATGTGATTAGTGTTCTTATTTATCTGGATGTCCGCCAGATTGATTGATTAATTTAATGATTGATTTATTGATTGATCACGAGAGGTTATACTCAGACTTTCAACTGACATCCAAGAAAAGGAATGACCAACTGTTTCGATCAACTGACAATCCTAGAAATGGAACGACCAACTGTTTTTGATCAACTGACAATCCTAGAAATGGAACGACCAACTGTTTTCGATAACTGACAATCCTAGAAATGGAACGACCAATTGTTTTCGATCAACCGTTAAATCGTTGACATCCTTGTCCTTGTATCATTATGTATTTGACAAATATTTCTCACTTTAAAGGTTGTTTGAAGCAAAAGTCATAAATTAACATTTAATGTAAGTATTAAGTGAAGAATTCATATATTTTATAAGTGGGGTATTGCAAAAGCGTACATTGTACATGAGATGATTATGTGAATATTCACGTTGCGTGTATAGGGGACTAAGATAAAAGAAAAGTTATTTAATATTGACTGCTTATCTCTTTGTGGTATAAAATACTTGAAATGTTGTAAACCTTGCAGACTTAAGGTGCTTTTTATTCATATTTCACATATGTTGCGAGCATGTGGGGTAGTGAACAAAATCAAGACAAACAAAACAAATGAGCAGCAAAACTGCCTTACCATACCTTATATTATATTAAATATATCGTCACATTTCAATTCACTTTCCTTATAAAAAAACAAATTTAAATATAAGCTCGAATCGAAATCTCTGACATAAATGAAATCAGTAATGTTGTTTGGCGAATATCATCATATGTTTTCATCTATCATGGTCGAAATCTTATTGTCTCCTTACGTTTGGATTTGACTGTATATTTGGGTCAATCCATCTTCTTGAACAAAGAATGCATGATCAATTTATCCCGTAGTTGTACAAACGGAACTACTGTGTCATCTGTGTCTTATAGCTGGAATATTGTACCAATATTTATGTATTATAAGTATGTATTATCTGTATTTATGATAATATCTCGTTTGATAGAAAACACGTTATTTCTATCGTCACTGTGGAATAAAATGGATCGCCAGAATAGTCCTTGTCAACAAACATTGTAGTTTATTTCACGAATGTTTGATATTTTGATTACAGATTGACTATACTTCATTGTTTTATCGCAGTCCGTATCTTACATAAGCGTATCTTTTGTATGTTTTGTGGCCCATTCGATGTAATTTGCTTTTTTTGAGAAGACATATTGATGATGGCTAATATTGACAGCAGTTTTAGTTTTAAGTTGTTTTTTATATATGATATCAATTGCAAAAATAGACATCTAACTGAAGTAAATGTTAAATATAATTTTTATTACTTTAATACATTTTGCCTTTTCCATACAATGAGTAATCCATGTGAAAGTTTAAAGGTTAGTACCAATTTCCCTTTAAAAACGAAACTTTCTCCCTCTCTTGCTAAATTTGGCCGTTTTATCAATCCATTACAAATAAGACAAGGTTTGAAAGTCAATTTCTTGTGAGGACGGGGAATAAAGAAAACGCCTGTTCGTTTCGTATATCGCAGATGGTTCCAAGTTATTCGTCCTTTTCCCGACGAAAAGTGGAGGATTTATTCTTTTGGCGGCCATGACGGATCCTCCGCGCGCATAGTCAAGTGCTTTGAGTGCTTTCAGAATGTCTGACAAGTCATAAACATTGTTGCGTTCAGCGAATTGCTTAGCATATCTTTTGGACACGTGGTAAATGCTATCTGGACTTATCTTTGACATTGTGTCCCATGGAAAATAACGTCCCCATGCTTTCTTGTCTTCCTGGAACATAGGGTCATCATCCAATACCGATCTTCTCCGTCGGCTTTTAACTTCTGTGGATAGCTTCCCTTTGGTGTCTATGTTTTCCACTGCTGAGATATCGTCTGATTTCTTGCCAACGACAAGCGGAGAATCTTGCTTTTCATCAAATGGAGACAGCTGACGCTTGCCGACAAAAAGGGGAAATTTTCTTTTTCCAACAAACATTGGAATTTTTCGTTTACCCACGAAACTGGGAATATATCTTTTACCAACAAAGCTGGGAACCATCCTCCTCCCGATAAAACTGGGAATATATCTTTTGCCAACAAAGTTGGGTACACGTCTCTCATCAACAAAACTAGGAACACTTCTTTTACCGACAAAACGAGGAATGTATCTTTTTCCTACAAAACTAGGGATAGGTCTTTTTCCGATAAAACGTGGAATATAGTGCCTTTTTCCAACAAAGCGTGGGATATATCTTTTACCGATAAAATTTGGTATGTATTTTTTCCCGACAAACATAAGTGACGCCTTTTTTTCCTCTTCTTCTTCTTCCTGAGTTTCTTCGTCTTCCCGTTTTCCCACGAACATTACACGATACTTTTCCTTGTTGCCGAACATGGGCGATGACTTTTTACCAACAAAAGATGGTGTATATGTTCGCCGTCCAAGGAAAAAAGGGGCGTATGCACGTCTTCCGATAAAGGGTGGTGCAAATGCTCTCTTTCCTACAAACATTGGTCGATAGCCACGTTTGCCAACAGTTTCTACATCATTAAACTCGTCAATACTTTCAAAATCTTCGTCCCCAGGTAAAGACGTATCCCTTGCAGTAATAAGATGTCTATTTGTCTCATCTAAAGCAGCATTAAGCGCGTTAACAGGTTGTTGTTGATATTTCTGCAGGAGTTCAAATATGGACATTTTGTTATTGAAATCTTCTTCTTCCTCATCAGATGTATTTTGCAAAATGTCTTTCGTATCTAGAGCATCGCTATCATCCTGCAGCGCTTTTCGCTTGCCAATGAATTGCGGGATGTAAGATCGCCTTTGCGTTTGATGCGCCGTCGCTTCTAATAGATCGCTGAAAGCTTCTATCTCTCCATTGCGTTCAGAAGATTGGATCGCTTGGGTGTCGTGGACAAAGCTGTCAGACCCTGGTGAAAAAGGGATTATAGTTAAATTACCTTTGACTGGAGGACAGGCGGATTGTTAAAGCTAGCAATTTGGTTACACATATATAAATTATTAAACTACTGTGTCAATAAGGAAATGCGGTATCTTATGACCATATTATATCATTTTGACAAGTTAAATAAAAACCATAGTATCTTGTGCAAACACTAAAAAGAGGCGTAGCAATCATGCAAGCTGCAGGTAAGCTAGATGAATGTTTGTGGTAGAAGTTTGTAAGAATGATAATTAGGATATCAGGGGAAAGTAAATTCTACTACTTCTTTAACATTAGTTGGAATTATTTACTAAGAATGAATACGTATGAAGAATCTAACGTATCACATTCACGTTCAGATACAAGTGAAATAAATTGGGCGAATTAAAGGTAGAATAAAACTCTTTAACAGTACCACATAATTTTATGAGAACATGAGCTTGTCTATATGTAAAATGGGGATTACCTAAAATATTACCATAAAGGGCAATCTGATGGCCCAAACTAAGATAGGATCTGTTCAAAATATCAAACAGAATATTCAGGGCTTTCAAGCGCATGCGTACAAAGCGGCATATAATCAAACGCATAGACATGCTCTTCCTGATAACGCAATTTGTTAAAAAATGTATAGAATGAAATTAATTACATCATATCTGATTATATCTGAAGAAAAATGTTGTTAATATGAAACGAACAACAAAACAGATCATGGAGTAATTCATAAAACCAAGTGCTGATAGGATTCGGTAATTTCATGTAATTCATAACAATTCATTTCAGTAGGAACACGAACAGAGGCTGAACAAAAGCTTTGCTAAAATGATAAACAACTGAAAACAATAACATATTTCTTCTTCGAGTTGTTTTCAAATAAAATGAAAAAACAAAGCATGTATAAACCAGAAAGCCTCATTATATTAATACTCTGCTACTACTACTACTACTACTACTGCTACTACTACTACTACTACGTTGTTTCCTGTCTCTTTTAGGAGCAAGATAATAGTGTCAATTTATATCTTAAGTATATGCCGTTAATTTGGTTCTGATTAAATTAATACGAATTGAGATAATATAATAGGAACCCATATCAATTCTTGATGAGCACGGGATATAATTTTGTATAAAATGAAAATTCAAACATAATCGATCGTGTGTGTGTGTGTATATATATATATATATATATATATATATATATATATATATATATATATATATATATATATATATATATATATATATATATATATGTGTGTGTGTGTGTGTGTGTGTGTGTGTGTGTGTGTGTGTGTTCGTATGCATGTGTGTGTGTGTTGGTATTGGTGTGTGTGTGTGTGTTAATCTTAATGTCATAACCCGTGGCCAATCAACCCTGTCTAATATAGTATATTTCGTGTTAACATATTCTGGTGAGATTTTGACTTACCTGTAGATATGCAGATGGTAAATTGGTAAAACAGGAAAAGAGGTACAGCGAAATGCGTCAGCATTTTCATTTTCAATGAACTTCACCTGAAACGCAGAACAAATGCTTTTAAATTGTTGTTTGAAATTAAGAGAGATTACCAAAACGTTGAAAGCCCATAAACACCCTATGAATATTACGTCTGATATCAAGCGATCATTCGAAACACATGACTAAATATTAATTATGGCATATCTCATTTGACAGTGTACAAAACTATCAAATCGATATTCTTTGTGGCGGAAAATTACATTATCTCAGTTTTAAGCACGTCAGAATTTGAGACATTGTTCAATACGCCGTAATAATTCACCACACTTTTGAAACACTACATTCACCTTTTACAGATGAGGACACGGTATAACACTGTCAGTTACATACGTAATTTTATATTCAATACAGTTCACTTCGCTAGATTTGGAAATAAAGACTTCCGAAAAACCGTCATCGTATGTCGATCTAATATCAATTTGCTGAAAAATTTCAAAATTTGACTACGTTTTGGTCTGTTTTAATAACGCAAACTGCATAATTAAATAGTTTTAATCCAAAAGAATTTAGTTTTCATTAGTAGGTCATTCTGCTTCACATAAACTTAGAAAATGGCGTACACAATTCATACTGTGCTAAAACAATTCAGTCATCTAAATATGGCGGATGTAGGTAGTCATTTAAAATGCATTCTTCATGTACACCTGACAAAGGTTTATAAACCTCGAAGTGTATCATCAAAGATCTAAAAAAAAATTAAGCTAGGTTTTCCTAAGTGGCATTATCTGATTTACTGCATACTGTCAACAAAGATGAACAATCAATTTGCTTGTGGCAAGGAAGGCAATAACATATCCCATTACAAAATTAAACCATAGTTTCGTATTAAGAGTCACAGCGATGCATTACATGACGACCTGAGAGAAAGCAATATATCAGTCATAATTCTTAATTAACTCTATAAAAGACACAAAATTCCTTTGTTTTACTACTCTTTGTGCCCTGATATGGGCATAAGCTAAATAAGAATAAATGTTGTTTCTATAAATGGCTGAAGACGCACTGAAAAAACTAATCATTCTTGACCATCTATGGTATGGAAATATGGTATATGCCATCCGCCTATTATCATTCAGGTGCTATATATGATACTGAAGGTGGTAATTGTATTCTTTCAGTGGACTAATATATAATGAAGGACGTTTAAATTTCGTTCTAAAAGTGCTTGTGTGTGCGCGATTGTTTGTGTATATGTGTGTGTGTGTGTGTGTGTGTGTGTGTGTGTGTGTGTGTGTGTGTGTGTGTGAGTGTGTGTGTTTAGATTTTTAACGTAGCTTGAACACATTTTCAGCCATATCGCTACGATATCTGCAGTGTGGCAGTTTATAGTGATGTCTAGCACTGGGGTTTCATGCTGCAGACATGTAGCATGATGTCCCACCCAGTCACATTATCCTGACACCAGACCGAACAGTTCTAAGACTAACCTCTTAATGTTGAGCGACCTTTTTATGTTGAATAACATTTTTACAAGACATTAGTATGACTTAGGTTGAAACCCGCGACCTCCCACATCCGAAGCAAACGCTTTAACAACTAAACCACCGACCCTGACAAAGTACTTATGAGTAAACCGTATATGCATAAGTGCAATTAAATGTGAACGTCTAGTAATGAGAAAACAATATATATATATATATACGTTAATTACAAAGCATATATATATATATATATATATATATATATATATATATATATATATATAATTACACTTAAATTCGATCACATACTTTTATATTTATCCATTTTGTATGCATTTGTTGTTTACCTTTGTTGACTTTCTGTTTAATATTCACTTTATAGTATTGGATAGCAACGCAGTATTCTATAGCATGTACTCTATAAGTCTGTACCTGTACACACACATATACCTTTACTCAGAGGTCACCCATTCACGATAGTCATTCTACCCCCCCCCCCAGCTAAATTTCGTTTATACATGTTCTGTATGTAATGGTCACCTGCCTTCCGTGTTCGGTGGCCAGATGATTAATAAGCAAACAAAAAGTATATTCAATGATCTTGTTGAATAGCGTGCATCAAACAGTCCTAATAATGATGATGATGATGATGATGATGATGATACTACTACTACTATTACTACTACTACTACTACTACTACTACTACTAATAATAATAATAATAATAAACTATAATGCTAATGAATGGTATTTGCCACAAATGAATTCAACAGTTGAACCTATATACAGGGGTCACCTGCGTAGAAAGGCAGGTTTTGAATTTTCTCATAGGTGGCCGTTGTTGACAAGTTTGACTCTATTTCACTTGATCATTTAAACTTTAATTGAATTGATATTTTGATGAACAAGACACAATTCTTAAAAATAATGACTATCACATACTCATGTTTGAGTTTCATAGCTGTAGCATTATACTGATCTCGTCTCTACGTAACAGTATGTTGAGAAACGACGCTTTCAGATCACCATTCAAAACGTTTAGCTTTGGATTATGCTTTGTAATTAACGTATATCCCTGCTCGTTTCATGGAATTGACCATTCCTGTCATGATTGTGAATGCTGCCTTCACCGACGGAATCCAAATTGATGTAAGGTGGGATATTTTAATCGTTGAGACATATTGGAGATATAATAAAATAAACAGAGGTGAATACGTTTTTGAAAATGAGTTAAACGTTTGAGCTTAGGAGTTTATCTGGTATGGTTAAACCTTGTTTCACGATACAAAACACAGGATTTAAGGATATGTATGCATGCGAATGGTTTATCAAAATACATTAATATACTTGAACCAGCGACGTAAGGGCGTAGATGGAGGATTAATAAATAGATATAACCTAATCTAAACCTGTTCCCGAACAAATAAATTACCTGGTCTGTATGCAATATTTGCACATTTTCCACATGTATATAATTTTGTCCTAGAACATAGCAGGTATAGGTTATTGATTGCTGTGATTGATCAGGCCACACTTCAAGATGATACGACTCAAACAGAGTGTATTCCTACCAAGATCTAAAATAAAGTCAATTACAAGCCCAAGAAAAATGTGCATCATTCTAGTGAGCTTTCGAGTCATTAGGGGGAGTCCTGCAGCTATTATGTACTTCTAAGAGTGCGACAGGTGCATTGGGAAGTTCTATGCATTTTCAACATGCACAATGGAAATAATGTTGGAATATTTTTATTTTACGTTCATGTTTTTTTTTGGGGGGGGGATATTGTCTTGTGGAAATTTGAAATGATTTAAGCACACAACTAACGAAAATGGCTGCCAATATGTGCTCAAAAAATCAGACTGAATTAATCTAAGATACACTATCTTTAGCAATTATTAAAATATGAAAAACGAATATTGCCAGACTAGACAATACCAGCTTCTGAAAGTGCAATTAAAATTACAAAATATATAACATATAAAACTTATTGTCTCTTTCTTAGAATTTATCTCGGAAGTCAAAGAAGTGAAACTGACTAAGTAGAGCTAGCAGTGTTTTTATTGGTGCACATCTGAACTAAAGTCTAGCTGCTTACGCTATAGCCATAATTACACCCATCATTTAAACACCAACAAAAAGGGAATTAAAGGTTATTTTAAGAATGCCTAATGTATGTATTTTTGAAATTGCAATGATAACCAATGAGGGAAATCAGGGAAATGTTTTATCTTCAAACATATAACTCTGTGAGAAATACAAAACTGTATAACGACGCCTTAAAGAGCTTGCTTTTTCTGTGAAAAGGTGTCGTCTATGGTCTCTTCAAAAGTTAACAAAATGTGCCTTTTATAACTATTTGCGTTAGTTTGTATGTTACATTATGGCAGTGTTGTCTTTTTATTTTTCTATTAAATATTTGGCGACATGTTAAAGTACTTCTGACTGTCAACGGCATGGCGGTCTATTGAGTTACACTAAGTCTATGAGTTTGAGAGACTTCCCATGTCTCATTTTAAATAATTAAACAAATTGATGTTGAACAGGTATACAACTTTTGGAGCTTCTTTAGTCTCAACTAACACGTTGCTATGAAAACAGATATCGATTTAGACTTTTCTCTTTTTCAGTTACTTCTTGTATTAAAAGAGACAGAGGTAGAACGTAATTACGCCCTCTACTTACTGCTAATCTAAATAGACTACCAATAAAAATCCAGCCCTTTTCGATTACAGCTAAGTGCCTTGTTGAAGCGGAACTTCTTGAAATGTTAAGTTCAAGGGTTTCCTTTTTAGCTGTAGAGCTCCAGTGTCCTTAATTGATTTCATGTTTGTTACCAAACCCATACATTTGTTTGAGTATTTCTTTTTATTTGAGACATGGGAGCAGTAATGGAAACGTGCTCACGTTTGCTGTTGTTAGGATATTTTATTTCCTGTTCAGTTATTTTGTTCCCATCAAAGCAATAGCAATAAAAAATGTTGTTTATGGATTCCTGTTTTGTTACACCACTAATTCCATGGCATAAATTAATAAATTATGTGGGTACGTATTATTAAGGCATTACTTTTTGTTACTTTATGTAATTTGTAATTTAGAAATATTTGTTGTTAAAGGTCTAAATTGTCATAAAATAGATGGTATTAATCAAGGTTTATGTACGGCTACAGCGTCTCCTGAATTGCTGGGTTGGTTGGTAAGCTCTGAGAGTACTTGTTGTAGTTAATAAATCCATTACGAACAGACTTCTAAGATGGGGACCAAACTAATGGTAATAAACACGATATCAGAACCTGTCCGACTGAAATCTCTTTGTTCACTGGGAGATCTCTACAATTGTTGTCGATATTAATGACAATCTGTACAATGATTGTTTTCAAAAAACAACGTGTAAGAGAAAGATAACGACACAAAGTGGCAGAAGTTAACGGAATTAATACAAAGCAGGCACACAGATTACAGGACAAAATGACACAAAGGGACAGGTTTGGAAATTGTGACGAAGAACGACAGTTGATAGAGCAGCTATCGGTTTTCGACAATGATCAGTTATAAACCACTGCATTCGAAGGAAATGCAAGAGGTAGGTGTCAACATTGTAATGTATTCAGCATGAGCTGTCTGTCTTTCTTTCAAGTGACTTCCTTTAAGTCTTCAAGATTTATAGATTGACAAGACGCTCATCCATACAAAATAAACCAATGCCATTTCCCTAAATTAAAGGAAAGAAACATAAAACCGATAATATCAGATTTGCAGATATCAGTTGTACATGTTCAAACTATCTGATTACTGGGTTACTCGACTCAATTAGTGGTTAATTGATATAATATTTACCCGACTCAGTGTTTAATATAACTTGATGTAATATTTACTCGCCTCAATTAGTGTTTAATATAACTTGATGTAATATTTACTCACCTCAATTAGTGTTTAATATAACTTGATATAACTAAACATAAAAGTGAAGCTATATGTCCTGACCTATAATCACAAAACCAGTCATTTCCAACTGATCAGAAAATAACATTGAACGTTTCTACGTCCGCCCTATTCAGATTATTTATAAGTAAGATAACTTTATCGTACCTGCTAATATGGTAAATAAATGTGACCACTCGTTTACAGAAGGCACACTTACATCCGGATTTTTTCTCTCCATACATTGGATATAAATTATTGCTCCTACACTCAGTTTTTGGGCTTTTACATTTGATATCAAGTTGTTTTCTTTGTTGTTGCCAGATTTTGAGTTAATTATCTTCGGATAATTTGGATTTCAAAAGGATTAATTCTTTATTTTCTGGAAATATTTGAAAAGTGCTCACACAGATTTTCGAAAGACATTGTTTACAAGTTTAATTTGGATTTCCAATACCGAAGTGCCATTATTAGTTTTTCTACCTGAACTGTAGATAAGCACAGTACTGATTACAGCATACGTTATCGTCATCTATCTTGGATTTTACATCAGGATTCGAATTTGAAATTATTAGAACATTCATTACTAGGACTGTTGTAATTTAATTCGTGGATTATTCTTAGATTATTTTTGTATTTGATTCTTGAAACCGTAAGTTCTTCTCCTTTTTTCATTTTTACAGAAATTTCCAGAGAATTAAATTACTTGTTAAAATTTAAAAAGCTTGTTGTTTTCACGCTTTCTGTGTTACTGTTTTTTTGAGCCTAAACACGTAACAGTGTGTGTGTGTGTGTGTGTGTGTGTGTGCATGACAATATTATATTATATCAAGAGATTTGGTGTTTTATAAATAAGTGGATGGATCCAAGTGTACAATTTCAAAGAACTGCTGTTTCTTATTGTACATCAAACTCACTCGGGCGTATTGACTTTCTTATTGTGGCTTATTTATTAAAACTACGTCAAGATGGCGCGTTTGAACGTACAGTATTTTTTAAAAAATAGTTCTAGTAATTGTCATCGTATGTTTTACTTTTTCTCGACCCAACGCTGACGAAATAGGCTGTATGTGTAGCATCAGACAGAGGACCACTGATCATGTCATAACGTATCTCATATTTCCGTGGTAATAATCTCCATGTTTGTGAGTTCTATGTTCTAGTTATAAGCCAATCTACGTGATCATCAGGGACTAGTTATAATTATGTCAACTATGTTCTAGTGATACGTCACTTCTACGTGACAATCAGGGACTAGTAATAAACACGCAATGTTCTAGTGATACGTCACTTCTACGTGACAATCAGGGACTAGTAATAAACACGCAATGTTCTAGTGATACGTCACTTCGTGATAATCAGGGACTAGTAATAAACACGCAATGTTCTAGTGATACGTCACTTCTACGTGACAATCAGGGACTAGTAATAAACACGCAATGTTCTAGTGATACGTCACTTCGTGATAATCAGGGACTAGTAATAAACACGCAATGTTCTAGTGATACGTCACTTCTACGTGACAATCAGGGACTAGTAATAAACACGCAATGTTCTAGTGATACGTCACTTCTTCGTGATAATCAGGGACTAGTAATAAACACGCAATGTTGTAGTGATACGTCACTTCTACGTGATAATCAGGGACTAGTAATAAACACGCAATGTTCTAGTGATACGTCACTTCTACGTGATAATCAGGGACTAGTAATAAACACGCAATGTTGTAGTGATACGTCACTTCTACGTGACAATCAGGGACTTGTAATAAACACGCAATGTTCTAGTGATACGTCACTTCTACGTGATAATCAGGGACTAGTAATAAACACGCAATGTTCTAGTGATAGGTCACTTCTACGTGACAATCAGGGACTAGTAATAAACACGCAATGTTCTAGTGATACGTCACTTCTACGTGACAATCAGGGACTAGTAATAAACACGCAATGTTGTAGTGATACGTCACTTCTACGTGATAATCAGGGACTAGTAATAAACACGCAATGTTCTAGTGATACGTCACTTCTACGTGATAATCAGGGACTAGTAATAAACACGCAATGTTGTAGTGATACGTCACTTCTACGTGACAATCAGGGACTAGTAATAAACACGCAATGTTCTAGTGATACGTCACTTCTTCGTGATAATCAGGGACTAGTAATAAACACGCAATGTTCTAGTGATACGTCACTTCTTCGTGATAATCAGGGACTAGTAATAAACACGCAATGTTCTAGAGATACGTCACTTCTTCGTGACAATCAGGGACTAGTAATAAACACGCAATGTTCTAGTGATACGTCATTTCTACGTGATAATCAGGGACTAGTAATAAACACGCAATGTTGTAGTGATACGTCACTTCTACGTGACAATCAGGGACTAGTAATAAACACGCAATGTTCTAGTGATACGTCACTTCTACGTGACAATCAGGGACTAGTAATAAACACGCAATGTTCTAGTAATACGTCACTTCTTCGTGATAATCAGGAGCTAGTAAAAAAGACGCCAGCTTTCAAGAGGAGAGTACTTTTTCTGCGCAATTGTTAGAAAAAATGCAGACTAATGGAAGATAAAAACATACAATTGTGTCATAGTAATAGGATGGATTAACAGAAAGAACATGTTGTGGACTTCCATACAAATGTTACAACCAGCGTATACATATACAATTTAGTAACAGTAGAAAAAGACTAAAATTAAACTAATTTATTAGCCAACGGTTGCCTCTTAAAAATTATAAGGCTCTTCTTACTGTATATGATAGAGTTGTATAGACAAAATAGCCCTCTACTACATTTGGAATATATTGTCTACACAGAAAATGAAAAATACAATAGTTTTGTTTTATTGTATTGTCTAACATGAAACAAGGTAAACGTCATCTTCTTCAAACTGTATATAATATCGACAGAGAGCCACCAGGTAGTTAGCGATAGTTGTAGTTCAACATGCTTTGTTGATACAGGTATTCATTGCAGGGCACACGGTACTAATGATATGGAAAAATGGGAACCAGCCTGGAAATAGGTAAACATAAAATAGAGTATGTATGGGTTTGGCTGACCAGTATTGGTTAATAATGTAAGTTATGTTTTAGGAAAAATTATCTTTGGGAGCTTATCCTAGTTGTAAGTGGAAAAAAATATAAACATTGTTTTATTGATGGAATTGCAGTCCTTTAACAGTCTTGAGTTTGGCCCACTCATTACAAAAATTATCACCTGACCTTTTGGTGCGGAATTGAGACCACATGTTTCAAGCACATGCAGGTCCAAAAAATACCGTGGATCATATCCTTTCATCTACACAGAAGCTGACATCGAGGTTTCATCTATACTAACAAATATAGATTTGATCATGAGAACTCAAAAATGTTAAGTTATTGATTTTTTTAATATCATGGTGTTTGCATAGGTTTACTATGGAAACTGAATTAGTACCGTGAGTCCTGCAGTGACTTCGTTTACGTGCTTGTATCGCGTCGGTTTAATAGCTAAAGAAATCGAATTTCGCGAGACCGAAGGATCGAGCTTGGTCAGATGTTCTAAAGCTGCTAAAAGAGACGCGACACAAGCACCCGGATAAAGTTACTGTACTGATGAAAAGTTGATTACCCAGATAATTATCTCATAATGAAAGACAAATTTTTATTTTGTTGTTCGTTTACTTTCGTTCCATCCATCTACTCACTCTCTACATTACGCATAATAAAAGCGTATCTGTAGTATTTTGTTCTCCCAACCGTCCTTTAGAGACATCAATTCTGACAGCCAGTAATTTGCCTCGAGGAAAGTTGGTTTAATACAATGTAGTATGATGATGGGTGTCTAACATATACGGGTGTTAGTACAGTTACTTTATGTGGGTGCTCGTATCGTGTTAAGCATGATAGCCGACTAAAACAGGATCTCCTGCAACTCGAAGGTTCCGAACAGGATCCAGTGCCTTTCAGCTACAAAATGTGACGCGATACATTGTGTCCGGATCAATTTGTGTTACAACTTATGTTTTTTTTATAGCCTAATCAATTATTTCATAATAAAAATAATTGTTATGTTACGCTGTTGTGCTTGTATAACTGTAGTGTTCAGTACTCCCAACCGATGTTAGTTGACATCAACTTTGGCAGCCAGCAATCTAAAACTGTATCATATGCGCATCTGTAACAGCGTGTCGGTTATGTCTCAGGAAAAGTAGCTTTTTAATGAGTAGAATCCTGATGGATATTTAAAAATAATGTGAGACCGATTTTCGCATTTCGGTTGTCTTTCTTTTATTAATTTTTTTAAATTTCAATTTAGTCTAAAATATTACATGAATAAATTTAATAGATTCTTAGGTGAAAGAAACTTTAATCGTATTCATAAACATTAATTAAAATGTGCCATTCGTGCAATGTCGTAATGAACACAAAAACAGTTTAATGCATCCTTCTAGTGTGTCTAGCAACATTATCATACAATTGTATAAGAAAAAGGGAAAATTCACTTTCATGACAGTAATACACAAAACTCTGGTATTTACTATACATACTCAAAGAAAGATGCAAATTTAGTTTTCTAGATGTTGTTTTCCATTGTTTTTGTTTTTGTTGTTGTTGTTAAAGTATTTACTTTGACATTTTGAATAATTTACACAAATGCATTCTGGCCTGCTTTATGATGTGAATGAGGCAGTGGCGTCACTAAGGGGTGTGGTGGGTGCGGACCGCACCGGGTGACACCATCAGATAGGGTGACACCCAAATGACATTACTAAGGATTCTGTATGGTCTTTTATGGAAGGAGGTCTATGGGGGTGACAACACGAGTTACCGCACTGTGTGACACCAACCCTAGTGACAAAATTCTAGTTATTAAATTTGCATTTAATATATGCCATGTCCTATCTCCAATAACGGCTATGGACATGGCATATATAGATATCATTAACATCTGGAATGCATGTATACATTAAGATATTTTCTAGCATCTTACAGCCTCTAAATACCAACCAAATCTAACAATACCTGCACGAGGCTGGCTTGACGTCGATATTTTCCATACTGAGGCTGGCTTGAGGTCGATATTTCCCCTATTTCAAAGAAGCTTAAGACAATATTCAGCGGCGTCGCTAGGATTGGTGTCACCCAGTGCGGTAAACTCATGGTGTCACCCCTCCAGACTTCCACCATAGATTTCTTCTTCTTAAAATAACTCCAAATTTTGCTCCGACCAGGTCTGAATCTCATTCAAATAAGCACCAGACGATCTGCAGACTGCATGGTGGCACCCTGTGCCTGCTAGTCATGTATTTAACTGTGATCGGTTATCCGCTTATGAAATCCGACTAGACCGAGCAGTGTGTGCTCTGTAAAATTTGCAATTTTTCATTTTGGTGTCACCCCTCTGAGATGGTGTCACCCGGTGCGGTCCGCACCCCCAGCATCCCCCTAGCGACGCCACTGACAATATTTATTATCAACTAAAGGTTTTTTAAACGCGCAGATAGCACACTTAATTTTTCATCGAGTCAACTATAGACCGCTCATTCAAGAGACTATAATTTCACATTTGCATGTTGCTGTTTACTTTATTTCTTGATTCACACTATATGACTTCTCAGAACAACTTTATAAAGCGCAGAATGGTATTTCATGTCAGGTACTACTAAACAGGAGCTACACACCCAATGCACAGAATTTCTGACGAGAAATGACCAAGAATAATGCGTTAAGCTTATGATATGCTGAGAATTCCTTATGCTAAGAAATTAGGGAGGGTCCTTTTTACAGAACTAGTTCCTGTTGCCATACAGTTCCGTAGATAAGGCAATGAGGCATCAGCAACCGTTTGGAACTGCTGTGCCAGGTCCAAACAATTCCAGAGTGCTGCTTGCCAAGTCATAATAGTCCCTTCCGTTTAATTATCGTTTTCAAGACACACAATACAAAACTACAAAGGACAATAATAATAATAATAATAATAATAATAATGACTTTGTATAGCGCCTAATCTTTAGAAGCTCTAAGCGCTTTACAACATTAGACGACACCTATAAGATTAAAAAAAACATGTAATAATATTATTACAAAAACAAACACCATGAAATTAGAAAAACATTAAAAATAAAAAACACGCTGAGAATATTTCAGGTAGGAAACATTATTAGGTCTTTAAGTTTGTTCTTGCAGTCGAAATAAGTGAGTTTTGAGAGCCCTCTTGAATGGCTCTTTGTGTCTAAGTTCAGTGGGCAATTCATTCCACGATGCTGGGCCTTGGTATGCAAAAGAACCCTGTCCATATGACTTTGTTTTCATAGTGGGAATAATGAGTATACGATTGTCAGAAGAGGAGCGTAAGTATCTTGCTAGTGTCTACACATGGGTGAGATCGGATAGGTATGTTGGACTAGAGTGCGACAGTGAAACGTAGCACAGAGAACAAATGTTAGTGTTTGATTCTGGATCGAATGGATAGCCAGTGTAGGGTACAGAGCTGCGGGGAGGTGTGCTCTAATCGTGGTACTCTAAGTATGATCCGAGCAGCTGCGTTTTGAACTGTTTGAAGTTTCTGGAGTAGATACTGAGATCAACCAGACAGAAGAATTGAGTTACAATAGTCCAGTCTTGAAAGTACTAATGAACACACAAGTGTTTTAGTGGCATCAACTGAAAGATATTTGCGAATTGAGCTGATGCGTCTCAGCTCAAGATATGCAGCCTTGCATATGTTCATGACATGTTGGTGCAATGTGAGAGTACTGTCCAGAGTAACACCTAGGTTTCGTACTGATTGTGTGAATTTAATGTTGGCGTTGCTGATATTTATTGTTTGAGGTAAAGGATATGAATGAGAAAGTCTTTGTGTTGTGATCAGAATGGCCTCAGTGTCATCTCGCTTTTGTCTGCCTGGGTTCGAGTCTCGGGCTTGGCTAACGTCGGTACGTGAAAAAGCTTGCCAGGAACTTCTCATGGGTCGGTGGTTCTTTCAAGGGTTTCCCCGCGTTCTTATTCCACCAGGTATGCTAGTTGTTATGTATAACTTATCTAGTTCTGGAAAAATGGCGATACAGCCAACAACAACAACAATAACAACAACAAAAACTACAACACGTAACGAGTGCCTTTCCAATGAGTCTGGCGTGCCACCGTTAGCACGCTTGCCATATGTTACCGACACCTGCTGTACATTATGACGTAGATTTTTAGAAATCAAACTAATTAATTGGTTTGAGAAAAATGTTTCCCACATACTACCCATAAATAAACAAATAATTATTATTTTTTAAACAAAGCTCTAAAACGAAGCATTGATGGAAATAATACAAACACCTACGGTATTACACACACAAGCACATATACATACATACATGCATACATACATACATACATACATACATACACACATACATACATACATACATACATACGTACATACATACATACATATATATATATATATATATATATATATATATATATATATATATATATATATATATATATATATATATATATATAGAGAGAGAGAGAGAGAGAGAGAGAGAGAGAGAGAGAGAGATACATGTTTCTTTCGTGTGCCACATTTATTTAATTCCACTACGAATTGTAAAATGTTGTCTTTAACTACCAGAGATAAGGATGCGTAGTCTCTAATTGCGGCATTGTTATCAACATATTAACTCCAACGCAGTTCCATTAAAACGATACGGTTCTAATGTCTTTTGCATTTGCTTGAACAATTATTCCTTAATGGATATGTTTGTAATGGATTAATTAGGAAAGAGGACTCGTAATCGTTGCTGCTTTTCAAATAGTAAAAGTCAACTGCCTTATATATTTAGCCAAATCGTTTGATATGAGGATGGATATGAGAAGGAAGAAGAAAGAACAGAAAGATGTGTGAATAAAAACATATCAGTGCCAGAAAAAAGGAAAGAGTGGTTAATCAATTTTAAAATCGGTGTTATTGTTGTCATATGCTGGATACTTTACTGCACCATTAGTAAATCTAGGAGGAAGCATAAAATGTGTCAATTCGGGGAATAAACATTAGCTAATTATGTTAAATCTTTGTTCATAAAAGGATATAGAGCAACCACTGACTAGAAAATAACCCCAACAACAGCATCAAACAAATAAATGACTTCGTTAGAAATGGTTGAATGTAAACCTGTCACAAAAGACGAGTTTAAAGAAAACCAAACTAAACAAACTTCCTAGTCTTCTGAGATATGTATAAACAATGATATTCACACATGTATATCGAGGAAACTGATGCTACGCGCAATGAATATTTAAGTTCCACATTAAAAAACGGTATTATGAACGGGGTCAGAGAACGTCATTAATTTGCAGCTCGGAGAATATGTGTAGATAGTCAGTTGCATTATTGTATGGCAGGATCTAATATCAAGTGTTTATAGCCTAAATTGGGGCTATTCATCACCAATAATCAACATTTCCTACAGACTGTCTCATGTTTCCAGCGATCTTTCCGCAGAAAGTCGAATTGACTTGGTTAAAGCCATAGTAATTTTTCTCCCTTCCATCAACGAAAGCGGAATTAGCCATTCTTATGGACTAACGGTCAATTGCATGCGATGTTTAGGTTAAATGATATGTCTATCAGTTGATAAAAGCTTGGCCTTCACTTGATCAGTGTATTTGTATATGCATTATTCAATATCAATCTGTTTAGAGAGGCGTATTTTATGCTTCTATGTTTGACTGCTGCAAATAGTGTTATGGTGCATCCGGTTAGAGTGCTGAAGGAAAAGGCGGACTACAGAATTAGACAGAAGATGGTCATAACAACCGAATATTTAGCTGTGAAAAATTACCATCTTCTTCTCTTTGCAAGTGCTACATTGTCATCTGTGATTTTACAGAAGCTGTCTTTGATGCGATGGAAAATGAAGTGAATTGCATTTAATGTTACTAAAATGGAGTTTAACATATAACAAGACAGGATCTTACGACCGTTGTACAACCGTCTATGTAAACAGAATACATCAGAAAAATACATTCATTAGATACGTATCGCAACAAATAATTAATTTAGAAATATTTTTGGAGCAAAGACAAACACACGCACGTATTTTCTTTACAGTAAATCAAGTAATACACGATTAACTCATGGATCCTATGACATATTTTGACATGCTGATTGGATGTTAGAACGTTTAACGAAAATGTATTCCATCCAGTTAGAAGTATAAAGCAAACAGCTAACATGAAAAATAAAATAAGCTAGAAGTAACGGCATATTGTACAAACTAGAGTATACAATAGTGGTTTTTAATGATCGTCCTTACGCATGACACCAATGAATGTTGCAAAAAAAGGAAACAAACTTGAATAGGTGAAGTTAGGTAGTTAAAATTTCACTGTCCCAACGATTCTAGTGCATTTAACAAGTTCATTACGATAGGTGCGCTGTTAATGTTTTAAAAGTTTGTATGTGAAAATATGTCAGAATGATCTAAGAAAACCTGGTTTACCCAAAGTTTTGGCTAAAGTATTATAAATATTATGCTAAAGAAATCATATTTATACTGTTATGTATATTTAATTTAATTGTTTGTTAGTTTTAATATTTGTTTTCACTCAGGTTATCGTAGTGTAATCTGATTTTTGGATTATTTTAGGATTTAATTCGCAATACCGTAAGTTCTTTCTTCTCATTTTCACTTTTGTATTCTAGGAAATAAATTATTTGTTAAATTTTACAGAGCTTGTTGTCTTTCACTCTTTTCTGTTTGTTATTTTAAGAGCATAGACTCGTAACAATACATTAATAACCTCATGAATCATACATGTTAAAGGATGCGGTCATCACTGTCATCACTGTAGTGAAAGAACTGATACTCTTTATTTTAAGTTATAAGTAACAGAAATTGCATCAATACTAACATCATAATACTATCCATTCTCATGTCTGTGGCCGATATAAGATGCCAAAAACTAGAATTCCCAAAATTATACCATAATATTGCAAATGACATTTGCATGCTGAAATTTCCAATACAGCTAGTCAGGGTCAGTGCTGTACATTGGTAACACGCAACATGGCCCATATTGTATCTTTCAGTAGTGTGTGTTTCCCAGGGCACCAGATGATACTTGATAACATTCTGGCGTATCATATCATCAGTTTTTTGACAGTTTTGTGGATGGGTGTATTAATGAGAAATTCATTACTGGCATATCAGTGTAAGTGATAATTCTGACTGGTAAAACAATCCTTTTGTTACCTCCATTATAATATCCTTCATTTTGATAATATAAACTGATAATGCATCGTGTACAAGTTCAAGTAACAACAAAGTAGAAATCCGATTTGAGTACGACAAAATTGATGATACAAGACAAAACTGGTAAAATGTCTTTATTGCTGGCCTATCAAAGTCACACTTCGTGCATGAAAAATAGATAGTAACTGACCGCCATGATTAAACCAATGTCTTGTGGATTCTTAAGCCTTATGAATAGTCCTAAAACAATTAATTTAATAGTACGCAGAAAGTGATGGAAATGCTAAAGATATATTGTAAGGTATCAAATACAGGGCCGGCGCTACCATATAGGCAAGCTAGGCAGCCGCCTAGGGCGCTGATTTCAGGGGGCGCATTTTTTAATTTTTTGTATTGTTTATAAATTTTGAAATTGATATTTTCCGGGTGGTGGGGGGTGGTGCCAGAACCTAACCTTGCCTAGAGCGCCAGATAGTCTGGCAGGGTCTGGCGCCGGCCCTGATCAAATATTATAAAATAGTTTCATTAGAATCGCGTTTCATATTAAGATTGAATTGTAAATGCGCTGTCGTATTTTCGCTTGGATGATCTGAATATATCAATTTAAATTGTTCTTTATTACCAAACTGGTTCATCTGGTGTTTTGGGAATCAAAATTTGACAATTAGAGCAACGACAACAACAGCAACATAAACAACAACAACAAAGACAACTAGACCATGATACCATTTGCCGCGTATAAAGACAATGAAAGGAAAAACCCTAAAAAAATCAGTGCCAATGATAATAATAATAATAATAATAATGATAATAATAATAATAATAATAATAATAATAATAATAATAATAATAATAATAATTATTATTATTATTTATATTATTATTATTATTATTTATATTATTATTATTGTTATTATTTATTATTATTATTATTAACATTGTTATCCACATACTTTTGATGGTGGTTTGGTTGTGAGATATCCTCGGGATAAAGTTTTCATTGATTAAAAGGACTGTAACAAATACGTCACGAAACCAATTACCGCACGATGTTTATATGTTGAATTAAAGATTGAACAGTTACCGCACAATGTATTATATCTGAAATTAAATATAGAGCATTTACAGCACGATGTCATTATATCTTGAGTTAAAGATCGAGCAGTTATCGTACAATGTTATTATATCTTGAATAAAAGATAGAGCAGTTACCGCACAATGATTTTATAGTTTGAATTAAATATAGGGCAGAGATTCCTCAAAACATAAAATGCATATCACAAATAGTTTCAATGCAGAATTAAACGCACAATTAATCTTCATCATCGGTTCATATCCACCTCTCTCTCTCTCTCTCTTTCTCTCTCTCTCTCTCTCTCTATCTATCTATCTATCTATCTATCTATCTATCTATATATATATATATATATATATATATATATATATATATATATATATATATATATATATATATGCATGTCTGTATGTAAAGTGTCGAGGTTTGAATTGCATTCAACCTTAAAGCTGAATGCACTGATCATTAAATTTTTATCACATTTAAGCCAGAAAAGTCTTTGTAAAGAGTCACTTGGACCTTTCTTCATTTCTCCCCCATGTCAGTGTTAAAACTTGAAAGGATATAGTTTACGAGTTAATGAGTTTGATCAGGGCATAGCTACGCTGTCCTGAGAAAGTAAACATTTGGGCTACCAACCATCACCGCTTGATACGAACCCAGGTCAAATTATCATTTTCAAACGGAAATTGATATGCCCCGTACTTCATGATTCTATTCTGTCTGAAATCTGACGGAAGAAATGATTGTCTTGGGATAATTTAGGAACCGCTGCTTACGATTGGCCAGAGTAAATTAAGGCGTACACTGTAGAAGTATTGTAAATTTAAAGTGACGACCATAGTCGGAATTCTTTAGTCTAAAAATCCAGGAAGTGGCTCCGAGGAAGGCTCAAACGAGTAGTGCTTTCGTCGCTAAACAAAGAAAGGGGACTAGGTGGCTGTCTTATAAGAAATGACAGGGTTTAGTGCTAGAACGCACACTTTATTAAAAAAAAAAAACAGTATTAAGGAAGAGCGTTCTGGGGAGAGACGGGACAGTCCGAAGACGAAAGTCCGAAAAAAAGAGTGACGAGTTCAGAATAAAGGACTAGGAAGTCCAAGAACGGGTGCAGAGTAGAGAATAGAAAGGCTCGAGGAAATAAGAAAACGTTGATACACGGGAGGAAGGTGATGCAATCAGTCGTTGACATTGCGCTCTTTTCACCACTCCTTATTATGATGAAATAAATCCAAATTGGACACTGCTATTAAATTATGCTGACATAATTTAGATTGAATAGTAATCGCCACATTTAATTTGTTTTGATTAAATTTGTTATTTATTTATTTTTTGTCTAAGGGGGCATAATTTCTTTCCAATATTCTTTCTCTGTTGAAATTCAACATTCCACTCCCACCGAGCTATACTATAGAGGGGTGTCATCTTCTAGATAACGCCAGCCAAATTCAGTAAACCATCCCTCTTACTAAGAGGGCGACGTTACAATATATATGATCGAACTACAATATCATATTTTAGGGAAGAGCAAAACGAGAAAAACGGGAACACACGAGTTTGTTTGATTCTTTCTTTATGTGTTTCCCGTCTTTCTCCGTATGCTTTTATCTCCTAAAAAATGATGTAGTATTTCGATAAATATGTTTATCTCTTCCGCGGTGTATATATTACAATCCCTTGATAACTTTATTGTGCAGATTTGAATATGACTTCATATGCGTTAGCTAAGATCTAGTTTCTGATTCTTAATAATTTTCAGTCAAGCTCATGAAAAGGTAAAATTCATTTTCAAATTTTATCGCTAATGTTTTCTAATTAGAAATTTGATCTTGAATAAGATGTTAAAGTTACAACAAAAAGATACCTCATAACGTGTTTTATCCACTACCGCCATAAATATGAACGCAATGAATGATAATAACTTCTAAACGAACAAATTAAGGAAATAATGAATATCGTACAATTACCGCTCTTTTATGTTTTAGGGTCTTAACAGTCGAAGTCCGAAAAATGTATCGATTGTAAAATTATATTTGCCTTGTTTGGCCACAATATCCGTCTTTTGGATTTGATATTTAATTAAAACATTAGAACAATACGTTCACACCATACCTCTAAGTTTTCTGTAGTTCATTAAATTTTGTTATTTAAAAGTAGAAACATCTAGGCGAGTTTTATTACCACAGACGTGACTTCATTTTACTTCTTGTTAATTGAACGTATTGAAAGAAGGGTATCCAGAATTACATTAATTAAATGACGTATATACGATACATCGCAGTGGGACTATACTAAAGAACATACATATCGAGTTAGCCATCTTTGATGGCATGTAGAGACACAACCTTGTCAATTACAGTTAATCTTGAAATAACATTCCCTTGTGCCTTTGAACGTTGATGTTCTACCGTGAATAAATCCTCTGTCCTCTATGCCACTTCATGCAAGAGTTATTCAGCTATAACAGAAGAACTGTCAAACACTACAACGCTGTGATGTCAAACACTACAACGCTGTGATGTCAAACACTACAACGCTGTGATGTCAAACACTACAACGCTCTGATGTCAAACACTACAACGCTCTGATGTTATAAGCTTATTATGGTGTATGGTGACCGAAAAGCATATGTAAAGCGAAGCAATATTTATATGGGGTTGGGTCATGAATAACGCATTAAGAATTGTATTTAGTACATTTCTAAACATGTTTCTGTAGGAGTAATCCAACCTCAAGAAAACAGACCAGCCAAACAAAGAGCTTAATCTGTATCTTATATATATATATATATATATATATATATATATATATATATATATATATATATATATATATATATATATATATATATATATATATATATATATATATATATATATATATATATATATATATATATCCACGTGAAATATCTACGAATACCAAGCTAAACATGTCACAATAATTTAACAAGTAGCACAACGTAAAATGTGCAGTTATATCGCTTTAAGCTTTTACTGAGAAATTCTTAAAGATATGAATCAATTCCTCGCATCAACAGTTAAATTCCGCAACTTGTGAACACGTCCGCATCCTGTTCTGAGTCTTGGTAGGCACTGTAAACCGACATATTTGAACCAAAACTCTCTAATTGACTCAAAATATATAGCTTTGCCTAATCCGTAACTATGCATAGTTTTAGCGTCAAACATATGTTTCATATTTGCCAAGAATTGTCAAAATGTTATTGAGATTTTAGATCATTCATCACAGACATGACTAAGGATTCTGCACTTGACTCTCCATGTCACGCAGTAAACGTTCAGGTTCAATTAAGTTTGTTTTGAAATAAGCACTTTATTCTGTTTCTTTTTTTCCTGCATTCTAGTGTAACGAATTAGGTTACACTTTTTTGCTACTAAGTCACTCAGTCATATAAATTATGTGACACCCACTTAATGAAGGTAAATAAATGATCTTTAATGGAACTTAACAAATAAAATTAACAGTTTATTGTCGGTCAGTTGTTTGTAGCCTCACGAGTGCTTGTGCAGAATTTGTCTTGCACAGTCGGATTTGTCGTCTGATATCTAAATGATAGTGACTAAAATGTGAACATTTATTATTTACATTACAAATGTGTTTTTGTCTTTGATTCGATGTGTTGTGATGTGATTTGGATTTTTAACGTAGCTTTAAGAATTTTTCAGTCATATCGCTACGATGTCTGCAATGTGTCAGTTTATAGTGATGTCTAGCACGGGGGCATCATGCAACAGACATGTAGCATGATGTCCCATCCAGTCACATTATCCTGACACCAGGCCGACCAGTTTTTACACTAACCTCTTGATGCTGAGCGCCAAGCGAGGCAGCTGTTAGTACCATTTTTATAAGTCTTTGGTATGACTAGGCCGGGGATCGAACCCGCGACCTCCCGCATCCGAAGCGGACGCTCTAACCACTAGGCCACCGGAGCGGTTTTTGTCTTTGACATTATTATCAACTAGTTTTAAAGTTATCTTTTAAATAAAAGATTTACAAAAACAAATTTTCATCCCCTTTAAGGGTGGTAAGACAAAGTTTAACTGCCCAGGAGCCGCGCACGCGGCTAAAGTATCCCGTATACACATATTTGTTTCACGCATTTGTTGGTTCTATAAATAAACAACACAGAACGACAACAAATATCAGCTTTTATATATTCATGAGTTGTGAAATGCAGCTACATTCATGTTTATTTCTGTAACCTCTATTCTGGTTAGAAAAACATTTTTCACTGAGCCCTTTCTACTTCTGATTTATTAGTGTAGGCGTAGTGTCTTTCGCTTTTTAAAGAAACACCATTAACGCCGTTACTTACACATAATGCCAAAGCGAAGTAAATAGCTGCGCAAAATAGGATGTTATTTTAAATCTGAAGACAATGAGACGAGGAAAATGGATTGACTATGGTCTAATGCTGGACGTATCCATGTTTGTGTATTTTGCAGTCAGTCTGGATGCGATTCTATTCAGATTATCAACAAATCATAATGGTAGTGAAATAATATATATTTTGAACTTATCTATGAAAAGTCTTAAAGCGCCACGCAGATCTCAACAGTGCGTTCAGACCTTGTTGGCGAATGGAGTCGTGTGAATCAAATTTAATATGCAATGAAAATTACTGTAATCCTAATTTAAAATACATAATAATTCTAATATGCAAAAGGATGTGTGTGTCTTAAAATACAAAGTATACTAGAGCCCAAAACCAATGTTTTGGTGTATGATCAAGCAAACAAAATTGATATTTAAAGAGATCAAAACAAATTTCGTTCTTCTCGGCAGCCATATTTTGTTTACGTTCGAAGAGAGAGAGAGAGAGAGAGAGAGAGAGAGAGAGAGAGAGAGAGGGAGAGAGAGATCAAAGGCTACATTTTCAAAATGCCATGAGAGGGGCTGGGAGTGTAAGGGTAACTCAGATGGTATAGCGTTCTGGTAATGTTACGCTTTTTTGGGCTCGTGGTCCTGTCCGCGCGTGAATGTTCTCCGTATTACATTAAACGTAAAAGAACTGGCCGGATGCTTGCCGGTTTCGATTCTTGGCGAGGGCGTTACACGTATATCCTTTGTCATTTCACAATTCAATCAGTTTATATATTTTGTTGCTTATACTTTCATCCTTGAACACTATACATACCTAGTGCTGCCAACCTGAGAGTCAACATAAAAAAACCACTTGATGAAAACCCATTCATTTTTAAAGAACTTGGGCACTTGGCTGAATTGAAGTCTGCTAGTGTACTCGCGAGCGGAACGTTCACACTAATAAATCTAAAGGTAATCAGCCCGTAACTTAACGTTGGTATTTCTATTTATGGAACATATATTTCTAATTCAACATTAATTGGTATTCAGAAGCTTAGTCTGGATCGGATATTTTTTGGGGATAATTCCAGTCGACTATGTCAGTGCAAAAAATACCAAGGTTAAGAATTGGTGTATTGCAGATATAATAATAATAATAATAATAATAATAATAATAATAATAATAATCTGTAAATGACGATAATGCATAACTAAACGAATGACTTTAATGTGTTGCTTTCATTCCAGTTTGATGTGACCGGACTGATTCGACTCCCTGCAGACCAGGATACATTTGTTCTATTTGTGCATACTAGTTATTTGATATCGAAAGTATACAGAGGGACACATACTAGTTATTTGATACCGAAAGTATATAGAGGCACACATGTTAGTTATTTGATATTGAAAGTATACAGAGGGACACATACTAGTTATTTGATACCGAAAGTATACAGAGGCACACAAACTAGTTATTTGATACCGAAAGTATACAGAGGCACACCTACTAGTTATTTGATATCTAAAGTATACAGAGGCACACATACTAGTTTTTTGATATCTAAAGTATACAGATGGACACATACTAGTTATTTGATACCGAAAGTATACAGAGGCACATATACTAGTTATCTGATATCGAAAGTATACAGAGGGACACATACTAGTTTTTTTATATCTAAAGTACACAGAAGCACACATACTAGTTATTTGATATCTAAAGTATACAGAGGCGCACATACTAGCTTTTTTATATCTAAAGTATACAGAGGGACACATACTAGTTATTTGATACCGAAAGTATACAGAGTGACACATACTATTTATTTGATATCGAAAGTATACAGAGGCACACATACTAGTTATTTGATATCGAAAGTATACAGAGGCACACATACTAGTTATTTGATATCGAAATATACAGAGGGACTCAACTAATTGCAGCACAACAAACGGTTTTTTGTGTTACTAGTAAAATGTGATTACACTGTGAATAGGCATGAAGAGTAGATAAAATAACACAATAACAGTGTGAGCTACTAATCCACATTTCGAGTGATCGTTCAATCACGTATGCCTTAGGAAAGACACAGTGATAACTGCATCGTAAGCAATGTACTAGCGCATGAAAGGCAAAGTCCATATTTTTAGAGGCGGATATGAGCCTGAGATTAATGTTAGCTATGCATCTGACTTGACAATTTATCTCCAGATGCTACGCAATTCGTTTTAGGAAGAGTTTATGCTCTATCTTCACATCAATAAATAATAACATTATGCGGTAATTGCCTTCGTGACGCATTTGCTACACTTCCTTAGCCGATATTTCAATGAAGAATTGACACGGCAGCCAATATCTAGGGAAAAAAATGTCAACGGGAAACGAATGTCGAGTTTTCATGATCCCTGTCCAATTTTCTAGCCTTCCCCATAACGTTATCATGGCTTTGACAATTAAATGACGAAATAATGCAAGATGTATCGGACAATCAAAACAACGCTTCAACCCTAATGTTGCACAGGAGCCTGATTCTATATCTATCTTTATTATACTGTATGAAAGAAAATGAGGAAAATAGAATAACACAGAACATTTCTTTTTATGTCTTTCCTGTGAAAGTATAGGCATAAAAGCCGCTACAGTAATATCAAATTTTACAAGATCTTTAGTGTCACAACTTTGCATGCTGACATAGTTACTACCATTTACTGTACACAACTAATATATTATAGCAGTCTTGACTAACGTCCTTTACGTTAGATTGATAGTGAGATGTAAATGTAAGATGACGAACGTGCTGTAAATGTAAGATAACTGGTGTGCTGTGAAACATAAAGATGTAGATGTGTGTGTGTGTGTGTGTTTGTGTGTGTGTGTGTGTGTGTGTGTGAGAGAGAGAGAGAGAGAGAGAGAGAGAGAGAGAGAGAGAGAGAGAGAGAAAGAGAGATTAGGATTTTTAACGTAGCTTTTATATAAAAAATCAGTCATATCGCTACGATGTCTGCAGTGTGGCAGTTTATATTGATGTCTAGCACTGGGGCATCATGCCGAAGACATTTATCATGATGTCCAACCCAGTAACATTATCCTGACACCAGGCTGACCAGTCCTAACACTAACCTCTTAATGCTGGGCGCCTAGCGAGGCAGTTTTTAGTACCATTTTGTAAGTCTTTGGTATCACTCGGCCGGGGTTCGAACCCACGACCTCCCGCTTCCAGTCGAGACGACTAGTGTGTTGTAAAAATTAAGATAACGTGCTGTAAATGTAAATTGACTGGTGTCCTATACAAATACGATGACCAATGTTCTGTTAAAATGTAAGATGACTGGTATACTGTAAATATAAAATGACTAGTGTGCTGTAACTGTAAAATGACTAGTGTGCTGTAAATGTTAAATGACTAATGTGCTGTAACTGTAAAATGACTAGTGTGCTGTAAACGTTAAATGACTAGTGTGCTGTAACTGTAAAATGACTAGTGTGCTGTAAATGTTAAATGACTAGTGTGCTGTAACTGTAAAATGACTAGTGTGCTGTAAATGTTAAATGACTAGTGTGCTGTAAATGTTAAATGACTAGTGTGCTGTAAATGTTAAATGACTAGTGTGCTGTAAATGTTAAATGACTAGTGTGCTGTACATGTAAAATGACTGGTGTGCTGTAAATGTAAGATGACTGGTTTGCTGTAAATGTAAAATAAATGGTGTGATGTATATGTTAAATGACTGGTGTGCTGTAAATGTTAAATGACTGGTGTGCTGTAAATATTAAATGACTGGTGTGCTGTAAATGTAAAATGAATGGTGTGCTGTAATTAAAGGTTACTGCATTTGAATGGGAAAATAGGAACAAGTTTTTGGATGGAATACTTCACGACCTTGGGAGTGCAGTATATCCTTCAGACAAAACGAGTTCATATTTTCCCATACAAATGCAATAACCTTTTTATTATATACTCATTTTTTTATTTTACCTAAGGCTTGATTATATAAACAAAATACAATACAATAAACAACGTAAATGAATGTATGCCGCATGCCAAACTAAATACACATGCGCATATTCATCATTACACAAATCAACATTATTACTGCGCACATAACTCCGCCCAGATAAATTTGAACTTTGTCGCGCGCTCGACATAACTTTCGAAAGAAAATGGCGTGTCTAGTTAAAATTGAAATTTGGAGTCATATTGTGAATGAATGTGCATTGCAACAACTTTTCCATTTGATCTGGAATTAATAGATTTTGGTATTTTTCTCGATTCTAGGAAATTTCGTGATTATGGACTGGAGTTGTATGTGACAATTCCACATGAAATACATCAGATGGAAGAAGCTAGGGAGAAGCGTGTTGACATCTACAAATATGTTTCTGTTTCTGTCATTGAATGTTTGAAATCATAATGTGGGTAAAATATAAAGTCTTTCAATTGCAATTATGAAAAAGACGCTATGGAATTTAATTCTTATTTCATTCTGAGTGCAGCAAGGAGGATGTAATTGCACTTATCTTTGAAATTACAGTACAATTTCGAAATGTGTAATCCAGACTGAGAACCCATGACATGGCTTGTGTAATTCGGATTTGCAGAATTAAGAAAATACATTTTGAGGTAATTCAGGATGTAAAACTGTAAGTATATTTTATTTTGCCATTCTTATCACCAGCTAAAGAAGAGAGTATATGACTTGTTCTTTGCATTTATTTGTAAGGACCTTATCTTGCGTCTTTTATATAATGTAGCTAGCCTAACTCCGAAACATTGTATCAACGCGGAATGTGCCAAAGCAGCTGGTATGTGGCAGTCCACGAAACATCTGTTTTAGTTCATTCAGAAACAAATTTAAACAACCACAACGTAAAGAGCATCTTACGCGAGTGTACATGATTTGTGTACAAATCAAAAGTACTGACGTATGCACCCATAGTTTATTTACAATGGAAAGTAGTTACTTTATGCATGTGTTATGCATGTGAATGAGTATTGTTGCGCTGGTTCAATATCGGATAATACTGCACGATTCTGACAATGTAATATTAACGGGGAAAGAAATGAGCATATAATAATTATAGGTTACTGCATTTGTATGGGGAAATATAAACGAGTTTTTCGGCTGTAAATAAAGCACGAACTTGGGAGTGCAGTACAACCATCCTACAAAACGAGTTCATATTTTCCCATACAAATGCAGTAATATTTTTATTTTATGCTCATTTTCTTATACTACCTAATGCTTAATTATATTAACAATATACACTACAAGAAATAAAGTAACTGAATGTATGCCGTATTCCAAACTAAATACACAAGCGCAGATTCATCATTACACAACAACATTATTGCTGTGCACATTACTCCGCCGATATAAATTTGAACTTAATCGCGCGCTCTACATAACTTTCGAAAGAAAATGGCGTCTCTAATTACAACTGAAATTTGGAGTCATATTGTGAATGAATGCGCATTGCAACAACGTTCCCATTTGATCTGGAATGAAAAGATTTTGGTATTTTTGTCTATTCTTCGAAATTTTGTGATTATGGACTGGATTAATATGTGACAATTCTACATGAACTACATCGGATTGAAGAAGCTAGGGAGAAGCGTGTTGACATCTGCAAATGTGTTTCTGTTTCTGTCATTGAATATTTAAAATCATGATGTGGGAAAATTATGAAGTCTTTTAATTGCAATTATCAGAAGGACGATATGGAATGTAATGCTTTTTTCATTTTGAGTGCAGTAAGGAGGATGTAATTGCACTTATATTCAAAATTACAGTACAGTTACGATATGTGTAATCAAGATTGAGACCCTACGACATGGCGCATGTAATTCGGATTTGCAGAACTAAAAAAAGTACATTTTGAGGAAATTCAGGATGTAAAACTGTAAGTATATTTTCCACCATTCTTATTACCAGCTAAAGAAGACGGATTATGCCTTGTCACTTTCATGTTATTTGTAAGGACCATTTCTGGCGTCTACTGTAATCTGAAACATTGTATCAAAAACGTTCACGCGGAATGTGCCAAAGCAGCTGGTAGGTGGCAGTCCACATAACATCTGCTTTGCTTCATTCAGAAACCAATTTCATATACTGAAACGTAAAGCACCTAGTACGCGAGTGTACATGATTTGTTCACAAATCAAAAGTGCTAGCGTCTGCGTCCGATGTTTGTTTACAATAGAAATTAGTTCCTTTATGCACGTGAATGCAATATGAAGGTGTGCAATATCGTAAAATACTGAACGATTCTGACAATTTAAAGTTAACGGAGAAAAAAAATGAGCATATAATAAATGTACAATGACTGGTGTGTTGTAAGTCTCTCTTCATTTCTTAGAAATGGAAATGTATAGGAAGCATAAGAGAAAAGAAAATAGTCAACGTAATCTAATTTAGTGTTAGACATGTATTTGACATTATATATGTAAACCTAGACATGTATTTGATTTTATACATGTAAACCTAAACATGTATTTGACATGTAAACCTTTCAAAAAATACGATTTTGATATAAGAAATAGTAATTAGAAAATTATACATCGAGTTTTAGATATGACTATAAATTTAATTTTATGTTTCATATTTAAATGTCGATCTATATTTATCTTTTAGTTACGTCTGGTCTCGTTATCTTTGATAATATTTGAAATTGTACCTTTGTGGCATATACAAAAAAAGCTCTAGGGGTAATTGTATGATTCCTATTTAGTTGTTGACCATATTTAATTTTGTAGCCATCATCTTGAATATAATAACAGTATTTCAATGTCCGATACTGTCATCTTTTAGGTGTCAACTACTTATTGCAGTTCATAATTCACGTCACATTGACTAATCTGTATTTTCTGATGTCAGACCACTTTTATTAATCATTATTCTGCAAAGTCACATCAATTTGACGAATCAGAATTATTTGACGTCACATCACAAACTAATCATTTATACGTAAAGTCACATAATTTTAAATAATCAGTATTCTCTGACGTCAGATCACTTTGACAACTCAGAATTCTCTGATATCACATTACATGAACTTGTCGATACCTTCTATGACATCACATTACATAGACTAGTCAAAACTCTGACATTAATTACATGGACTAGTCAATCCTGTCTCTGAGATCACATTACACGGACAAATCAATACTCTCTCTCTCTGACATTACATTACATGGACTAGTCAATACTCTCTCTGACATCACATAACATGAACTAGTCAATACTCTCTGACATCACGTTATATGGACTAGTCAATACTCTCCCTGATATCACATTACATGGACCAGTCAATACTCTCTCTGACATTAATTACATGGACTAGTCAATTTTCTCTCTGACATGACATTACATGGACTAGTCAATACTCTCTCTGACATCACATTAGATGGACTAGTCAGTACTCTCGCTGACATCACATTACATGGACTAGTCAATACTCTCTCTGACATCACATTACATGGACTAGTCAATACGCTCTCTGACATCACATAACATGGACTAGTCAATACTCTCTCTGACATCACATTACATGGACTAGTCAATACTCTCTGTGACATCACATAACATGGACTAGTCGATACTCTCTGTGGCATCACATAACATGGACTAGTCGATATTCTCTATGACATCACATGACATGGAATAGTCAATACTCTCTCTGACATCACATAACATGGACTAGTCAATACTCCATCTCTGACATCACATATCATGGACTAGTTAATACTCTCTCTCTCTCTGACATCACATTACATGGACACTCTCTTAAGTAATTTCGTTTTAAATATTTCTATGATTTTTTTTTTTAATTGGAGTTTTAATTGTTCTGATAAAAAAATGATTCTCGTATTTCGGGTTCGTGTGACGGGTTATGCCATAATGGATGCTTATTTCATTTCTGCGTTAATTTTTAAATTTTTGTTTTCCATTTGTCAGCGGTACTAAGTGTAACATTTATAATTCCTCAAAGATGTATATTATGAAAGCAATTTAAATTTATTATGATTATCTTTTACCCCATCTTCAACCGAATTTATAGCAATGCCTATATATATATATATATATATATATATATATATATATATATATATATATATATATATATATATATACATTAACGCTTGACAAATAGACAAAACTATTTTAAAAAATCATGTCTTCCGTTATATTTTCTGCGATCAACTTAGTGTAGGTAAGCGTAAAATGTTCTTAACAACCCACCGAGCTTTCTACGCATTCCTGCTTTGACTTGATGATTCAGTTTAAAGGTATAACAATATATATTAAAGAAGATACGCTATCCACACTTACAGTTCACACGAAATAGCTAAATCTTGACAAATGAAGAAAATATGTAGCGATAATCAGAATTCTGCGCTCTCAAAGTAAAACTGAGCGGCTCAATTATAATAATTCTCTCTAGACCAGTTCCATGTAGTGTGGTTTTTGAACACGGGTTTCCAATCGTCAATAAATTGGAACGATTCCTAGTCGAATAAATTAAGGACCGAATAAAGAGACTTGAAAATAGCCCTAGCGTGGATTTAACATTGATACTGCAATCGTGATGCGAATACCGTATCTCAGACCTATTAACTCAGTTGAAAAAGCCATTTTACACAGCGTATGCGCTACTGAATCCGTTTAGTCTTCCGTTAATTGCTCTCTATCAGGATACATCAATATAATTACATGCCTTATGTTTAAGTGTTGGAAAGATATTGCTCTACTCTACATTTTAAGGAAGACAGAAATTATATGTTTGATTTCAAGCAGCAAATAAAAACAATTCTATTATATATTTATAGCTCCATAAAAAGAATACAGTGCTTCTGATGTGTTTTCTTTCGCATTTTGCTGGTTAGAAATATCCATTTTGTTCCAGCAATTTACATAGAATCATAACTTGATTTTACCGGTCCAAAATCAAACGTCTCCACATATCCCCATCAAGCTCATATAGCGGTAGAAGATCAATTTACTTAAGTCGAAGAAGGAAACTTTCTGATAGTTTGACCGAAAATGGTTTAAAGAATTTTATCAGTGTTTTCAAGATGGTTTTAGGAAATGTAAGAGAAAAAGGAAGCAGACAAAACTATGCAAAGTTTCCATGTCATCACACATGATGCACCCGGTTTTCGATATTCTGAAATTTCGTCAAGAAGCATCAACTGACAATTTTCTGAAGACGTGCCGCTTGTAACAAGTGTACTGTACTGATGGACATAAATGCCTCTTTGTTTGTTACATAAGGACGACCGCGCGTCATTGACGGGCGGTGTGTGTCAATATGACAATATCCATGATTTCAATGGTCACAATAATCTAGCAGATTGCCATACTTATGTTTTTTCCAGACTGCACACGAAACAAATTATTTTGCCTTCCGTATTGCATGTATTCTTGCTGAAAACATGCAAGCCATTTACGTTCTTCTGTCGCAGAGTAGATATAAATTGTACAACTAAAGACGAAAAATGTGTTCTCATGCACTAATAAAACACATTCACGCAGTAAGATCGCAACAACGATGTGCACATTTTGAAATTTCACCTCGTCTTTTGCTAACTTGTGTGTATTCTTATTTTCATATCAATCGAAGAATCTGTGAAATTTCAAGTATTTTATATTCACAACATCTTGTAGCAACTTTCTTTCCACAGAAACGACAGATATTATGTTGAGCGATTTGTCAAAGTATATATATTAGTTATTTAAGAATTTAGCAAAACCAATATACCTAATCTGCTTCATCACTGGGGAAACGTTAAGTTGCACTGGACAATTTAAAAGGTTTCTTTCTTCTCACATTCATGTAAAAAAATGCTCCTACAAAAGCATGCATGCATGGATACATACATACATACATACATACATACATACATACATATATTTCTGGTATCAACCTTTGCCGAATCCCTTGGGTATGTTGAAGACCTCGCCTGGCATGATTCAACGACCCCTGGGATGCGACGGACATTGACCCCCCAAACACAAGATAATGATACACAGGGTACATTCTGGACTACCTTCGGATCAAGACCTTACAGACATATGTATAATGGTGGCACAATGTACACGTGTAGAGTTTTAAAATACAAAACACGGAAAGCAACTTTCTGAGTTATTACCGATGTACAGGACTTAAGGCATAAATACTTTGATAATATATTTTCAGGTGTGCAGAAACTTTTGCTGTGTTAAAAATAAATACTTTATCCTGAAGAATAAGGATATATGGCAATCATCAATATGAACGGAATGGTGAGATTCATTATGTTTTGCATTGTATTCTCAAGTTCAACTAAATACTGCTCTAATCTGAGACTTGGAATATTAACCGATATTAGGAAAGCTTTTGTGAAAAGGGGATCATTTCCTAAGAAAAGATTCATTTGTCCCATTTATTTTGTTCAGTTCAGTTTATTTTCAAATATTTTTCCTAGGGTCATGAGAAAGGATTCGAATCTTAACTTGTTATTGTCATATTATATTTTTAATTATAGAAATGAACTATTTTGCAATACTTACCAGGATGTCATAACAATATGTTGACTCACTGCTCTTTGGATAACATTATTTAGCTTTATTTCAATTTTTAAGCTAAAAGTGATCTGTAGGAAAGTATATAAATCATTCCAAACAGTTCGCACAAGATTGCAAGCAAACGTTAAATAAATTACCGATTCCTTTGCATTTTCATCTGAAAGGCATTTAGTTTTAAAACTTTACTTCTATTTTGTAAAAATGAATGCTATTGAGGAGTTACAGATGTCAATTTGTATCCCACTTTTGAATGTCTTACATTAGATACGCATCAGTAAATCTTTCATAGGCAAGCTTACTTTCTTATTACATTTAGAGTCAACATATATGTCATAATGCCGAAATTATAATTATACTGAATAGTATTTTGTTGAAATTATTTGATACTTTGTTTTAGTATTTTCTTCAATGGAGTCAAGTAATCTAGAATACCCCGTTTTGTCAGGCTATTGAAGGCTGAGATCTCAGCATCAGAAATAAACAGTACACACCAACCTTTAAAAAAAACAAATTATACTCCATGTGTAGGCAGAGCAGACAAAATAAAACCTAGCTTATTTAATCAATTTGAACATTATCTATAAAATGATGACAAAGCGTTTACTGCACATCCCCAGAAAGGATTCATTATTGTAAGGCTAACATGAAGATTGCATGTTTGTACCGTTACAGACATGTACAATTGTTTTTGCGATTTTGTTTCCAAGCTAAGTTAGAACCTATTTAAGCCGGTTACTAAAGATATTTTACATTTTTGTTTACAAGTTTCCTCAAAATTATATTCTTCTATATCGTAAACATTTGTGGAGACAGACACTAAATTATTTTAAACGCTGATGTCTCCCATTCTTCTTTAACAGTTTCAATATTTTGAAAAAAGAAAACAAAAACATGCGTGATCCCTAAAACAGCACGTATGATCCCTCTCTAGCATCGTTCATGGTCTAATCTGTTAGACTTACTATAAACTGCCTAACAAGAGAACTGAATGAAAGTGTAAACACTGACGAAATCGTTTTATGTGTATATTGCAACCAGACTAAACGTTCTGGTTTTGTTTTCACCCCTCTACCTTCCCTCTTCTTTTCCAACACTAATCATGTTTTTGTGTCTCTGGTCCTCTACCCTGTGTGATCATGAAGCGTAATAAAATCTGTGATACGCCAATCGTTCACAGAAAACAAACCTGGTTATACAACTGATTTGTTTAAATTTAGTTAAATAAATGTGCTACAAGCCATATTGTTTATAATCGATTGACTTCATAACGAATTACTACCTGTAATGTTGGGATGTCACGATAGCAACGTAAATAACAATATCCCCACGTTGTTAAAATTGAAAATTGAAAATTGTGTACAAAAGTTTAGATAAAAGTGATTATTAATGTTGATTATACATGATCATATTTATTTTGCAAACAAGACATCGCTCTTAATGATAATTCAAACGAGTGAACAGCCGAAAAATGCACATTGACTAGGTTGCCTAATTTAACACTGATAATTAAAATGTTAGTTGTTTTTCAGAACCGATCACGTTTGTTAGGCCGTATGAGATTTGCGATTTCATGCAAGATTTACTTTCCTCCGAAACCTGACATTGTGAAGTCATCACAAGAAACAAAGTAAAGGCTTCAAGTGTTAGGAACTATTTTGTTAGACACTAAACACACATTTTCCGTCCTTATTGTAGATGGCGTAGGAATAACATCCAAAATTGTATGGTAAATTGCCAGAGGGCAGATGCGCATTTTTATCGACAATGGTGCAGAGGTATGTTAACGCATGGACCTCGACTGCAGTATGGTGGAAATACATTATTATTGTTCAACAAATACCTAATGAATAATATTGCACGTGATACATACCTCACAATAAGCCTGCTAGTTTCACCGCATACGTTTATATAATTCTCGATGTTAAGAGACCATCAAACATGTCGGTTAGTGAAAGAGTTTTTCATACAGTAGAGTTCAGTGTGGGTTAAAATGATGTGTTCTGATACTAGTTCAAAGAATCAAATCAAAAACCTACAGTAACACGAAACTATATGCAAAAATATAGGAAGACGTGTCAGCCTTTAAACATGTAAGTATGAAAAGAATCATTGGTATCTTCATTCCGTTTACATAATGATGTTCTGTATAGTAAAGCTTTTGTTTTGTCAGCATATTTCGGACCCATCTGCTGAATTGTCTATCCATAATTTTCTGATATTTCTCTTTCCTTTTTTTCTCTCTCACGCATTTTACTTTTCTCAACAAGCGTTGATGTAGTTTCTGTGTGCAAAGGGAAAGCTTTCATTGCTGAACAGCGTTTTTAGTTGAGACACTATAAGCGTGGAATTAATTACTTATTTCCAGATTGCGCAAAGAACTTTGAAAACTTTAATGCCTTAGCATTCTTAGCCGTTAGCTTTTAATGGTTCTAAAAGGCTCTTAGATCATAACCTTTAAGATGGAAACCAAATAAAGCAGATTTCATAGGCAAAATAATGCAGGCAGTGTCACTTTATGAAGAGAATATTTCAAAAGTACGACAGTTGAACGATGAGTGGATTCGTGTTTAATAAACGTATTCTAATACAAACAAACTATTCACGCAGGAACGACAGTAAGAAACGACGTTCTCGTAGCAGAAGCACGTTTAACAATGTTTGCTCAGACAATAGCATCCCCGACCGGAAGAATAACGAACAAGCAAAGGACAGAAATTAACAATAGCGATCTCACTCTGTGTACATTCTGCGTGTCCTTTGTTTGGGAGACACGTACTTTGTAGTAAATAGATTACTGCTACATTTGCAGAATCCTATGTCAGCTCACTGTATATTTATTTTAAAATTTACATTCTTTCGTCGACTTCTACCCATCTTTGTATCTACAGAGTCTAGACATTCAAGAGTTAATAGTTTGAACTTGATATTAACAAGCTATACTTTTTCCATTTTTTGTTGTTGTTGTTTTTGTGTGGGTGGTGTATTTGTAGTAAGATAAAGTGCGGTGTTAACTGCATCATTGTTACGATACCTCTAGTATGGTTCAGCTAATTTCAGGACAGGATGTGTTGACATATTGTGAAAATGACTTCTTTGAAAGAATGATTGTCTATGTTACTATTAATTAGTCAATAAAATGTGTATTTTTGAGCTAATTTGTGGATTTTCCGTAGATTGCAGAGGTTTTGACTTTATTAGCATCATTATGAATATCTTGACAGGAAGACATACAGTTCCTAAGGGGTAACTTAGGCAAACATGCAAGATCAAATCCAAATAGTCTTACTTTAACCTCACGTTCATAATTTTGGTGTCAAAGGTTTAATTTGCACATGTGTATGGTTGTTCTAAATGAAACACATTACAAAAAGAGCTACACAATTGAAAGCATACGCATGGTAAAAAAATATTAGTCTCTAGAAGAAACACAGTATAAAATAAAACAAAGATATCTAAAAGCATATGCTGATTGACACGGATAACGATTATTATTTGAACATATACAATATGTATGACCCTGCATGACTCTAAACTACGAATGAATTTGAAAAACAAAATAGAAGGTAAACACGCAGGAACAGATAATCTATAAAGCACGGAAATTGTCCTTGTGTAAAAGGCATGACCCAATTATGGAATTATTGTTTAGGAACCCATTCAGTTATAAATACATCCTCAGAATAGGAACAGTTTACATAAAAATTCACAATTTTATTATCAGACCATAGCCGGCTATTCTAAGTTAGCCAGTGGAATAAAAAAATACGAAAGCGAAAGATCAAAAGAAGGTCCCATTATTTCATTTCAATACACGACCAACAGGCCCAAACAAAACCCGCCCAGATTTGCAGTTAATATAAATAAATGTATTTGTTTAGGTTTTGCAAAGAAATAAGTTTATCAGTAATTTTACACAGTACGATTTTATAATTTGATTGTGTGAGCATGTTATGTTGGGGCTTCGTTCTATAGAAAATTAAAAAAATATAATTTGGCTGAAAGTTTTTGACTTTATATAAGTGCATCCTATCCAAAATATCTAAGCATTGTTCCTTTATATATTTCACCTTATTTCAAATGGCAAATCAAACATTTAAGAATAGAATTGGATCACTGTATGGGAACAGATGCTAAATTTTTAAATTCTGTTGGAGACAGTTGTATTAGATTGAAAGACAAAATTAGCAAATAGGGGCTAGATTAGGAGGCAAAATTAGACCCTTTTTTGAATTATTCTAATTAAGAAAAATCGCAGAAATATTTGATAAATCATCAAATATAGTACAATGTCTGATAGCACTAGAGAGGTCACATAATATGTGACAATTATTAGAGTAATGTTGGTTGATAATTACAGTAATGAATATATGAGATCTGTATTGAGTGATAAGATGAAATGAAAACTCGTTAATTTTCAATTTAGGTCGGGATTCATATAAATAACCCAAATACCAGATTTACGTGATAAGAGGAAATCAATGTTTTAGCAGACACAATACGTGATTCGAATTCGAAAGAAAAGGCCATATACTTTATTATGGCCTTTTAGAATCCGTACAGAGCTTTAGTTACACGACGTTTCACAAAATATCTAAGTGGTCATACTTATAATGACGTACTTTATTACAATAATGCTTTATAACCATACAAATTGCAAAAAGTAGGTGAAATTCGCTTACCTTGTATTCTTTCCTTGGTGATATAGTTTTAGCAAAACGGTCTTCTTTCTAATCAAAATGTTGCCCGAATTTTCATTTAGTTTGTTCTCCAGAGTCGAGCCATCTGAGGTAAATCTTGGTCTTCTTTTCGCTAGAGATAAGGCTGAATTTTGTCAACCCTTTATTCATCTAGCCTTATAGCCAGAAGGCATACGTGGGTGATTAATAGGAGGCGTGGCTTGTGTCCATTGTCAACCAATAAGATTTCGAATCTCAGCTATAACAACTTCAAAACCCTGTGAATCAAAGTAAGAATCAAACAACCTGCAATATATTTTCATAAATGAAACACTCCAGACATTAACTCGCACAATATGTCTAGCTCATTTCTATAGAAGATAATTGCAAATTAGACAGAATTTACGGGCTGCTGGGACCTTTCTCGACTCTCTGTGCAGGCCTGAAATCTGAAGAATAATTTAAAATTCAGGATTGCTCTTGATAGCTGCTGCGGTTATACTTTTGTGCAATAGATATTGGCAAACGTGATTCTCGTACGCCAATCGATATTTGTCAGAAAAAATGGCACGTTCAGTAGTAATTTTGTGTTTATATATGGAAGGTTTTAAATATTTGACTCGTTGAAATGATCAGTGCATAATTTTGTATAATGAGTTGATGACGTAAATATGTAGTAGATATTCAAAACTCACTAATAATAATATATAACAGTGTAAAATATACTTTCTACCAGATTAGATTTTATTACAAATGAATCTAGCTTCTCTTTTTGGTTATATAAATCGTATATGCCACTTAGTTCAAATTTGCTTGTATCTTTTAATATGATAGAGTTTCCTTTTCAGATTATTTAAGTCCAAATACGAGTAGTGTACAAGAACGAGTAAGTAGTGTACCGCACAAGTACAGTTCCTATGCATTTTGCGGTAAACTCCCTTGCCCATGTGCACACCACTGGAACTGTATAAGGCTGATTCTGTGGTAGGATTCGAACCCGCAACATATCCGTCATGATTCCTGAAGGCTAACCGCTGAGATACCACAGTTCCTGTATCCAAAATAAAAATACTTTGAATTCATTTCTTGTGGGTATCGATTTTCATGGTTTTGCGTTTTGCGATTGATTACATTCTGTCGAGGTTAAAGGTTTTCCTTCAGAATTTTGGGGTGGATATAGGGTAATGCTGCTTTTATAACCAAATTTTGGTTCCATGTTTTTTTTTATTTTTTTATAATTCGTGGCTTAAGGCAACCATTATATCCAAACTATTAGTGTCCTACGAAAACTAGTGAATTCACAGTACCAAAAATTTACATGTAAACCAAATTTGACATCGTAAAACTTTTAGTCTGTACTATGAATACATTTTTGGTAAAAAAATTTTCACTCCCCTTTTGCGAAATAAAAATAAATAAATAAATAAATAAATAAATAAATAAATAAATAAATAAATAAATAAATAAAGTAAAATAATATTTACCTTCGGGGTACCCAAATTCGGCTGTCAATTGTGATGCTTTTCCTACGTGCATACACACTGTGATACTCTATATTTAGTTGTCTAACAAATAAAGACTCTCGAAGTGTCTAACTGATAATATTTTGGACACTTGACGTCAACTAATGCTGTCTCACACGTTATAACTGCAGGTTCTAATACCCAAATCACACATCGAACCCATCTTTATTCCTGTTTCGTGTCATATTATTCATTAAACAAATTTGTAGTTATTGTTTCTAACTAACTTTTAATAATATATTCGAGCTACTTAATTTCGGGAGAAATTTAATAAATTAAGAAGAAATGTTTGTTCTGCTTGCCGTTATTAAATATTTTTAAAATATAAGCAATTACCAGAATGTAATATTACCATTCCTATCAGTTAGACATGCTCATTTGAAGTTATATGGCCAGAAAATATGGTGTAATGTCCAATGGCTGGAATGTATGTGGTAATGACCAGTGGTAAAAAGGTATGGTCTAATGACTGAAGTAGAACATCCCAGAAATTCAGATTTTTTTTAGTAAGTTGTCAAGTAACAAAACTCTGAACACTTACGTTACATTAAACAATTTCATTCACAAATTACTGCTGCAATTAGTTAGTGCATGATCATGTCGGAAATATATTATTGCACTATCGCAGAAGGGGAAACAAGTGTTGACATGCTATTAATGGACGAACAAATAAATACTATTATTGTGTGTTTTTCTTATCGTTAGTTTGTTTATGTTTGTGACTGCTTGTGTGTGTGTGTGTGTGAAAGTGTGTGCTTGTGTGTGTGTGTGTGTGTGAGAGAGAGAGAGAGAGAGAGAGAGAGAGAAAGGCGGATTAATAGTGAGTAGGGATATCTGACATCGAAAAAGAGGTAATATTTAATTTAAATTTTGTATTAATTTGCATAAATTAGAAGAAACAGTCGATACGTTTTGGGCTTTTCACCTAATGTTAGCCCTTAAATATTTGCGTGGCCAGTACAACTATTCTATCACTTGCACACCCAGTAAACGTAACGCTTCGTCGACGAATTTTGAAGTTTTGATGGGAAGACTGTGCGTTTTCTCATGAAACGCCAATGCGTGTGCATCTCTATCTCTCTTAATATTTTCCTCAGTTTGATCGCACGCACCAAAGATGTAATAATGTCAGTCTCTATGAAGCGTGTGGATTTACGTCATTTGTCAAGATTACATAGGTCAGACATAAAGGTCATAGAAGGAGTGGTACAATGATTACAGAACAATGGTTTTATCCAACTTATGCTTACTACCGATTTATCTGCTTTAAAATTGAACTATAAAAAGATTCCATATCCAAGAATGGACTGGTTTGGTACTAACAGATGAACGAGGACTGTGTAATGGTCACAGACAACGCCCTAAAATCATGCCCTCGGAATGATATACCATACTGAACAATTTCGAAAAGTTTTGCATAAATAGATATATAGTTAAAAAGTATCGAATTGCTGCATGCATGACGAAAGTTGCCGGAGAGAAATGCAAATGACCAAAATCCTTTTAAGCAAAATAACCCAATCAGTCTAGTTCTCAGTACGTGTTATTGACACACAAAGAAGCGGTGATTTTGTAGTTAAACATATGTCATGTATATTATTGTGGATACATTCTTTTTATATTTCATCAGGTAAATATTGCAACCGGAACTGACAAATAATATCAGAATGATTAAGTAACTCAACCACATATCCGAGCATCTGAAGACTTCCCAGAAAGAGTACGTCAAGTTTGAACATATCTGTATCCCTTCCTCGTTAAGGAACTCAGAAAACGAAAGGTAGTCTTCTTGAAATATGACTGACTGGTTATAAACATAACTGAATATGAGTGTAATGATGCATTGCATGCTATAATAAGCATACATGATAGGTAGGGATCTGCCGAGGCCATTTTACCCATGTGATAAGTAATGTGCCGACAAAAAATAAAATTACGTTTTGAATCTGGGCTGTTTCAGGTTTAACAAGGAAACTTTCTAGTAAACAGTCTAATTTGGATTGTAAGGATTTATTAATTTTATAAGTGATTTATATATATTGCTCTGGTCGAGACCTGGATCCATTATAAAATCGACATTAGTGGTTTAACGTGTTACATAAGTATCAGAGATACAGATTTTAGTGCAAAACGTTATTCTGGTTGTATTGCTGTATATTTAAAAGAACATATAAAACATAATTTCAGTATCAGTCAACCTGAGAGTAAAACAAAATATTGTTTGGTTGAAATTCACCCCTTATGTACAAACTGCTCAGGAAAGCCAAATTGTTGGTGTAGTATGCATGTCACCTGGACACTTGTCAAGACATGCAGAATACATGTTTACCATTGTAGACAACAAAGGTATTGGAATCTATACATCTGTACAGGATAACTCTGCAACACTTACTTTTAGATTAATCATTACTTGCAAGTACCACTACCTTTAGGATTGGTAATATAATTGTGTATATTCATCAACCAGTATTATTATATGCTCATTCTTTTCTCCGTTAGCTTTACAATATCAGAATCGTCAAGTATTGTACAATATTACACACCTTCATATTGCACTCACACGCAGGACACGTATGCCCAATGGTGTATTATGAACTACTTTGCAAACAAATCATGTACTCTCGTGTAGCAGACGCTTTACGTTTTGGTTGATTAAATTTGTTTCTGAATGAACTAAAGCTGATGTTTCGTGGACTGCCACATACCAGCTGTTTTGCTACATTCTGCGTTAACTTTTTTGATACAATGTTTCGGATTTTGGCGATAGATGCCAGATTTTATAAAATTGTTTGGCACCTACAATTAGTATGTAAGTTTATAAAGTCATAAACTGTCTCCTTTAGTTAGTAATAAATATACTTACAGTTATGCATTTTGAAATTCCTCAAAATGTACTTTCTTAGTTCTGCAAATCCGAATTGCATAAGCCATGTCATGAGTTCTCAATCTTGATTACACATTTCGAAATTGTACTGTAATTTCGACTATATTTCAAGTGCAATTACATCCTCCTTACTGCACTCAAAATGAATAAACATTAAATTCAATGGCATCTTTTTTGATAATTGCAATTGAAACACTTCATATGTTTCCCACATAATGGTTTCAAATAGTGAATGACAGAACAAACACGCTGGCAGATGTAAACACGCTTCTCCCGCGCTGCTTCAATCCGATGTATTTCATGTACAATTTGCACCGATGAATCCAGTTCATAATCACGAAATTTCGTACAATCAAAACAAATACCAAAATCTATTCATTTCAGATCATATGGAAAACTTGTTGCAATGCGCATCCATACACAATATGACTCCAAATTTCAATTTTAAGTAGACAAAACGCCATTTTCTTTCGAAAGTTATGTCGAGCGCGCGACTATGTTCAAATTTATCTGGGCGGAGTTATGTGCGCATTAATAATGATGTTATAGTGTAATGACAAATCTGCGCTTGTTTATTTAGTTTGGAATACGACATTCATTCATTTACGTTGTTTCTTGTAGTTTATTTTGTTTATATAATTAAACCTTAGGTAGAATTAAAAAAATGAGCATATAATAAAAATGTTACTGCATTTGTATGGGAAAATATGAACTCGTTTTGGCGGAAGGATATACTCACTCCCAAGGTCGTGCAGTATTCCATCCCAAAACTCTTTCATATTTTCCCATACAAATGCAGCAACCTATAAATACATTACATTATCAAGAAGAGAAAAACGCAAACTGCATGTAACTGAATTGTATTATGATATATACTAGGTAAAATACTAACTGTTTTGCATTGTTAAAATTGTTAGATAACAAAAGCATACAGTAAATATCTAATTATGATTGTTCTGAAGACATCAATGCAAAACTAACTGTACATATTGTTATGCCGGTATATCTGGTTTAAGTCAATAGCGTCAACTTTAGCATGTTTACAGCATGGCATTTCCCGTTCACTCACTGCACCATGGTAATATATATATATATATATATATATATATATATATATATATATATATATATATATATATATATATATATATATATATATATATATATATATCTTGTTCATGAAGTGAGCTATTTCATGCAACTAGGAATGACCATATTAGTTATATGTACCTTTTATGCTTAAAATGTCCGAGTTTTAATTCACAGATATGTAGACTTATTTCGGCAGACATGATTTGAACGTTCATTCATCCGGAGCACATGTTGTGTATTACCGCTAGGATGTGTTGTCGACGCATGTTGGAAGAAACGTATTTTGAACTGATTTGACATTTTGATCACATAGCTTGTCTACTTACATCTTAAATGTACGATGCCTTGTTTAGTTTCATTTTATTTCTAATCATTCGTGTGGAAATCTGTAGAATTAATTCTTTTGCGTGTCCCGTGTTGTTGGGTCTTCATTTTTATGCGATTACGTCACTTTCAGCATAGAATATTTGATGCTTGATTTTGATTGCTCAGTAATTCTTTCTTGCCCGATGATCGCAAGTGCTAGATTCTGATTGGCCAAAAATAATGGTATAAAAAGAGGTCAGCGTTCACGAACTTTGTCACTTTCCAGTTTTTGTCCTAGGCGCTAAATACAAAAATGGCTCAACCAACCTTAAAATCAGATGTGGCTATGGTAAAACACATTTTAAAGTTGTTTAACTAATTCCATTGCATAAAATAACACTAGCAGGGTGTTATTTTGTGACTTAGTAAAATGAAGTGTTTTGAACTTATTTATTTTGTCATTTAAGTAGAAGGTGAATAACATACAGCTGCAATTCAGTGCGCCTATAATTTATTATTCTAAATTAACAAACATTATATTGATAATTTATTCCTTTTATAGAATTTCACGTTTAGTGTGAAATTTAATAAATAGAACTTTGTCGTCTGCTTGTGAGCAAACCATTGTACCAAGATGGGTATAAATCATGGTGCACTCTTGCACCCAAACCTGAAACTGTTTACCAGAACCACATGTTCTGGGTGCATCTGCACCCAAACCTTAGATACATTGAGCACCAAGGACTATATTGCATCAACAATAGTAAACCTTGAACCCAGATTAGGTTCTTTTTTTTGTTATCTCCCCCCCCCATGAATGAATAAAGAATAAATTAGAACATATTGAACACCATTAGCTTGCATGATTTAGTACTAACCATGTTAACCCTGCACATAAGAAATAACAAGATATACATGAGTATTTTAGTCTTTATTGCTAATTAGTTGCTTGACACACTGCATTCTCGTGCACGTGCATGCTTCGGTTCTGTATATCTGTATTTAAAAGTACTTTCAGTTAGAAAATCACATGTAATTACTTGCTGCTTCCTGTTAGTCATAACTTATGTTAACAAGCTTTATGAACAAATTTGTGTTCTACTACCAGATTCAGCTTACACCAACAGTACTTTATATCGTAATATAATTCATTTCATAATGTTAGTCACACTATAATTTCACAAACATTTCCGATCAGTCACTTGAGCTGCTTGGCTCATCTTAAACCAGATACACCGGCATAACAATATGTATTATAAACGTGCAAGTGATCCATCTTTTTTTACGGTGTTTGATAAAAAAAAAACTTAAAATATACCAGATTCAACACGAGATTCAATAAAATCTATATTCGCGCTTGATGTATAACAAAACCTTTTTATTACCAATCAAAATATTATTTAGGTTATAATAAAAATAAATCTGAAACGGTTTACAATGTATAGCTATTAAAATCACGAGTCAATATCGTACGATTCACGCTCTAATGATCGCTGATATATATATATATATATATATATATATATATATATATATATATATATATATATATATATATATGTGTGTGTGTGTGTGTGTGTGTGTGTGTGTGTGTGTGTGATTCAGCTGCATGAGCAAGATATACATGTTAGTAATCGTATGAGTCCTCTCTGTAAAGTATATTAAATTTAATCAGAAACAGTGCATGTGAATATAATTCCGCAAAGAGTCACGCACGTAATACTTATTAGGTTTTTTTCAGACTGCAGGTACATTTACATTACAGGGACTCGAAAAATTAAGCGTTTTTTGGTGTGTAAATATTACAAAGACAATCCTTTAACGATGTACGGTTCTACGATTGACACTTTCATAGCCAATGGAGATATTTGTGTCAATAACCACACACGCCTCGCCTCACTGACATAAGATAATGATGCAGTATGGTGGCGCTCTGCAGTTGTTATTCGCCTAGGTTTACAAAAGACCTTATTTAATTTAGGTATATATATATATATATATATATATATATATATATATATATATATATATATATATATATATATATATATATATATATATATATATATATATATATATATATATATTACAGCCATTTTGCCTTATTAGTTTGTCTTTTCTGTGTCTTTTTATTATATAGATTTCATTATAAATTTATTATAGCACGATTTGCTTGGTTACTCTTCTTATAAAAGATGAATAATTTTATTTAAAAACAGAGTTTGTTCTAGTACTATACATGAGTGTTATATCTTATATGGATGTCGGGTTCATTGTTATTAAAATAGCACAAATACATTTCAAAATTAATGCACTTCCGCGTCTTAAGACTAGCAAAAATAATTTCAAACATTAGGATAGTGGTTGGTATTAGAAAATGACGCTTAAATTAATTTAAAGGTCGATACAGATATGGGTGGCGACAGTCTGAATTGGGCACCAATGCTTTACATTTTAGATGGGTGCTAATTTCTAAAATCTTAAAGAGACTATTTTAAATGCTTCCTTTAAAGTTATGCTTGAGATCTTTTGAATATTCAGCTATACCTGCTCTTTTATCTTAAAACTTTTTCAGTTTCTTTTTTCAAGTCAACTTTTGTCTGCACCAACCTTTTTTGCAGATATCGTTATCTTTGTTTTCTGTCTTGTTATCATACGTTGCAGTGTCTGATTTAACATGTTCTGTTCAAGTTTCAGCAACCATTAGAGCATTATATAGCCCCTTGACTCTCTCATTAAGTTGAAAATGATCTTCGCTCTGCATGTGGAAGTTGTTCTCTTTGCGTTCGCTTATTCTACTTGATGGATATGAAATGATTCATTTGTACTAATTATGTACTCCTCCGTTTTCTCGGGAACTCTTATTATCTATGTTTGGTTAAATAAGGGAAAGAAAGGGAGAACTGTATTTGATATTAGTTTAATTTTATATTGCTATCTTTTATTTAGATCCAGTTTTACTATTTCAAAAGATTGTAAGGACTAAACATTTACAGTAGTTTTTTTTTTAAAAGAAAGATTGTTATCATAGAACAGTGGATATGTTCTGGCTCTTTGGGCTTTGTTTGTTTCAAATTACTCTCGTGTGGACACATATAATTTCAAATTTATTTCTCTTGGTCGTTTTGGTGGTGTCAGCTTTGATCAATATTATCTTATCTCCTATTGTTTAAGGAATACATCGATGATAATATGTTACAATAGCCACTAATCGAACGCTGCCCATCCTGTTGAAATGGCTCATGGTAGAAGCCTTGTTATCCTTTGAAAAGAGGAGGTGGATTTATTTAGTAAGATTCCATCGTAGTTTTACTTATGGGAGGGGATATTGTTATCGTTGTCTTAATCTGTCTTCATGGCGAAGTTTATGATAGCTTCTTCTACCACACAGATATCCGAAGCGGACGCTCTAACCACCTGGCCACCGGATCAGTCTCCTTATATAATTTTCTTGATAATTTGTAGGCTATACATGTGGTCGACGTAAAACATTTCTCAGACCTATTCTTAGAAACATTTTGCTATTGTGCTTTATAAGGTTTAAGCTTTTTCCTCTCTCCCACTTTCCGGAAAAGTTCCTGAAATATTGTAATCAACATAGGGTATGACCTATTACTGTATTTCATTTTCATGTATAGCTTCGTGTGATTGTAGTAATTAATTGTTGAGTATCCTGAGATGGTATTGGGAGGATATTTCGCAAGTTGAGGAATTAGCCAAAAATCTCGGAGGAAACGTATTAGTTTTGTAAATTGGGCCCTCCTGAACTCCTTAACTTAAGAAATTCTCTGGATGTTCTAATATATACGTGTGTTGTAATTTAGAATAGGAATAATTCTGTTTATTAGGTGTTTGGTAGTGGTTCGTTTCGAATGCCGTAAGATACACACGTCGGCTTGGAAAAGAATACTGATGAGGTATACAAATGTGAAACAGGAAAACTGCTGGTCTAAAATTTCATTTCGTGGTGTATGATCACCTGGTGATTACGTAGAAATTATTTGGCTTTACTTGCGCTTTTAAAAACCTCATTGCTTTTGAAGCAATGAGGTTCTTAAACGCGCAAATACAACCAAATACTTTCTATATAATCACTAGGTGATCATACATCATGAAATGTAACTCACAGAAGCGGTGAAAGCAATATCAGTGGCTGGTGGACTGGTGTAGATGCTCAATAAAGTAATACTTTTCTAATCTCATCTGCCCTTCTGTAATTTAATGGAACACTTTTTAAAAAGTGTGTATATTAAGAAAAATAATGTTATAGCTACTCGCAATGAGATTTTACAAAAACCTCTTGCTAATTAAATGTTTGGAATGGATGCGTTACATTGTATAATCTTTTTCATTATGCCTCAGTTTTGGATAATGTATTGAAATATCGTCAGAAGGTGTGTTTTGATAAGCTTCAACTTTAATACATGGAGGAGATTACTAGCACACTGTAGGTTACCTAAGTATCAGATATAGATTTACGATTAGGGACAAGATATGCTGCAAATGTGGGAATAATATACATGCCGTGACATAATCTACATTTGTTTTAGATATGCATGCGAGGTCAACCTTTGTGTGTAATAATAAGTCAAGTCATCTCAACAGTTAGTCTTGCCAAGAAAAGGATGCAGTCATGCATGATGTGTAATCAGATTTAAAAATTAATTCCGATCATGCGTATTTGAATTGAGATGTGTCGATTCAAAGACAATAATTGTTTTTGTATCATTTGCACCAAAGTACATAAATTTGGATGGATAGTTTTGCCGTACAGAACAATGTTAATAACATTGTAACATTCAGTTACCAACGAGATATATCTGACCGTGATGATTAGCTAATGAATCTCAAAATGCGGTTTTAAATGTCAAGCGCCACTGACCAGTCGTGTTTCTAATTTCAGTCAAGACCTGTTATATGTAACAAGCCGAATAGCAGTCAGGAATTGTTAAAGGAAACAAGCCGCGTAGTAAAGACCTGTTATAGGTAACAAGCCGATTAGCAGTCAGGACCTGTTATATGTAACAAGCCTGATAGAAAAGACCTGTTATATGTATCAGTCTGCCTAATAAAGACCTGTTATAGGTAACAAGCCGATTAGCAGTCAAGACCTGTTATATCTAACAAGCCTGATAGTAAAGACCTGTTATATGTATTAGTCTGTCTAATAAAGACCAGTTATAGGTAACAAGCCGATTAGCAGTCAACACCTGTTATATCTAACAAGCCTGATAGAAAAGACCTGTTATATGTATCAGTCTGCCTAATAAAGACCTGTTATAGGTAACAAGCCGATTAGCAGTCAAGACCTGTTATATGTAACAAGCCTGATAGAAAAGACCTGTTATATGTATCAGTCTGCCTAATAAAGACCTGTTATAGGTAATAAGCCAATTAGCAGTCAACACCTGTTATATCTAACAAGCCTGATAGTAAAGACCTGTTATAAGTATTAGTCTGTCTAATAAAGACCCGTTATAGGTAACAAGCCGATTAGCAGTCAACACCTGTTATGTCTAACAAGCCTGATAGTAAAGACCTGTTATATGTATTAGTCTGTCTAATAAAGACCTGTTATAGGTAACAAGCCGATTAGCAGTCAACACCTGTTATATGTAACACATCAAATGATAGCCAAGACCTGTTAAATGTAACAAGCCGAGCAGTAGTCAAACTTGCTATATGTAACAATGCGAACATCAGTTAGAATTTGTTAGATTTAATAAGTCGAACAGCATTAATGATCTGTTACATGCAACGAGACGAATATTAGTTAGAACATGCAATACGTAACCAGCCGTATGGTAAAGGCACATTAAAAATTACAAGCAATGTTCCAAATAACATTTGCAGTGAAATTGTCCTAATCATAAGCAAAGCGAGATGCAATGTCGTTGTTTATATACCTAATTTTTGTTTGATTAGCATGATACCGAGATTATCGATTATGTGCAAGAACATGATTGGTTAACTGTTAATGTTACCACGTATTATCTGTCATGTATAAGAACATGATTAGTTCACTGTTAATGTTACCACGTATTATCGATTATGTATAAGAACATGATTGGTTAACTGTTAATGTTACAACGTATTATCGATTATGTGTAAGAACATGGTTAGTTAAATGTTAATGTTACCACGTATTATCGATCATGTATAAGAACATGATTAGTTAACTGTCAATGTTACCACGTATCGTTAATGTTACCACGTATTATCGATCATGTATAAGAACACGATTAGTTATCTGTTAATGTTACAATGTATTATCGATTATGTATAAGAACATGATTAGTTAACTGTTAATGATACCACGTTCTATCGATCATGTATAAGAACATGATTAGTTAACTGTTAATTGTTGTTGTTGTTCTAGGGTTTAACGCCATTTTTCAGCACAAGATAGGCTATACATTGCGGTCATTATCATTGGTGGAGGAAGAACCCTGGAAAACCCAGAGAAGAACCACCGACACACGAGAAGCTACTGGCAGGCTTTCCCACGTACCCACGCTAGCCGAGCCTTGGACTTGAACCCGCGCAGACAGAGGTGTGATGGCAGTGATCCGGAACGGTGAGTGCTTTAGACCACTCGGCCACTCGGGGTTAACTGTTAATGTTACCAGGTATTATCGATCATGTATAAGAACATGATTAGGTAACTGTTAATGTTATCACGTAATGTTAATGTTACCACGTATTATCGATCACGTATAAGAACATGATTGATTAACTGTTAATGTTACCACGTATTATTGATCATGCACAAGAACATGATTAGTTACCTGTAAATGTTACCACGTATTATCGATCAAGTATAAGAAAATGATTGGTTAACTGTTAATTTTACCACGTATTATCGATTATGTGCAAGAACATGATTGGTTAACTGTTAATGTTACCAGGTATTATCGATCATGCATAATAACATGATTAGTTCACTGTTAATGTTACCACGTATTATCGATCATGTATAAGAACATGATTAGTTAACTGTTAATGTTACCACGTATTATCGATCACGTATAAGAACATGATTGATTAACTGTTAATGTTGCCACGTATTATTGATCATGCACAAGAACATGATTAGTTACCTGTAAATGTTACCACGTATTATCGATCAAGTATAAGAAAATGATTGGTTAACTGTTAATTTTACCACGTATTATCGATTATGTGCAAGAACATGATTGGTTGACTGTTAATGTTACCAGGTATTATCGATCATGCATAAGAACATGATTAGTTCACTGTTAATGTTACCACGTATTATCGATCATGTATAAGAACATGATTAGTTAACTCTCAATGTTACCACGTATTATCGATCATGTATATGAACACGATTAGTTATCTGTTAATGTTACCACGTATTATTGATCATGCACAAGAACATGATTAGTTACCTGTAAATATTACCACGTATTATCGATCACGTATAAGAACATGATTGATTAACTGTTAATGTTACCACGTATTATTGATCATGCACAAGAACATGATTAGTTACCTGTAAATGTTAGCACGTATTATCGATCATGTATAAGAACACGATTAGTTATCTGTTAATGTTACAACGTATTATCGATTATGTATAAGAACATGATTAGTTAACTGTTAATGATACCACGTTCTATCGATTATGTATAAGAACACGATTAGTTAACTGTTAATGTTACCACGTATTATCGATCATGTATAAGAACATGATTAGTTAACTGTTAATTGTTGTTGTTGTTGTTGTTCTAGGGTTTAACGCCATTTTTCAGCACAAGATAGGCTATACATTGCGGTCATTATCACTGGTGGAGGAAGAACCCTGGAAAACCCAGAGAAGAACCACCGACCCACGAGAAGCTACTGGCAGGCTTTCCCACGTACCCACGCTAGCCGAGCCTTGGACTCGAACCCACGCAGACAGAGGTGTGATGGCAGTGATCCGGAACGGTGAGCGCTTTAGACCACTCGGCCACACGGCGTTGACTGTTAATGTTACCAGGTATTATCGATCATGTATAAGAACATGATTAGGTAACTGTTAATGTTATCACGTATTATCGATCACGTATAAGAACATGATTGATTAACTGTTAATGTTGCCACGTATTATTGATCATGCACAAGAACATGATTAGTTACCTGTAAATGTTACCACGTATTATCGATCAAGTATAAGAAAATGATTGGTTAACTGTTAATTTTACCACGTATTATCGATTATGTGCAAGGACATGATTGGTTGACTGTTAATGTTACCAGGTATTATCGATCATGCATAAGAACATGATTAGTTCACTGTTAATGTTACCACGTATTATCGATCATGTATAAGAACATGATTAGTTAACTGTTAATGTTACCACGTATTATCGATCATATACAAGAACATGATTGGTTATCTGTTAATGTTACCACGTATTATCGATCATGTATAAGAACATGATTGGTTATCTGTTAATGTTACCACGTATTATCGATTATGTACAAGAACATGATTAGTTAACTGCTAATGTTACCACGAGGTTAGAGTTATATTTATGTCCCAGACTGTAATTGTCCTCCAGAGTTTCTGGTTTATACTAGTAGTAAGGCGAAGTAGGAAACATTAAAATTATATATGAAAATATATTATCACCTTCTGCAAAAAAAACCCACAAGAAAAGAAGGAAATAAATGAGGCATCCTGCGGTATCGCGAAGTCCTCTACAAATTTCAAAGTGAGGTGCAAAAGCAAACCGATACAAATACAATTATTGTTATTATTTTAAACCACTAAAGATACAACTCGTGTTATTAGTGAAATCTCATACAGGTACAACTGGTTTTATTACGTAAACGCGACACAGATACAAACAGTATCACCAGTTGAAAAAGATACAGATAAAGAAGTGTTATCATGTAAACCCTGTACCGATGCAACTAGGGTTATCAGGTAACTCCATATATATAAAACTTGTGTTATCGAACAAAACCTTTACAGATTGAATTCATCTTATCAGGTACACCTCATAAAGATACAACTAGTGTTGTCGGGTATAACAAATATAGATACGACTAGTGTTATAGGGTATAACAAATATAGATACAACTAGTGTTATCGGGTATAACAAATAAATATACATATACACGAGAATATTTATAACGATGTTCATGATTAAGTGGATAATATTTACATCAAGTCATTTACTCCTTGTAAATGTCATGCTTAAAGCAAAGACATAGTCTCTTTAAATAATGCATGCAAATGAAACCCAACTTTTAATATTTCACTATTAGTTCAAGTATCAACGCCAGCGTTTGGACAACATTAGGTTACAAAATATATTGATAAATACATTGATACACAGTGATACATAGGTAGAAATATCAGGAATGTGTTCTTGCGTGAGAGTTGTTATTTTTCCAAGCATTTACTGGACGCCATTTCATTCACTCATGATACGTGGTATATCATACACAGCCGAGTGCTGGAATTGGAAATTCATCTTGTTATTGATCAATACGGCGCTTTTTGTGTATTTATAGAGATTTCTAAACTTAGAATACAAGTTGACGCGTTCAGAAAGTGTGTTAATGTAACAAATGTTTATTTTACATGCAAACATTTTTTTTTTTACACATATAGATTAAATAAAATTGGAGCCCAGATTGTTATGAACAATTGTATTAACAAGACTACATACCTTTTGCCATACACGTAACCATATATATGTTTGAAATTTTACTGGAAGGCCACACTAAGATTTGATGCGGAAGATTTTATCAACATAAAGAAAAATTCAGAAAATTCGATGGTAGTTATTGTAAGTTAAAGGAAGTTTTCTGAACATTAGTCTTTGTAAAGCCTTTGAGTTCTTGAATTACATGCTGTCTGAGATGAAACGACAACCCATTAAAATATCTATTTTTACAATCCTGACAGTTCCTAGTAGGTGTCATAAGTGGCGAGATCATCTATACGTCAGTAATTTGAGACTCCCCTGCGTTGTTTTTGACGACATTGCTTATTTCTTTTAGTGCCGTAACTTCAGTTTATCAGAATTACGGTATATTAAAATCTTTCCATTCAACGTTGATTGTACCACCAATTTACGGATTGTAGCAATTTATGTTAGGTTTTAGGTTATGTTATACTTGGAGACCGAGGGAAGCAGTGAACACGAAAGAAGCTCTCTGCATATATTTCGTTCATTGAGACCTCTCGCGTGGCTCTGTGGCAACAGGGTGCGTAATATATATCATCTGGGAGCACTAAGTGAACTAATTAGTGTTGAATTGTAAAGGAGTTTCCTAACTGTTTAGTTGGAGAGATGTCAGTGTTTGTTGGACATTTGCTCTATTTTTTTGAGAATGATAACAACTCTTTTCAAATGGGTTTGCAGCTTGAGATTTTCTGTTAGGCATTGAAATAAGAACTTGTATGACATTGGTTATCATTTCGTGATTTTATGTTAGGCATTGGGATAAGAACTAGTTTGACATGGTTTATCAGCTTCAGATTTTGTATTAGGCATTGAATAATACAACGTTTGACACTGGTTTTCAGCTTGAGACTTTATGTTAGGCATGGAGATCAGAACCTTTTAACGTGAGTTTTTGCTTCAAGTTTTGTATCAGGCAAGTGTAAATAATGTTACTTTTGGAAAAACTGTTTAGAATCTTGTTGAAAACACTTTTTGGAGTAGAAGTTCAGGGGTTTTATTATTATCTCCAGGCCTTATTTGTAGGGAACCCTTAGAGTCACTGAATGGACTTATTTGAATTCTAAAATTGTTCCCTTTCGTGCTGCAGCAACCTTCATAATCTGATATGTTATATCTAGTAGTATTGCATGTAATCGTATCAACTTCCATCAAACAGGGCTTTTGCCCCTATTCCATCCGCACACAAAACATCTGCTCTTCAATAGGTGGTAAGTTCATTTGTTCAAAGTCAATTTAATTTTAAACTTGCATAAAAGTGTTGAGTCAGCTCTCAAAACTAAACTTCATCGCTTTGTATAACCCATCTATACGGGGCAAAGCAGTGCAAATTACGCATGATATATTCGGCAATTTCTTTCACGATTTGAAGCGAAGTCAGAATAAATGATGTCGGTTTTTCTATGAAGAAACTAAATCTATCCTTAGTTTGATTATATCACGACAGATTCCTATCTCCTGACAAAACATTTTGTGTTACCACGTGTTTACCTTTGTGGCAAGGGATGAGGTTCGAGGTCTTTATTTGCTTTCTCTGTTGTTATTCGAGAATATCGACGATGATTACAGAATAGTGTCACGAGTAAGACTGACCCAATCCCGAACACCATCTTAAAAGGAAGTTCCGGTTAATTAATTTCATTTTCTCTTTAATCTTATTAAGATGGAGTATAGTTTCTTCGTACATGGAACGCGTAATATAGTTGCAGATGGATGCAAGAAAGTAAATAATGGCCTGAACGAAATATTATTTGATTATAGTAGCGTAATCTTTTATCGACGGAAGATAATTGTCAGGTATATATTTAATCAAGACGTCTTTCCATAATTAAGTTGTTTATTCTATAACAAACATCCAGAAAATACGTGATCTGATATCGGATCTGCAGACGTTATGGTAATTTAGCAAGACCGGAAATAGATGAACAAGACACGAGATATAGACGGTGTTCGTGTTGATCTTTACCGGAACAACATGAAAAGCAGCTATTCATTTCAGAACTTTTTAAGAAATATTTGACACTATAGGCTGTCTGGTGGATGATTGCCTCAACATTTTCAGACGCTCCTTCTGATGCACTTCTAGTAAAAGATTATATTTCAGAATTTCTGCATGCAATGTGTCGGTATTTTCTGCCAAGATGTGGATCGTTGAAACAATTACAATAATACTGAACCTATTTTTTGAAGAAGATATTAATCTCGATGTTGAAACACTTAGCTCACAAGATGTTCGAGAACAAAATGGTTCTACTCGTTATGCATTGAATTCGGAATTAAACTTGCTCATTTGAATGCATTGTAGAACCAATGTAACAGGACGAAGTAATTCTGTTAGTAAATATGTATACAATTCACTTTCACGCCTTTACGTAAAGGGGACGTTTTCATACACATAATCACCGAAGTACAAGTACACATTTCACTGGAAGAGAATAGTACAGCTAGATATCAGGAAATTATTTTGTCAAGTTCATGCAAGAATAACAAATGCGAGTGGGAAAATGATAATTAAAAAATTGGCGAAGTTCTAAAGGCCTTGTCAAAGGGGAGGATCAGTTTATTTGAGAATCTTGCGAATATAAGAGTATGCCTATCTCACTAAAACCATTTATTTAATTTACTGAAAATAATTCTTATGGGCTGGCACTGTGAAATTACTTTACCATGTATTGTCCGATAAAATTTAGGAAGTACGTTTAAAAGCATGGTATTTTGTAATCAATAAGTGAACTAATTCATCTAAAAAATCACAGAATCAGTCTTTTCTATGTTAACTGAGGTTATAAGGAGGCATTTCGTAATTAACAAATGACGAAATTCCTGACATGATGATACAATAGCTCTTCACACGCAGTCAACGCGTGTCTGAACCTCGATTAGAACTATACTATATCTAACTGTTTATAGTAAGCACCTAACGGTGTACATCACAGATCCAGATATGATGTCGTATATTGGGATAGATGATCTTGGGTTTTGTTTTTGGATGTTGTACGAGTGACTTAAACGATTAAATAGATCTGTTGCTCGATAGAGCTAATTGAGATGTGGTTATATAGAAGACAAGATATCTTTATTGATGAATACATGAGTCTTTTTGCATGCTGAACATAAATTCTCTAGAGGCTGAGGGCTAAAGCTTTATGTTTATGATTTGCAAATTCGATTGTGTATAGATTATTGCTTCTTAAGTAAGTATAAACAAGTGTTTCGAAGTTAAACAAGCTTAGGACCATTATCTGGATATTTTATCATCGAGAGACAAAAAGGAGTTTCTTGTCTGTGTTTCTAACTAACCATTCACATTATTCCTAAGGGTATATCAAATTCATCTTGTTCCAAATGTTGTATCAAAGATTAGTAAACAAATCATGCTTTCCAGTCAAATCTTTAGCTTTAACAATTCTTTTACAATGCCTGCTACGACAATCTGAGGTACCAAATTCGAAGTGTTCTGTCTTAATTTATCACCCATGTTACTCCTTATTATATTGATCTCATACGTAAATAGGAGCTCTCACAGTCGAAACATGTCTTGGCTGCTTATATGGTAGATTTCGTTAAATTTATCAAGATTTAATTGTGTAGAAATACTTTTATGATCTGGACAAATTTATTGCACGCAGAAAATACTGACGCAAGAACGGAAAGTAGAAAACAGATTAAATGTACGATTACAGAAAGTATACTACAAACAGACGAGAAATGTATCATAAAAAAGACAAATTGCAATGATGGTAAATGTTTTATGAGTACAGATTTAGGTCATTATGGCAATATGTTACAGTTAAAATATAAAATTCTTATTTAAACATTTTAAACAAAACTTAACATGCAGCGTTCCTTATTGTTGGCCGTAACGCTGCAAATTAAGCCAACCAGTTCATGAATATTTAAAGTGATACGATTGTGTCACACGAAAAACAAATATTTAAATTACAAATCAATAAACATTTATGACTAGCACAGTTATGAATTTACAGTTATGGGTACAATGTACAGTGTGATATGAAATACATAACAAATTTATTAAGCTGAGCATCATGGATGACAAAGAGTTTGGTAGGGTTTACAGATTATTAATATATCAACGTGTATCACACCGACTGAAATCAGTTACAGGTTTCATGTCTACATTCAAATACAAAATACGACGTCTTGATGTGCAATACATTTTTCCGATAAACAATCTTTCATTGCTAGAAACAAAAAAGATGAAACAATTTTAAACAACCTGAAATAACATTAACATTCCGCTACATCATGAGTCGAGATAAATTGCCAGAAACATAAATACCTTATTAATAATGTCTCTGAAGAGGGTTGAAGAAAATGTACCCGTGCTTGTATTAAAAGTGTCACAAACGTATTTGCACGTACGGGACAAGTACTGTTGAACACTTGCGATGAAGAGACGGGGGGGGGGGGGGGGGAGGGGAGGAGGATATACTTCTCTTTTTTTTTAAAATAGTAAACATTTTACACAGGAGGAAACATATAAATCAAAATATACGATCCTGTGTGATCTGCGTTTTGGTGCCCAAATCGAAAACGTAACATTTAGTACATAGTCCGAATTAAAATGCTAACGATATTGTTTCAAGTTATTAGAGGCTGTGAAAATTATATCTGATATATATATATATATATATATATATATATATATATATATATATATATATATATATATATATATCAGATATAATTTTCAGATTAAAAAAATCAACTAGAATATGCGATGATAGTATATTTTTTTGCTATTGCATGAACAAGTCATCCGATAGCTTTAAACTAGGACTGGACACTGTTTATAAAATCCTATTTGAGAAAATTACATTCCAGTAGCTGAAAGCAGTCTATAAACAATACGTGAAATATGAATAATTCAATAGAAAAAGAGAGCATAGGTACTAGTGAACGATCTTGGCATTGACCTAGTGTATACTACATCATCGTTAAGTTTACCTTCATCATCAATATAGTATTCAGTAATCGCTTGAAGTATGAAACTAATCATTAAGCAAATCCGCATATGATTTTTTAATTAGTAACACGTCATCGTCTTTTAGCCATTCTAATTCGACCTCATTCTTCTTTACTTATTCTTAAGCTAGCATAAGGAATTAACCTCTGTGAACTGTAACAATCAGTTGAATCAATTTTGTAATTATTGATGCATAGATTCCTAAAAGTCAAGATATCACACGACATTATTACACCCATCTTTTTTGACGTAGTAATCATCTGTCACCAATAAACTGTAATTTGAAATGACATTTTGTACATGCTTGTTAATCCTCATCTTTTATCATTGATCCATGGAGGTTAGGAAATAATTTCCTTCAATGGTGTTCTGCCGAGTGCCTCATCAGCTAGAAACAATACCGGCAGTTCCGTTTCCTCCATTCACCAACTTCCGGTAAACCATCCTTTTCAACTCTGTTATCTAAAAATTCATTCTTAAACGAAATGCATTTTTCATCATTACGTTATATTATTGTAGCTTTGTCAACAAAGTAGTTTTCACAGACATTATGACAAACAGAAGAAGTGTAGCTATAAGAAATGGGAATAAAAATTAGAATACGGTTTGGATGTCTCTAATTCTAAATAGTTATTTATATACAGGACCGATGTGTTAAACAATGATTTGTTACTATGGTGATTTTTTTATTATATAAAAAAGTCTCTTTGAACGATTATAATTTTATGTCGATGTAATTTAAATGTTGATTATATTTCGCGAATTTAGGCAGAGTTTTTGTTTTAAGTTATTAATAAAGTTTCCTTAAGTATATTTTTCTTATTCAAACTAAACTATAGGTGTATCGTTTTAGAGTTCATATGATTCGCGAGTCATGAGAGAATATTCTGCAAATGATAACATTTTTATGACACTTTCAAAATTAAGAACATACTCAGTTTAGCTGAAAATGATATATTTAAATTATGCAGTAGTAGACCCCCACCCTACCCATTATGTGTACAATATATCAAGATAGTGGTATATTGGATGATGGAAATGAGCTATAAACCTCTGTCTGCGTGGGTTCGAGTCTCGGTTTCGGCCAATATGGATATGTGAGAAAGCTTGCCAGTAGCTTCTCGTGGGTCGGTGGTTCATTCCGGGGTTTTCCCGGGTTCTTCCTCCACCATTTCTACTGGCCGTTATGTATAGATGAAAAAAAATATTAAGCCCATACAACAACAACAACAACAAGAGCAATAATAATAATAATAATAATAATAATAATAATAATAATAATAATAATAATAATAATAAATATAATAGATGTAAAGAGTTACCGAATATTTATTTTTGTAAATATTATCGCAATAACTGCGTACGGATGATAAACTGATGTACGACTGTACTTTAATAAGATTGCACTGGTGAGGTGAGATCTTTTCATTTAGACCAACTCTCCGTAAATTTGCAAATGTTGTATCCAGTATCGTTTTATATCGGTCCAACTTAGGCTATATTCAGTCAGTAGCGGAACGGATGATGGAATATATCTTTGTCCGCCTGACATCTGACAATATTTGTCAGATTAATTATATTATAGTTATATAATGAGAGCTTACTATGAGTTAAACTTTTTTATGTCATTGATATATAATTAAAAAAGCTTAAAACACCATTTTCTTACATTAAAAAAAGGTATAGTAAGTCAGAGTTTCTAATTATGTTATTTCCACGTTCAATGAATGTGAACATTGGATGTTCCATATTTTTCGTTTTTCCTAAACACCTAATATATTTCCTGCTGTTTTTAAAAATATCATCTACTCGTGAATATGACTATAGGTGATTCTTCAATTAAAACGTAAATAACTGTTTTAGATCAAGGATTTTCTCGCTAAAATAATTTAACCCGTTTCTTTTTGTCCATTATTTCTTCACTCTTTGTCCAACGCAACTCTCCACGGATATGAAACATTTATCTTTAACATACTGTGGAACTGAAGATTTACTTTGCTTCCGCATGAAAATTAAAACATTTCATTTCCTAGTTCACAAACACCCACCTTTACAATACATTATATGTGGGTTTATCACCTTAGTGACAAGTACTTTCATTGTTACTTTCCCCAGATTCCTTAATTGTCTGAGATGGCTAAGCTATTTCATCTGGCACGGAACGAATCATTTCGCCCATTTGCATATTGTAATTATCGATTACAGAAAACAGTTATAACCCGTCAAAAATATCCTTTAGACATATTGTACATATCATAATCCATATAACGCATTTGGCGTGTGTTATCAGTAGCTTAATATCTGAATAGATCCTATATTATGGAAAATATTAGAAAGGATCATTAAAAATGTGACAGTGAAAACCCTAAAAATATCAAATATGTGATTCGTTGTTTTACAAACGATCACGAGAGATGGTAGCAAGAGGTCACTTCAGTCAATTTGAAGTTTTAAAGCTTTAAATTAATGCATTAATCAGTCAACTTGAGAGGACAACGCATAAACGTGATCCCTTAACGAATTTGAGGTGTGTCCTGATGATTTCATATGCTTACTGCCCATGAAGACAAAGCGTTAAGTATCTAATTGTTATTAAAGCTATACATTAATAATAATAACAATAATAATAATAATAATAATAATAATAATAATAATAATAATAATAATAATAATGATATCCTCTGAGGCACAGAAATGGTGGTTAAATAAAATAAAAACTTTGGTCCTCATTGTGATAAAAGTAACATATAGTTTTACGCAGTGGTAACTAAATAATTTGATCATGCCTTGTACTTTAGAAGTGTACCGAAGGATTCAGCAGTAACTTAATGAACAATTCCAAAGATAATAACATGTTTGTAATTGTTTAAGTCTCCCCTCAGGATGAGGTTAATCTTTCCTTTCCTTTAACAAAAGTAACCATAAGAAATACAAGTACTAACATTAATTTGGGTTACGTCAGAAATCCACTATGTCCCTACATAATTTGTGTATATTTATCTCCTTGGTTTTTTTTCTTATGCAATGGTTTCTGTTTTCATTTTCTCTAATCTGTACTGTATGCTGCAGGCATATTAATAAATAAAGTACAAGACACCAGTCCTTCCCTCTTGGCTAATATGGCAACCTTTGTATCTCTTCACGAGGTTAATAAAAAATACATATAGTAACACTGCGTTTTCTTTGTCATCGTTGAAAAACTCATAGAAATAGAATAATATGGATCCCAACTTTAAGTATAGTTTCTTGGATTTAATTTAATGCATGCCACAGGCAGTTGCACGTATCGTAATTATGTTGTGTATTTGTCAAATGCCGTTAAATCAGTAATCAATTGCATTTATTTATATGAATTGGAACTCTGCAAGCTAGTGCTACTTGAATCTAATAACCTCCGAAATTAAGGAATAAATTAAAACCGAAACGAAATGATGGAAAGAAAGTGGAAGAGACGAATCTGTAAGACAGCAATTCTGAAAAAGACTGTTTCTGACTGTTTAGGAGACGATGGAACAATCAGAATATCACTCATGTTAGACCAAGGAAGTAAACTAATTAACGTTGTGTTACTTTTCATTATCTACAGTAATATAGTTATATTTTGGTCAAAGAGGGCTTATACTGCCAGAATAGACGATTGACTGGTTTCTAGACGCGATGACGCTAAGAAACAGAGATCAATCGAATATACTTTGGGACTAAACGAAGCCGGAAAGCACTGGAAATTTGTCTTACAACTAAAAATATTAGAGCTTTGTGGCGACACGATGCAGGAATATTGACAGTGTTTGATAACATGATACATAAAACTATAATTGACTTTCATTTTTACCCATGTAATGACACAAAGTTTATTTGATTTACAAGACATTTACTGCTTATTAGGTTGAATATAAATTTGAGAATAACATATTAGCCGTTTTTATACGGAAATATAGTTTAACAATATCTGTGTGTGGCTTATCTCAGTTAAAATTAATTAACAAGTATTAGCCTCTAGCTGACCTTTGAGTGATGACGTATCTTACGCTACTGATCCATCGTTCAATTCTGTGCAACCTTCGCCATTGTATATCTGTCATCACCTACGTCTTTGTGTCTCCTCTCTCAGCCTAAATATCATTATTAAAAACGTCATATCGAAAAGGAATTAAGGTTTTGATGCTTGTATTTTTACGTATTATACATTATGAATGGTCGAAGAATCTGAGTTAAGTTGGAGATTAGGTTACGATGCAAACGAGGCGAATGAGGCTTTAATGAAGTAATAACTTACAGTGTTTTGTATACAACACATACCGGTAACCTTAATTTTACGATATATTAAGAATTAATCTCTAAAATACAACTTCTTTTCACGAGCTAATCGTTACTAATCGTAGGCATCAATTAGGTTATTACATTGATAAAATGAATATTGTCCCATAAAAATGCAAGTAAGATTGCTGTATGGGTGTTCGTTTTTGTTCGAGGACTATTTAAATACAGTAGTTAACTAGATTTTACTATTTTATTTATACAACTACCTTAAAACAAAAATAGGTCCTATATAAGGCCTGATCACATTTACTCATATACTCAGGTGTAATTTTAACTCATCCTAATTTATCTGGATCTTTAGAGTTCAGTTTGTGCTATTAGTAGTTTTGTTGCCGTCCTCGTTATATATTTTTATATAAATGGAGACAGACTCAAAGATTCAGATTAGTTAGGCTCCGAAAGGTAAGGTGGTAAAAAAAGCAAGACCCCCCCCTCCCCATACAAAGCCTTTAGGAAATTCTTTCATCATCTACCCCTGACCTCGGTGTACCAAAATCTGGCGTTCGGCCCTCTCATCTCCCTCCAAAGGGCCAACTAAAATGGTTCCGTGTTTTATTAGGAGATCCGCCTTAAAACGCACAGGACTTGAGGTTCTTTAATAATGCATGGGCTATATAATGCATGTATTTGAGGCTTTTTCGCCGATCTGATTAAAATCGTATATCCACTATCCTACATGAAAATCTGACAGCGACCGCTTAGGGGTCATGTTCTGATGACTTATGTTATTACCATAACTGCTAATTTTATCCATCTTTTAAAATGAAGTCTCATATCTTCGCGTTTGAGGGACTGAGCAGTATGGCCGAAGAGTATCAATGTGTGCAGAATTATATGAGTCACTTTCAGATTTATGAAAGCTGCCTCTCCGTTTGCTAATTCAAAGCTCACATGACTTCAAAGAGGTCGCGGTCACATCTTCACGTACGACAGTGGAGGCCTGATTTTAATCAGATTGGCTATCTCTCATACTGCTTATTGCAAAAAATATGCACAAGGAGGGAACTTCGTTTCTTGAACATGAACCTAAGAAACCCGCCATCATATATAGTCGACTGAATAAAAGGTGGAAGAATCAGAGAGAAGTGTACGATGTTTGAACGAGAACTACGCTGCGATTCAAAAGAAAACAGGAGAACAAAATGCTTACCAGTCTGCACAAATCGTTGTTTTGTAAACAAAATTACCATAAGACTGTTGACATGTTAAAACGGAATGGGAGAAAATAAAACTGCACAGGATAAAAATGGAACATACAGCCAAATTTATTTGCAGACACTCATTGATTTTGAGATGTACAGATGATAGAAGTCATAATGCGTTTTTCTTCAGAAATCCTAAAAGTATAAATAAATCCCACACCCCAAATCAAAATAAATACCTGTATCAACTGGGCCACTACTTCTGCAGTTAGCCAGCCAGTCTTCAAGTGAAACAATCCGCTAAGGATTTAATTTGAAAATCGATATAAAATTTCATGCATTGACCACAGTATGATGCACCTGGCGATCTTTTCGTAAAATAATTGTGCACAGAGATTATTGCAGAGTTGCTTTTGTGAAATGTAATAAAGACAAAGCTATATTCAAGCTGATATTTCTTTAGAGTGGACAAGCTATTTTGAACCCTAAAACGAGTGCAAAAAACCTGGCCGTCGCATGTGTGAGAAAAGATCTGGAGCCAATAGTAACCACTGTCACGTACTGTAAGCAACGCAAGCTTATCAATTAGCTTAAAGGTCACTTACGAAGAAAATATTAAAATTACATAGAGTTCTGGCCTTCTGGAGAAAATCTCGTGTAGATTAAACACTGTTTCTCCCATAAAAGTTACTCCAATCGAGTTTTCCTAATTTCCTTATTATTAATGAAATGTTACATTGTCCAAAATTACCGACTGCATTACCTGCCTCGAGATGTTGTTACATGTGAGGTCATACTGTCGCAGTGAGTTAATTTCAATAAGCATTTTAATATTTCCGTACCGTACAGGTAACTTGTGAAGAAAGGGTATTATTGTTAAACCTTCCCATCGTCATTGCAGGGGCTCAACAAATTACATTTAAAGTAACAGATTTGCCATTTTTTCCTTCTTGAGTTGGAGGTCATAGCAGGCAGATACATCATCATCATCAACGCAGCGGATCAAAGGTTACGACACCTGCATTGGTCACAATTCCGTAGTGTGTGCGTGTGTGTGTGTGAGTGTGTGTGTGTGTGAGAGAGAGAGAGAGAGAGAGAGAGAGAGTTCCCTTCTGTGGTGTCTGAACGGTCAAAATAAGGCCAAGAGACTCTCAACAATAACCATCGATATTCTATGCACACTCCGGGTTCCTTAAACATTATCTTCCCTTTTGCTTTTGATATACAATGGTACCATGGTTGAGATGTCTTGGACTCGCCGTTTACAAAGCAAAATTCACTTATGTACTGTCAGATAGAACTATTTTAAAGGTAAGAGTTTGTGTGAGTTGGATTTTTAACGTAGCTTTAACAATTGTTCAGTCATATCGCTATGACGTCTGCAGTGTGACAGTTCATAGTGATGTCTAGCACTGGGGCATTATGCCACAGACATGAAGCATGATGTCCCACCAAGTCACATTATTCTGACACCAAGCCGACGAGTCCTAATACTAACGCCTTAATGCTGAACGCCTAGCGAGGCAGCTGTTAGTATCATTAATATAAGTCTTTGGTATGACTCGGCCGGGGATCCAACCCAGGACCTCCTGCATCCGAGGCGGACGCTGTAACCGCTAGGCCATCGGCGCGGTCAGGTGAGAGTTTAATCATATGAATAAATAAATGAATAGCTACAACATTAACTCGTTTGAAAGTGACTTCCTTTGGACATAATGACTGTGATGGGCATGGGTAGAGAAACTAAGTATCAAGAATACATAGTCGTCAGTTACTTGAATAGCAACTAAACTAATATATACATATTAAATATCGAGTACACTATAAGTTTTGCATAAATCCCCGTTTGTTTCTACCACTCTGTCCATTTTAATATCAACATTTTTAATGTGATACAAAAAATGCACAGAACTCAGTTATTAAATTCATTGATTTATAATTTGTAATCTGACTGTGATCATGGAGACCCTAACGCGGTTTCTTGCTTAACTGACTTTCCATACTAGTACACGGTGCCATATTGAGTAAACAATAGGCGAATCTGCTTGTTAAATCCACGTGACAGGCTAATTTCTAGTTATCCTTCTTTTCCTTTTCTTGATTCGACATTGTAAACACCGGAAGCAGACGACGTAGTATTTACCCTCTATAAACATACATGTGTAGTTGTGCATCGGCCCCTTTTGCTGAAAATGGACTAGTCCAGGAACTAGAAATGACCCACGAGCAAGGTCGTCAGTTGCACTCAAAACTTTTGTTTCGTATACAAATTTCAGACGATAATGGTGTTAGCGCACCCCCCCCCACCCACCCCAGGAATGAACTAAGTTCTGTGCATGCTTTTATATCTCATTTATGCTTTTCGTTTTTTAATTCGTGTGTGTGTGTGTGTGTGTATATATAAAATGGTGAGGTATCTTCACCCTATTATCTACATATTCAATTACAAGTACACTGATCTACACATTTTAAAGTGATATGGGTTATAAGCAAGAATTTATTCTTCTTACCGGATATATTCTCAAAATTCATCCAGTAAGTAGGTACTGTAATACATCCGTTGTAAACACAGGTCCATTACAATTCTTGATTTAGCTAGTCTCGGTAATTACATTAGTAGAGCGTCGGGCTCGCAATTTTTTAGGGTCGCAGGTTCGATATCCACCCAGGCCATATCGTCGTCTGTGTCATTTTGCCCTCAAGGATTCAAATTGAGACCCCATTTCCTTGGCATGATATGACAAATAATGTGATAAACGTGCCGCTGCCCCCCCCCCCACCCACCGCGCGACCTCTAAAAAGTGCAATGAAAACAACAAAAACAACAAGAAAAGAAGCAAACAAACGAGCGAAAACCCGAATGCAATTCTCCTTGTACAATACATACATTTTCTCTGCTTGTAGAATCAAGCTAATCAATCCACCCTCACTAGCCCAAAAACAGGCGCGATTCTTTACAATATCCAGCTGAACTTTAAGTCCATTTCTAAGGATAGGAGCAATTTTGTTGTGATTTAAATAAGCAAAACAATGAAAATTGTCAGTTTATTGAGTTTATATTACATGCACAAAAACTGTGATTTTTATTTCGTTAATATTTTGTGGTAAAAAAATAAGTACATATTTTCAATACGTACCAGCTGGTTGACTCTCACAATGGGGAGACAACTTACCATTAGGTACTGGGAGCCATTACACGTACATTCCAACAAATAATCCAACATAATTAAATAAATTGACACATAGATACATATCCATATATACATACATTCATGCTTATATACATATTCATTTTTTTCTCAAGCCGTATCATTTTAGTCCCATCTCATTTACTAATAACTGAATTACATATTAACGGACACATTTATTTAATGAACTAATCTTTTCTATAAAATATCCATTTTTGTATAATGTCATTTACAAAAAGCAAAACACTTTCTGATAAAAAGACTGTAGCTAAAACAAATCTCAGAATGTAATATAATTTGTGATTTAAACAAACAGCAACATCTGCTAATGTTTCATTTGCAAAATGAATAAATTAACAATATTATCTGATTGTTTTTGTCTGTCATTACCTGTAACATAGTTTTCATTGCTAGCCTAAAAAGTATTAAAATGATGGCTGTCTATTCTTATATATCTCAAAATGTCTTGAAGAAAAAAATGATTGTTCTCGAACATGTCTCAAAAATATGTTACGGTTTCTATCGCATTTGTAAACAGGTTGCACAGTTACCTGTTACATATAACACAATTTATTGTGCTCAAAATTTTATGTAAAATCTTAATTGATAACCATCAGAGGTTTGTGATAATGTTTCACTAAATGACAAATAAAAAATATATACACTATTCATTTTTTATATGCAAACAAGTTCAAAATTCAACTGGACCTTACAAATTGGTTCAATTTAAAAGATATCGGGTTTTGATTAATTATTATAAAACCTTGTAACCTTTTTTTTAATCAAAAAATATCTGGGTGTAAGAAATGGCTTATTTATATTTCCTCTAACATTTAAACTAAGTTATTTTTCTCTGCAAGGCATTATTATATTTAAAGTAATATGCAAGATTTTTTTAAAAACGTGAAATCTAAACTTGTTAGAAAAGTGTTCAATAATTATGTTTCCCAAAATGTTCAGATACAATATTTTAATTCAAACCAGTGTTCGAATATTATTAGGATTAAACCGTAAACAGCCCGGAGAACTTCTTTCAATATGCTATTGATAACTATTACTCATTTGGAAAGAAATTGAAAGCATCCACAATGTTTTGAGTCCTTCATATAATTGCCTATCAACCTTGTTTGTATATGGTGAGTTGGCCGCAGAGATAATTTTCGATATTATTTCCTATGTTATCAACATGCTAATTCGTGTTAGTTGAAGAGAAATTTTGTGTTTATCTTTAACAATCATGGCTTTTTTTTTCTTACCCCGGTTCTGAAAAGAATTCAGTAAAAAAGGGAATACATATCCTGCAATATCGCTAAAGGTAGTTTGTGTAGTGATATGAGTATATGAGGAATTTTTGTTAATGCAAAATATTTAATTACTGCAATGGGATAATTAATATTTATACAGCTTAAAATGCAAATTCTTTGCGTCCCTAAATTTAAAATCATAATTGGAAATTATCACGTTAGTCAAATTCAATGAAAATGTTATTGCTATTCACGATAGGTGAATTTAAAAGACTCCCACCAGGTCTATCGTTTATTCTGCTAAAATTTTGATATTACAACCTTTTCCGCTCCAAACCATTTTACCTTATTATCCTGCTCTGGAAACGTTATGGTATGGTTATACACAATCTATTATAATTTACGAGATTTTTGGGGGTGTCATCAGCACACTGCTATAATAAATATGTTTTATCATTTATCTTTTATCAGTGGGCTAAATTCTCTGCGCGCAAAGAAGAAAACAAACATAAGGTAAGCTGATTTCTCTATATGGTTAAGTTTTGAAATAACTGTACAGTAAAGAAAAGACTGAAAATCAACATTGTCAACATGTTTCAATGAATACAAAGTTTGATCGTGTAATTTGTGAGCATCACAATTATCTAGACCAGAGGTAATCATATTCATGAGACGTTGAAATATACTTGGAGACCATTTCATCCCTAATGACATTATTTTATATTGGTAAAGTCTATCTCGAGTAACAAATGCCGAAATTTCCTTTGCTCTTTCCGTTTGTCAAAATTCTTTCAGATGGTCAAATTTGGTGGCATTCTTGGCATTCCCGATCTTATCAATACAGTCATCGATTCTTGGTAATGGAAATGAGTCTGTCTTTGTCATACTATTCACCTTCCTATATTCAGTGCACATACGGAACGTTTTATCCGATCTTTGAACAAGTACGCATGGTGTACTCCAATCACTTTAATTTACTGGGCTCTATAAAATCATTCTGCAGCAAATGCTGAATTTCTTTTTTCAAATATTCTTGTTTGAGAAGGTTCATCCTGTACGTGTGTTTTTTCACAGGTTTGAAGTTTGCAATTTCAACGTCATGCAAATCTTTGTTAGTTCTTGTTAGAACATCTGAAAATATGTTCTCATATTAAATTAATAACTGTTTAAGTTCATTTTATTCTCGCTCTTGCAAGTGTGAAAATTTCAGGTCCAGATCTTTTATAAATTTTGAATTCGGAAGGTTTTATCACTCCGTTATCAGTATGATCCTATGATATTCCCTCAATTAAATCTTCACTGTGTGAGACAGGTACAAATAAATGTTCTGCATGTTTAACCTGGCTACCTTTGTCAATATGCTCCATTAGCATGTTTATGTGGCAAATATGATTTTATTTTCGCCATCCGCGAGTATTTACGATGTAATTTAAATCATTTATCTTCCTGTAAGCTGTGTAGGGACCATAATGCTTTGCCTGAATAGGTTTTTGTGTTATGGGCAAGAGAGCCAGGGCTCTATCACCAGGCTGAAACCTCCTGTCCTACGAGATTGTGTCATATATTGACTTCATGTTTGATTGAGTAGAGTCTGATTTGCTTTTGCAACCTCACAAGACTTTGACCACTTATACTTAAAATTCGAAACATGATCAAGAAGACTAATTTCAGTATCTTCATTAGAAAGAAATATCTCTTTCAACAAATTCAGTGGACCACGAACAGTGTCCAAAAACTAGTTCAAAGGGACTGAACCCTAGAGATTCTTAAAATGATTCCCTAACAGCAAACACTAGCATATGAATGCCTTCATCACAATCTTTACCCGTATCAAAACAATATGATCGAATCATATTTTCAAAGTCTGATGAAATCTTTTTAATGCCCATTGGCTCTCAGGGTGATAGGCAGAAGATTTGAAGTTTTAGATGCTTATTTCGTACACAACTTTCTGGAAAATTCCGGATATGTAATTTGAGCCTTGATTAGATTGGTCAGATTTGGGAAGGTCAAACTGAGTAAAACATTTTATCAAAGCTTTTACTATTGTTTTAAATTTAATATTCTTCAATGGAATTGCCTCTGGAAACCATGTTGACGCATACATATTGGTCAATTGGTATTGGTTACTAAATGGTTCGTCAAATGTAGGAATAGGTTGTAGATGAGCCTTATGTATTTTCTGATTGGGTTTTCCAACCATTTGACAAGTACGACAAGATCTACAGTATTTACCAACATCACATTTGAATTTTTGGCCAATAGAATTCAAGATCTTGTGATAAGTCTTGTTAATCCTTAATGACCAACTAAAGGTGTTTCATGGGACAGACTATTTATTTCCTGTCTGCAAGGTTTTGGAACTACAATGCGATACTTTACTGACACTCGTCATCAGCAGGTACCTCGGGATGTCTCTATTGTCTCATAAGAATTACATTGTTAATACAATAATAGACAGGTAATTCAGTGGCCTCAGTTTCACTAATGGCCCTTTGAAACAAACAGATCTCAGGATCTTTTCCCTGTTCGACGACAAGTGATTATCGTTTGTCACCCTGATTAGAATAGAGAGACTGCGTAGTTAACAGAGGATCACTGTGATCAATACCTCCTGATTGATCCAAAAAAGGAGTGAAAGCGACCTCATCTAAAGCCTGACAAATACATGTGTCAGCTAAAGGATTACTTTCCTTATCAACATCATTCTCAAGAGCTTTATTTGCCATCGCTCTGGTGACTGCACAAGCTGGATATAAATCAGGGAATTCTTTTTCAATTGGATCAACTTCCTGATACAAACAAGTCTTGTCAGCTAAAGGTGGATTAACCACAACTTTGTCTCCAGCTTGGTCGTTGCCTAGTAATAAATGTATGCCTTTAACGGGTAAAAGCATACACTTTTTCCGACTGTCACAAGTCCCGACACCAAGTCTGATGACAAAGTTACAGAATGGAAAGGAACATTAACATAGCCGCACTATATTCTCTGAACAAGAACACTCTCATTCGAAGAAGACTTCTCCGAAAAAGGAAACGTACCTGACAATAAAAGACTGAGAAGTTCCTGTGTCCCATAACATTTTAATAGGGATATAATTGACCAAATCACCTAATTCTCCATGACACAATCAGACCCAACAAATGTATCAAATGTTTTGCTTTCATTACATGACCGTGACCTTGACCTCTTAGAAATAAGAGTATTTGGAATAGCTGTCTTTTCTCTGGTGCCTATTTTTCAATTTGTATCAATTAGAAATAATGTGTTCTTTCTCAAGACACACGTAAGTACACGTAGGAAGAGACAAGGCTTTTTGATCAAGTTTATCTGAAGCTTGATTTTTAGAAGTTGTGCCAGTTTGAGATTTTAGAAGGGCTTCTATTAGGCTGGAGTACGTTTCTGCCAGAAGACCGATCAGTGGAAGTCTTATTTACAAAAGGACCTCTATAAGTTAAAGAATACTCAACAGCAGCACGAGTAGCATTTTGCAATGATTCTATCTTATCCTCGTCAAGATTAGTTTTAGTATCACTATGGACACAGTCCTTGAACCTCTTAAGTATCACACGTTGTTTGAGACTTTCATAATCTTGTTCAACTTTCTTGGCCAAGCACTATCTATCAAATAACTGCTTTTCTTCTCTAGCAAATTTGACATGAGTTTGTCCAGCTTTTCCTGTTTATCATTTCTGAATTTTTGCCGATAAGCATCAGGAACTAACTCATAACCCTTGAAGACGCATTCCTTATCGTATCATAGTCACCACTTTGTTGAACTGACAGTGAATGGTAAATATCACTAGCTTTACCAATAAGTACACATTATAATAATCGAGTTCAATGTTCCCTTGGCCATATCATATCTTCAACACCGTTTTCAAAATAAAAAAAGATTTGTCTACCTCTTTTTGCCCTAAAAGGGGGACTAACCTAATATTCTTTGCAACATCAAAAATTTAATTTGTGTTTGAAGTAGGAAGTAGGAATGGGATTTTCACTTGCCAGTCCATGTCAGTTATTCTAAATTGATATTCTCTCTCACGTTCTCTCTTTCTTACTTATCTAACTGCATTTACTTGCTTGGAACTGTATTTGTTTTTCTTGTAAATGCGTTTGTTTTTCCTTTTCTTTCTCCTGATTTTCTCTCTCCTCTTTTTCAAATTGTAACGGCTTTTGTTTTTCTTCTTTTTGTAACAACATTTGTTCTTTTTTCTTTCTCCAATTTTATTTGTTCTTTCTCTTTCTCCAATTGCAACTGCAACTGCATTAGTTATTCTTCTTCTTTATCTTTCTGAAGTTCCAGCTTCCTCAATTCCAATTCCTTCTTGTATTTTAATTCTAATTCCTTGACTTTTATGTCAGGGTGTGATACAGCTTTACTGATCCAAACCAAAGCACTTTTATCCAAAAGATTCTTTTTTCAATACTAAATACGGGTAAAAAAAATCTCTTGCTTTGTTAAGCTTTAGAAGTCAGAGTAATGAAATGTTCTAATGAATTCAAGTTCGAGTTCTGACGAAAAATCCAAAATGGAAGGCAATGACGTATACTTTATCAAGTATAGTGCTGTAGTTTCTACAGTTCTTTTTTGTTCTACAGACAATACTATTCAGATGTTTGAATTTCTGAATAAAATTGATAGAAATGTCCTTGTCCAAGCATTCTGTAGGAGTACTAAAATATTTTCAGAAAAAATCTTTTAGAATCCAAATTTTTTGAAGAATATTTAAAATATAACTCAACTTAACACAACAGGAGAAAAAAAACCCCACCTTACGTCCCAATGTTTAGAAGACAGACTGATTAATTTCTCAATAGACAAAGGTTATACAGTAACTTGAGATGCAAAACAGATTCCAGGACGAGGGTCTAGCCTCCAGAATTTCGAGAACAGGGCAGAAGTATTTACGTCTAAAGTTACATAGTCCCATTCAACATTGACATCACTGTTATCATTTACACATGAATTAATAAAAGAAATTGTTTACTTGATTCTCAATCGAGGTCAAGAACTAGGTCAGCATAAGGATTCTTAGTTCTATTTTTAGGTGTTTTCGACAAAACAGTCAGGTCAAACTAATTTCTGGAATATGTCAAATTCCTAGTAAACAAAATTGTATTACTTTGACATGTAATGAAATAAAAAATTAATTTTAAACTTACGACAATATAATTAAATCAAATATAAATTAAATCAATAATAATAATAATAATAATAACACAATTTTTAATAATAATACCATTTTGATTTCGTTCCATAGAGAAAGCCTTTCCACTGAAGTGAACCTTTATTATCTGCACATTTACATGAAATTACGTAATCATGCTCAAGAAAACGAACACTCCCCTCTCTCTCTCAACCGTTATGCTTGTATTAGGACAGAATTGTTTAGTAAAACTAATAAGATTAAAGTTTTCTCTAAATTGTATTTAAAGTAATTTTCTATCAAAATATATTAAGATTAAATCCGATTATTTCGGTATTACAATTATATACTATTTAATAAAGATTTCGCCCTTATGAGCAAAAGACAAAACTCTCTATACATTTCCCTTGTATAATAAATCAGCAAAAAGCCAAGATGAGCTGATCTAGCAGATTTTTTTACCTAATGACGTACAGAGACCCAGACAATAGTCCGTATTGAACGATGGAGCCTCACTTTGAGATTCTGACGTAACGCAAGAACTAGACCTATCTCCATATTTGGCCATGTCCTAAGAAACTGACATAAAAAGCGTTAATCCATTGATACGCCAGTTCACTCGTCAGAAACTCAAAGAGGCTTGTGTCGTTACGGGTAAGAGTATCGTCTATGTACACATTTTCGTATATCATAAGGATTTGTAGTGTTAAAATGTTAATCTAGCATCAGTACATTGCAACATTCGATTATTTTAATATTTCTTTACTATTCTTTAATATAATATTTTGGAAAGTTTAATTATTTGAAGAACTTATATTAACTTGTAATTATAGTATTGATTATAGTAAATAACGACTTTCGTTACCAACTTCATACTCAGTAATACTTAATTTAGAAATGAAATACTATTTAAATAATATAGTTTAATATGTTGACGTTTTAGATTAAATTCAGTAAATTATATTTCTGCTAAATGATTGAGGTATTAGTCTGAAATACTGAATTTTAGATTCTTTAGCTATCGTGAATTTATTCGATATTTAATGATCTGTATTATGTTCTAAAAGGCAGAAATTGTACAATGTATGATGTTGGTAAGTGAAGGAATGTTGTAGTTTTATATGTATCTCTTATATCTGCAATTTACGTATATGTAGATTGATATTGGAATGTAATTATATATGTTGAGAATTTCAATAAAGTTAGTTCACTTCTCAGAAACTCAAAGAGGCTTCTGTCGTTACAGCGTCTCAAAGTACCTCCCGCTTCGCCATATTTCCAAGATGTAACCATATCTTCGTTGTCAAAGTGACACCTCTTTCAAGAGAGTTTGAACTTCTTCCTTTTTCTCAATCTCTCTATCGGGTGAAGGGAAACAGCTTGACTAAGAGTTTATGAGACGAATAGTCTCGTAAAATTTGCATAATTAAGCTCAAACACAAACTGTCATTATCACGTGTCTTGGAATAGATATTTCACTATGAGTCGGAATAGATCTATGAGTCATACAGAGAGACAAAATTCGGGAGGAAGAAAAACAGTTATGAAAGCATACCTGTGATTTGATCACGAGATAAGTACCGTGTATAGATCATTGCTGATATGTTTTGATTCAACACATCAAAACGCACAACATGCATATGTAATTTATTTCCAATGAAAAATTAGGCGTTTCACTTGCACTAATTATTAACTTAAGTAATAATAGCGTAATGGATAAGTAACTTAAATGCTTAACGTAATGTGGATTGGCAACCTAAATATATATATATATCAAAATAGATTAGCTTCTTTTAAATACTTATATCAAGATGTATCAATAATTGAAGTCCTTATAGCATTATGTATTGGGAACTTTATAACACATAACAACATTAATTAGAAACTGAGGTACTTATATCAACATATATTAGGAAATTAAATATTTATCTCAGCATGGATTATCACATTAAGTACCTATATTATCAGGGATGAAAAATTAAATGCTTATAGCATTTTGGATTAGTAACGTAACTCATATACTTACATCAACATGGATTAGTAATTTAAGTAATTTAAGTACTTATATCAGCATGGATTTGCAAATTAAATACTCGTAGTAACACCTATCAATGTGGAAAATCCATAGTTCAACAACATAAATAATGTGTTTGTTCTTTGGGTTTTGGGGGTTATAAACCGTCTGAAATTGTAATTAGTACTAAGACCATCCGTTATGCATTGTACAATATGCTAAGAGTGGAAAAAGACTGTGTGTGTACGTGAGTGAAATAGACTTTAAGATCCCACCCACCTCAGGCTAATCATTCTGAGAAGGTAACTTGTTTAAATAGTTATAAACGGGAAGAACTTGAGTTTTTGAAATGTAAATCATTTGACAATCTTAGCAGTAGAAGAATATCACGATACATGAAAACCTTTCGCAATTTTGCATAACCTGTTGCGTGATTGACAAATGTCAAATCTAATGAAAAATAGTCTCTTAAACCTTTTCAGTTACAAGTCTGAAGAGGTATATGCTGTTTACAGGAATGAAAACTAAGTGAACATTATTGTAGAGGACACCCCAACCGACCCACTCACTCTTATATATATATATATATATATATATATATATATATATATATATATATATATATATATATATATATATATATATATACTGTAGTTCAGCTAAGCCATATCGGTAGAGTGTACGCCTTTTTAGCAGGTTTCTTTTCGACATTAATTATCTCGCCGCAGCATGCAACGCGAATCAATACACTAATGATAAGGTTGCTGGATAGGTAGTGTCAATAACGTGCCAGACGTTGAATTGACATATTTTAGGGATATACATGACACCACTAATGTAGGAATTAATAAGCATGGCTTCTTTCTTCCTTTTCTGAAATGTAATATTTCCAAAATAATTGATGTTTCATTGAGTAAGTTACTAATATGAATCTCATGTCATATATTAATGTATATATGTGTGTGTGTATGTGTGTGAGTGCAACAAGATACATAAATGGAGGAACAATTCCACAATTCCAATACTATGCAAAGAGCATGTTGTAAAATCCGAGTGCCATTACGATACTTTCTGACTGATATCAAAGCCAAGTTGGATCAAGGTTACGGATGTAATTCTTTGTCATATCCTGCATTTTTGACGTGGTTTTATGGTTTAAATATGGTCGCATATCCATGAAGAATGGCTGACGTTCAAGAAAACCGCTCTTTGCAAATGGTGGAAAGAACGTGGCTGCCGTAAACGCTGCAGATGATGAAGATGCTCTATAGACAATTGTTACTTTCACGGGAAATGATTGGCCAGATTTTAATATACTGAAAAATCATTTGTAATACAGAAAAATAATCAAGTAGTAGTTAATCAAGGACAGCTAAAAGTAATCAAGTAGTAGTTAACCAAGGACAGCTAAAAGTAATCAAGTAGTAGTTAATCAAGGACAGCTAAAAGTAATCAAGTAGTAGTTAATCAAGGACAGCTAAAAGTAATCAAGTAGTAGTTAATCAAGGACAGCTAAAAGTAATCAAGTGGTAGTTAATCAAGGACAGCTAAGAGTAATTAAGTAGTAGTTAAAAGTTAAAAGTACTTAGACAGTAGTTAAAAGTAGTAATTAGACAGTACTTAAAAGTAGTAAATGTAGTAAAAAGAAGTAAGTAGACAGTTGCTAAAAGTAATTAGACAGTTAAAAGTAATTAAATAGTAGTTAATCAAAGACAGTTAAAAGTAACTAAGTAGTAGTTAATCAAAGACAGTTAATCTAAGACAGAATCGGGTTGAAATCGCCGTGACTGCTCTCTCCAGATATCAAAAGAGTGATCAGAGACTTTTGAACGAGATTCGTTGTTTTCAACACATGTCAGAAGAAATAATAAGGGTTGGATCAAAGCAAATGAAAAGACTAAATATAGGACTATAAAGAGACCTTTATACTGATTTTCTTTTCCATGCATAGGCCCGGTCGTCCATGTATCTGTGCCTTACTCTTCTAATGTCGCCGAGCATTTTCAATGATTCCATAGTGTTTCTAAATGTTGCTGAACAGTAACGAAAACAGACGTATTTATCTACTCCATGACAACGTCTTGTAATCCCGCCATCGTGACAGAGTTCCTTAAGGAGCACAATATTCAAACTGTGCGACGTTCTCCATACTCCATACAGTCCTGATTTATCTCCAAGTGAGTCTAGGCTGAATCCCAATATCATACAGCTCTGGCTGAGCTCCAAGTGATTCTTGGATGAGTCCTGTTTTCAAAGATATGCAGAGCTGTACATAATTTTGATAGCCATCATATACTTCGAAATGTAAAGGACTACATTGAATAATGGCCATTTTCTGCCTCCGTTTGTATGGGGAAAATAATTCTTGTAAATATCACAACTATGTGTCTCATTGTATTATTCGATGCACAAACCACCCTTTTCTGTAATAAATATGTATATACATTTCTTTTTCATACATAACCACGACCTTTGAACATGGTCTGGTATGGGAAATTCAAGAGAAAATGCTACATTTGAGCAACTTGAAATTAGAAATAAGATTTAAGCGCAGGTTTGATAAGACAAGGTATTTACACTGATTGGCTAATTTTTATTAAACTTTTTTGGATTCTCATATTAACGTATGTGTTCACGTTTGCGCTAATCACTAAAAATTTAAAAATTATTGAATTTTGCTGCCAATGTATCATTGTCGTTGTTTTCCTTGTTGCAAAGTAGATGCCTACGTGCCGCTACGCGTGAGTAATTAGACCCGCATTTCTAGAGTGCGCTATTTAATTTCCTTCATTATTATATATTAAAAAATTCCGGGAATAATAACAATTCAGATATTTAAAAAAAATGTTATCCATTCTTTTCTCTCTTTCTTCATTCTTTTCAATTGCCTTAGGAACAAGATGTTTTGAAGAGGAGCTTGGAACTATTTGTAAACAAAGACTACGCGGAGTAAACATTAAAAGGAACTGTATTTTTACGTTGCCAGTCTTTTGCAAAATGATGCTGTAAATAATAGGGTAAGTACATATATATCATTTATTTTATACATTAACTGGGCAAACAACAAAGGATAGTCTGCAGTTATAAAAATTTGCTTGGAAAAAATGTGTCATCTACATGATATACATACCCAACAACACAAGTTTCAATAGCTCAAACGGTATAGTATTTATTGCGCCAAATTGTCGTACCAAATTCAAATCCCCCGAATAGCCATCTATATTTTTTTCTTTTTAAGAAGTAATATCCATAATATCAACAGCTGTCAATTTATAGGTGTGAAATAAAATTAGGAACTGCTCAGTTTTCAAAACCAACGAAACATAAAGCGCTATGCACAATTTGAAAATCATTTTATTTTTTATGTCATGTAAGATAGCATTTTTATGAATATGAAATTCATCTAAAATCGAACATTACAAGGGAAGCCAATCATGTCTGCATCAGAAATTAAAGGTAGTGGAACCCGTGTTGTGAAGCGCTTGTTCTTCCACAATTAAATAGCTTACCTTTCATACAAGTATATTGATATTCAATTGTTTCATACTGAATTTCTATCACCATTTTCCGGTGCACTCGTCCACATCAAGAATAATCGTCTTAAGACTGACATAACAATTTTAAACTTGCTTACTACATCAATGATGTTACTAACAATTACTGAAATTCGAAACCATTTCTAAACAATCAGAATCACAGTAGCGATGGAAACCAAGAAACTGAATTGATTTATGATTTTTTTTTAATTGAAAATATTATTTCCATTACTTCAAAGCCAAAAACCCAGTAATTGTATGAGCCTCAATCATTTGCAAATCATTTTATTTTTATGTTCCTAGAGTGTAATATTTTTTTTATAGGCATGGTATTTATATAAAAGGAAACTAAGAGAGTGGCCAAATATATTTGCATCAGAAAATGATTGTGGTGGAACAAGTGCTGTGAAGAGATTATTATTCCATAGTTATATAGCATACGTTTGTTTTTACATGTTTGTTATGCTAAATGTTATAAGACTTAATGTTATATCACATTTTCCTAATCACTCCACAAAAACTGGTTTGGAGTGACTTCAATTTTTACTTGCCTACTAAATCAATGATTTTTCTAGCAATTACTGAAATTATAAATTGCACATTTTGTTTCCAAAAATAGAAAACATGTCCCAAGGTCAGGATGGAAGCTAAAGTAACTGAATTGATTTATGGTGTGTTAATTGAAAAGGATAAATCGTTTAATAATATCCCCTTAACCAGCAAAAATAAAAATAAACAAAACAAGTTTATTGAATCTATTTATCTAAATACTGCATAAATTATTGCAATAGCATATTTTTCGTTATTTCATGAAATGATAACCTCATAACCTGTTCACTTATTGATTGTAACAACAAAATATCATAACTATAATAACATTTACAGATGAAAATCTTTTATTCAAAGGACATCCTTTTTGAATATAAGTACCACTACTATGAATAATAATGCTACTATTAACATACTAATACTACTACTACTACTATTACTACTACTGCTTAAAAAAATAATAATAGCGGCATTAATAATAATACTAAAATAATGTACATCTACCTATTTGGTATAGTGGAAACAAAATTGGGGTTGGGTTGACACTAACCATGAAACCTATCAAGCATGCAATATATTCAGATCAAAGCTATTCTGAAAAGAAAATGTTTGGTATGTAACATGGCACAATGGATGACACAAGAATTTATGATATAAAACAAGAATTATGATAATGACTACACAATAAACAGATTTGTTTCTTTTTAGATACTGTTCATAAAATTAGTGTCTGGTTCCATCCCTACAAGATAAAGATTATATGAAATTCGCAGGCTCTGTGTATCATTATAGACTAAATATGGCTGCCAAAGCTACTACTTACAAATGTATGAAAAACACCAACAAATGAGACTTTATGAGACTTTATTTCAGATATGACAATTTGGTGAATGGTCTAAAACACTTCAAATGCTGCCATAAAATGCCCAGTCAATTCAGCTTCAAATTCCATCGACATCAAGATCTCACATTGTGTTTTATGTAAAAGACCACATGGGCATTAAAATCGTCTTGTTACTGTCTCAGTGTGTGCCATAACCCAATCTTAAGAAGAGTGTAGTATTTTTTATAAAGTCAAATAGTAGATATTGCAAATTTCATTTGGAATTTTCCTACTTCACTAATGAATTCCTGCTATATATCACTGCAACAAAAGAGTCTGAAAACTTTTGAAGAACAGATATTAAATTACTTTTGCAAAATGTTCGTGAGCTAATGAAAACAGTCATATCTTAACTGTGATGTTCCTTCTCCCTTTTCCGGTGATGACTATTTCCACCTTTTATGGCTTGAAAATGAATCAATTCCTGTAAAGAAATAAGGTTTAAATCCTGCTTCAAGAAAACAACTTGCTGAATTAGCACAAATTGTACATCAAGATGGATGCATCCACTTGGAAAATGAATGAATTCCCCATGCTATCAGTTGATTACCTGCGTGACATCACAATGGGCATTTATTAAGTCAAACAGGCTCCAAAATTTACAAATGAGCATCTCACAGAGAAGGGGCACTAAAAGGTTGTGGCACTGATGGATTTTACAGGCCTGTTGCATGTAAAAATCCAGTCTCGCCACTAAAAATATATAATGTATTTGCTGTGGATTCAATACAGGCCGAAATATTCCATGGACTCCATCAACGTATGGTATTGTATCTGCAAGGTTGCTCGAGTTGTTGGGGGTTGTGCCCATGTATGTAGGTTCCTATGGTTTATTGGCTGAAAAAGATGGGTAAATGATGAGCTGACAAAGAAAGCATCACAAACTACTCATCTTAAGGTTTCATCATCTATTACAGAATGTAAATATGACAATGGTGAATCAAATGAGGAGTTGTTTTTCTACACTGTGACCACTACTTTCATCAGTAGTCATCTGGCTCCTTTTATATTTGTATGACAAATGATAAATTTGTATAATTCAAATTGTAATTCATATAATGATATTTCCAGTATTATGGCATCTTATTTGTGTGATAATGATGAAGAGAGAATGATTATGTATAACAATTGCCAGATTAACGCCTTCCAGTGCCCTTATCACTAAAAATAGTATAGTACCCGACCCCAACTACTAAATGTGAAATTTAAAAAATATACCAGAAGCTAAAAAGGCTGGAAAATATCAGTGCTGCCACCGTTCCAAATCAAAATACTCTTACATGCAGATCGAAATAGTCATATTTAATTAATTCAATTTTATTATCAGCAAATAATTATAATTATTTTCTGGTGCCCCATATTGGCCTGCTGATCTAAAGCACGTGCTTGGTATGCTTAATGGGTAATCTGCCAATGTACATACTACATTAAAATGAATACAAAAAGGTATATTTTTAAGACATACTTATTAATAATTTGACTTTTATGTCCATGTTGGCCTGTCTAGTTTATTTTTAATGCTTTTTATTCTTTCTGATGACTGTGCAGTCATTGCAAGTTCTGTCTGGTCCCCAAACAAGAGGGGTCCAAGGTTAAATACACAAACAAATGGCTATTACAGTAATAGTTGCTCATCTCGACTGTACAGACAGCAGGAGTACATCGCCCCTGGATCATATTGTGGATGGATGTGTGGGGACGTTACAATCATCAGGATTTGCTACTAGTTTTGGTTAACTGCTACCGTAAGATAATATGTGTTTAGTGAGTGCATGTCTTTGTCAGACTCTTCGCCGTCTCTTGCTTGCATGTATTTCCATTTTAGCACTTCCCTGAGCCTCCAGTTATATAGAAAGTCTTAAGGCGAGATATTCACATGAATTTCCCTTAGGAATATGGACAAACATGTCGGACTACATGTATAGTATACAACACAGGGGGTAGCATCGTAGCTTACAATTTACCTATCATACATGTAATATATAATAACTACAAGGGAGGACACTTCTATTCTTTTTCGCGCGACTATTTTTTAAGAATAAACGTTAACATTTCAAGCTACAGTAATAAATGTGGTACCGATGTTTAGCTCAGGCATGCGACTTTGCATGCGTACCCACAGTTTGGCTTGCGATCATACTTTTAAGGAATGTACGAACATTTTCCCATGCTACTGCTTGATATGGCCATGATCACACCCGCTTAATATGCCAGAACAACGCACTGAATGGAATTCTGCCTTCTCATTGGCCAGCTGGAAACAATTTCGAAATGTGTAATCCAGATTGAAAACCTATGACATGGCTCATGTAATTCGGATTTGCAAAATTAAGAAAATACATTTTGAGGAAATTCAGGATGTAAAACTAAGTATATTTTATTTTGCCATTCGTATCACCAGCTAAAGCAGAGAGTATATGACTTGTCACTTGTATGTTATTTGTAAGGACCTTATTTGTCTGTTAATTACTGTAGCTAGCCTAAATCCGTAACATTGTATCAACGCGGAATGTGCCAAAGCTGCTGGTAGTATGTGGCAGTCCACGAAACATCTGTTTTAGTTCATTCAGAAACAAATTTAAACAACCACAACGCAAACAACCTCTTACGCGAGTGTGCATGATTTGTGTACAACTCAAAAGTGCTGGCGTCTGCGTCCATTGTTTGTTTACAATAGAAAGTAGTTCTTTTATACACGTGAATGCTGTATGTGTATTGTCGCGTGAGTTCAGTATCGTTTAATACTGAACGATTCTGACAATGTAAAGTTAACGGGGAAAAAAATGAGCATATAATAATATTACATACAGCGGGATTTCACTTGCATTTAATAACTGGACAATCAGACCCAGAAGCATGTAAAGGTGTATGTGAATACTTTAAAGGGGTGCACTCGTGAACGGTTCACAAATAAATATCGCCTTAGTATAGCAGCACACTATTAAACATGGCATTCTTGCTTTTTTAAATACCCCTTGTATTATACACATTTATGAAATTATATAATTAAAACAAACCCCCAAATTAAGGCTTTTGGAGGTTATGTAGAATGTGACAAAGGTGCACCAAACTGAATGGAAAGTCACCAGATCTTACAAGAGTGTGATAAAGTGAAATTATATATGGAGGAAAAAATAAACATACAGTTCAACTGCTAAAGGCCGAAACCCTTGTTTAATGAAATCCCCCAAAGCAAAATGATGTTTATAGCCACAAATACATCTTTCTTTCATTTCCATAAACTGTGATTTAGTTAACCAAAACTGCTCTCCTCTAAAATAAAAAACAAACATTCTCGACCCCAAAAGTAAAGTTATACTAAAATAAAGCCCGAGATTAAACCAACGTGTATGATCAGCCATTTAGAGTTAAATAAAACCATTATGTAAATATAGAAGCAACGAAATCCTACTGTCTACATATGCCTATTTTTAGTAACTGTTTGCAATTGACGTCTGATCAAATGTGACATGTGATCACATAATATTATAGGCACAGATGCATCGCATACATATGTGGAAAATAGTGAATGGAAGTTAACCGAAGACTTCTCCAAGCCAAATAATTCTGTCTCTCTCTATGTCTCTCTGTGTCTGTGTCTGCCTGTCTGTCAATCCCCCCCCCCTCTCTCTCTCTCTCTCTTTCTCTCTCTCTCTCTCTCTCTCTCTCTCTCTCTCTCTCTCTCTATATATATATATATATATATATATATATATATAGAGAGAGAGAGAGAGAGAGAGAGAGAGAGAGAAATAGAGAGTTTTCTGTATTTCCTTCAATTCAGAAATAGCTGAGCAAATATATTCAACGACGGTTCAAACGAAATTCGAAAACCACTACTGTTGACAGAAAATGTATGGAAATAAACTTAAATGCCTTTGCTCTCGCTATCGTTAGGTTGTCATTATTTAGAAGGTCGAGATTACAGTGTTATATATTATGCGACTATAAACAGAAAATATAATTTCATAGTCTACAGCGCGTCCAGATTAAATCATTAGAGAAGTAGGCACACACTTGTCGCAAAACAAGATAATTAAAGAAAACAGCTTGACGAAGAGTCTTGTCTGTGTGTAAATCGTCCACATTTTCAGACAGTAAGAATATCGTCGATCACGTTGTCTTGATGAAAATATTGCTGATAATTCAATAAAGTCGTCATTGCCTGTTAGCAGCCAGAGTACGTCTAGATTACATACACACACCCGTCCTTTCTTGATTTCTATTTTTACCATATGTTCTGAGTAAAAAAGTAATGGCTTGTGGTTGGTGTGGGGCATTTTCATGTCAACGTTTCAACTTAAATGAAGCTTTCTTTCTAAACATAAGCAACACAATTCCAACACAATTCCATTTCCGGTCGATTATTATTAAGACAGATACGTTAGAAATACTAGCACTGGTTTTTGAAGTCCGACTGCATGTCTCTCACTTCAAATGAAGACATGCAGTGTCTGAACCAACACGCATAACTTACTGAAACATTTCTTCTCTTCTATTTTTCCAACCCGCTTCACATTCTGTAAATATTACAAGTCGAGATGCTTGAATGACACAGATTTCATCCAAGACAATTGTATGAAAAGACGGAATTGACTGCGCGTCTCAACCTCTGCAATGTCGAGTCTGTTCAGTGCAATTTCAATAACATTTCGGTTAATGTTTCATATAATTAACTTTGTTAACAAAAGATATCATCACTATATAGGAATTATCAACTACGAAAAAAATAGATGATTACATTAATATTATTAACTATGGAATATTCACGAAGTCTTTACAATCCCTTTTTTAGGTGTTATTCCTTTGATATTCGGTTGACGCTACAATATCGCGTCTGTCTACAAGTATCACCATTTGTGACTGCAGGTATTAAGTAGATGTGTAGAAAAGATACTAAGATTTGGATAGTCAGCAACATTGGTTTTATATATTGGGGTCTTTATTATTGGCATAAGACAAAGTATTTCGAAGGTATGCGTGAGTAAGAAGCAAAACATAGAACAATATAATAAAACTAGGTGTACAACGAGACAGAATACACTCTCTTGAACTAGTGTTCAAATAACAGGTTACTCTCGAGCATTAATGCTTAAGCACGATGATACTCTCTTGACATCGTATTTACGTACGAGACTAATCTCATGAACTAATGTTTAAGCACGAGGTTACTATCGTGAACTAATGTTTATGTACGAGGAAACTCTCGTGAAGTAATGGTTAGGTACGATGCTACTCTCGCGAACTAATGTTTGAGTACGTGGCTTGTCATATGCAGACATTAAACTATCGTCGTCATAACTAGATATTTATATGGTATATGTAAGCGAGACGACGTAGTTTACGTGGTCAAGACTAAGTCTTTTACTTGAACAAACGTCTTTTCTTGGTCAAGATGTCCATTTTTACGCGAACAAAATGTGTTTTCGTGGTCAAGACGGCATCTTTCATGCAATCAAAATGACGTCTTTTACGAGATAATGACGACGTTTTCAAGTGATCAAGAAGACGTATTTTACATGATCAAAACGACGTATTTTTACGTGGTCAAGACAACGTATTTTACGTGGTCAAGACGACGTATTTTACGTGGTCAAGACGACGTATTTTACGTGGTCAAGACGACGTATTTTACGTGGTCAAGACGACGTATTTTACGTAGTCAAGACGAGCTACTCGTTGCAATATTTTGACATGATTATGCATACATGAGATAAATTTACATAGCTTTAAAAGGACAGAAGTTAGTAATTATTTTCTTCTCCACCTTATCATGTCAACGAAATGCAATCGGTAACTCGTTTTTTTATATTATGTATTCTGAGTGTCGTCGTAAGCATTTATGTTTTGGAATTATCTCCTCGTGACACTGAAAGCTTCTTTCTTCTTCATTATAAAAAGTAAACACAGAATGGCAAATAAACACTTCGTAAATAAATCCCACTTTCAGAAATGTTTGTGCAGATAAATACAATTGAGTTACATCTTGTAACAGAATAGAAAAAAATGCAAAGATCTGAGATGGAATAGATCTCGTATTACTAGATCATTTAAGTCATATATATATATATATATATATATATATATATATATATATATATATATATATATATATATATATATATATATATATATATATTGTGTGTGTGTTTAATATTTTCGTAATTATAGATTGTAAGGAACTGCCTGACTAGTGACTTCACCAAGACGACTCACCCGTTCGCATGGCTGTTCTTGAGCGAAAACAAGATCTACGAAGACACGATTTGATGGCGCAATCTGTGTAGTTTTGGGTGAACGTGGTAACACATAGTTTGTGTTCTACTGTTGTTACTGGTGTTAAAACAAGATACACGTGGACATCGGACCTGCCCATATTCATAACACAGAATAAAGTCATTCCATCGTTAGATTTAGGTCATGTTAGGCCCCATCAGTGGTGATGAAATCAAGATGATTGCGAAAGGAGAACACTGTATACGTTGTGTTAGTTGAAGATTGGCACGATGTATGTATGTATGTATGTATGTATGTATGTATCTATATATATATATATATATATATATATATATATATATATATATATATATATATATATATCCTGATCAAAATTACTAATTAGATGAATTTATTTTGAACTTTTTCAGGATGATCTAGTTTCAATATAGATAAGGCATTGCCGTAAACTTTATCAAGCAAAAATGTAATAGTTTCTTCTTCTTCTTCTTCTTCTTCTTCTTCTTCTTCTTATCGTTATTATTATTCTTGTTATTATTATTATTATTATTATTATTATTATTATTTTTGCATTATCGTCTGGAAATTAACATTAAGAAAAATTTATACAAATCATAGAACATGTGCAACTATTCTGAGTTATATTATTTTTTCATTACAAAGAATCAAGACATACAAATAATATGAACGTGGATTTCTTTCCATTACTTATCTAGAATGTTTTCCAAAGAGAGTAAGCATAAGCGTTACCGTATATGCTGTGATAATTGCTATTTAGTAAATAATGGTAGGAACAATAGCTATAAACTTGTCACCTAGTCGGTGACGCGTGTATAAAAAGGCTTTATTGTTAATCAGTTTCAGAACTACAGTATAATTGGATTACAGATTACAGTATAAACGCGTCTTTTGTCCAAATATACCAGTCTTATAATTTGGCTAATATAATGTATCGATTGTAGAGAAGCTGCAATGTATAAGCCGTTGTCGTTTGAATGAATTTATTTTTATAATCTCAATATTAGACCAGTAAAGTGTTCAGATCCATGCATCGCTAACAACTAACTCTAGAAGCTATTACCAATTTGCCTAATAGACAATATTTACAGTCGTTTGTTTCGTAATCATAACGAATGTACATGAAAACATTTCTTCAAAAAACGATTTAGAGCAAGATATGTTACCTAGACAACTAAATACATATTGTAGATGAATGAAGATAGCGTGACATATTTTATGACAGAAAAAAATAGATACTTTGCGGATATTCAATAATGTTAGTCTTTTGTCACTTTTGTACTTCTTTTGTTATCTTTGCCGTAAAAATAATTTTACAGGAACTAACAGAGCATACGAATGTAAGGGATGTTAATAAAAATTGCCTTTCTTGAAAGTACAAAAAATTTTAGTCTTGAAAAAGAATTTTTTTAAATATATCTTTAATCCTTATGTAAAACCAAGACCTCTGTATTCCATTGGCGTTTTAAGCTTGGCTGGTGTATTGCCGAGAATTTGTAGTTATCCGTTTGGACTCCGGATAAGCTGCTTCATTGGGCCATTTGAACTAGATGCACTTCAGAAATTCTCTAATAGACCAGAACTTTCAGTGACTTTCCAAGGTGTTGACCTTTTAGAATTGCTTCATCTTTTCTAAATTCTTGCATTGTATCTTTTAGAAGATATACCAGTATTTGTTTTGCCGTGTGATTAGTTATATAGGTATAATGGTTTTCTTATAGCCATTCCACGTTTTCGAATCCGTAATTTGGTTGTAACTTTTAATTTTGTGCCTGAATGTCTTGAACTGCTATAGTTCAGTTTTGCAATCAACATTTAAATGACACGATACTAAGAACTTGACTATATAAAACTTTGCATCGTCCTTTTGGGGTTTTGATTCACTTCACTTTCTGGTATCACGGTACCAATTGTTTTTCCATATACCTCAATGCTAATGTTTTGTGAAATAAATATACTTTCTGTCCTACTTGGGCATGCATGTCACACACTGTCATATAGAACAATGCTAGATTGTCAATTTGACAATGACATAACCAGGTACTCCATTGCATTTAAGAGAGATAACTCTACTGGAACTAGACAGGGGTAAGAGTTATCTAGTCACAACAAGCACATTTTCAGCCATGTGTACCATATTTTAAAAAAATCATAAAAAATACAAAATATGATCTAGATAGAAATTAACACAAACTCACATGTTGCCAAGAGGCTCAACTTTTTTTTAAGCCAAACAGAAAGTACAACTCTTACATAATGCACCAATCACAGCTAGTGTTGTTCTTTAATTCTGAATACAATGTTCCATACACCTTAAGCTCCGCCCACCTGGACTTGCGCAATTGGTACCGTTATACCTTCTATATCATATGTTCAGAACATTTTATAAAGCACTCTTTTCAGCATCTCATGGGGGTTGGAGGAGACGGTTCGTTATCATCTGCCAGTGAACTTAATAAGAGCTGCAGTTAATACTAGTCAATATTAGCCGTCTTCTAAGAATATTAACACTGAAAGTACGAAGGATATGATTAAATGATAAAGAAGCAGTGATTACATGTTATCAGAAAAAATGGCGGAAAGCAGATAAACAAAGAATATACCGTGCAATTCCAAAGCAAAAAGAGATATGTAAGAATGGTGTTTAATGAGTCATAAGAAAACTAACTTTAATGTTACTGAATACGCAGGATCTATACCATCTGGTCCTGCTCGACAATACACAGGACGATGATGATGCAGTACAAATTACCGCGATGGGGATATAACGACACAGCAAAATATGCAAAACCTAATTTTGTTGGATCTTGGCAAAATGAAGATGATTAGATTAAAGATATACATTATATACTTAAAACTAGACCTTTCAAGGATGATCGTATTTATTGTGAATTTTCCTGTGATGTAAAAAGACAAAAAGAACGTGCACTTGAATCATTATTAACTGAAAAAACATGTTAAAGAAAAAGATCTTCTTGGTTCATTATTAAGCCCATATACTTCTGAAGAAGAATTTTATGATATAAAAACTGAAACATCTCCCAGTGCTACTGGAAGTGGTTGTTCTACTCAAGGAAGTGGTCTTATTACTTGTCCTTACAGTGTCCATGCCGATGTTGTTCGCTTTGAACTTCTGATTAGAGGAAAACGCGCAAGAAATAATTCAAGAAATAATTCTTCAGAAATTATTAATTAAATATCTGATATTTGCCGAAGATTGTTTACAGGTGGTGTATGGATCGTAATGTTAGTTATTCTATTATTAATTCAATTGGTGATGATTATTACAGCGACTGAAAACAATTAATTAATCAGCATGTAATTTAAAAATGATTATACACACGGCCCAACGTGTCCCTGTAATAGTTAGGGTAGTAAACTCACGATTGCCAACTTACAAAGTGGGTTACGGAGATGGACTTGGTCATGTCGTTATGCGCTTATTTAAGAGGTATTGGTGCTGTTGGTAATGTTGCTGGTAAAGTAATTTCAGCAATCAAAGAAAGATTAACTCGATTAGTACGAAGATATCCACAGCCAATACCAGTACACAGCAGTGAAATTATGCCTGCAAATATCAGTAAAATAATAATTCAAGCTACAAATTACAAATATAACAGAATTGTAAAATAAACCCTAGTCAGAAAAAGATAAAACTATAACGGCAAGTTTAATAGCAGGAAGTAGTCTTCATGTTAGACGATAACAATTATAATAAAATGTTCAAACATGTATCTAATCCAGCGTTTGATATAGACGCACCAATTCTCAAAGATGGATCTATACGTGATTATCAGTATTATTCTTATGACTCACGGCAACCAGATCAACGTGGTCGAATCGAATTACAAGTTCAAGATACAAGCAACTATTTTTATCTGCTAAAGCGTTTATTGAAGTAGAAGGTATACTTTTGCAAGATGATGGTACAGGAGTTGCAATTGGTAATATAGTTGGTTTTGTTTACAATGGTATTAAAGCGTTGCTTGACAGCGCTACGTACATGACTGACGGAAGAAATACTAAAACAATTAAAAATGACGTTGATGTTGCTACAACCATATTTGGTCGTGCATGATATTCAGATGATTATACAAGATCATCCAGTCCATCAGTGATGTTTGCAAAAGATACATCTAATCATCCTGAACATGTCAGGGAAGTTCAGGGTAATGTAAGATCCACTGAAGGAAAGGAGCAGCTGATGTGCCAGCAATTGTATCAATCAATACAAACCACAACTTAGGTTTTGCTACATACAGAACAACGTTAAATGATGAAGAAGCCTTTTCATGTGTAATTCCACTATCTCATATATTTGGAATTTGTAGGAATTTTAGAAATATTATTTTTGGAGCTAAACATACAATTACACTTGTAAGAAAAAATACTGATAATGATGCAATCTGGCGTCCGGCTGCTACTCACAATTAAATGGTAAGGTTAACAAAACTTTCACTGTGGATGCCAGTAATGATTCCATCAATTGCTGAAGAAGAAAAGTTAATTACTTTTATGAATTCAGATGGAAAATCGGGGTCCCGAGTGGCCAAGTGGTCTAAAGCGCACACCGTTACGGATCACTGCCATCTCACCTCTGTCTGCGTCGGTTCGAGTCTCGGATTCGGCTAATGTGGTTATGTGAGAAAGCTTGCCAGTAGCTTCTCGTGGGTCGGTTGTTCTTTCCGGTTTTTCCGGGTTCTTCCTCCACCATTAATACTGGCCGCCATGTATAGCCTATCTTGTGCTGAAAAACGGCGTTAAACACTACCACAACAACAACAACAACAACAACAATCAGATGGAAAATCATTGCTATCAGGGTTAACAATGACCATAGATAGCACTCAAGGTAATGTCGCTGGGTTATTTACGTGACATATCGCATATTCACAAGAACGTAGTCATATGATATTGACACACTTGCAGTTAGTGAAGTTTCTTTACGGATAATAGGACATAGAAAACCATCTGAAGATATATTGTTAAATTTTGACCGAAATCATGTAGCACGTGCATATAATCGTTTAATAACATGTATAGGACGTGATAAATAAATAAATATATATATATATATATATATATATATATATATATATATATATATATATATATATATATATATATATATATATATATATATATTGGTTTACAAATATCACAGCGGGATTTAACAACACTGTATCCGATCTATTATTTTTCATTGGAGCATATATATTTATTCAAAGAATATGTTGCTGATATTCATTTTATACATTGTGTAAACGACATTGGTATTAACTGTACAGCAATTGCAGTGATAATTAGAGATAAAGCAATGTTACTTGAAGGTGCTTGTGGACGAATGAGAATTATTGATATTTCAGTATAATATATGCAATGAACTCACTCGTCATATTTATAATGGCATATCATCATGTTAGTGTCAGTCTGACTCCTGGTCTGATTAAAAAGATTAAATCAAGTTCAGCGAAAAACTGCTTAGTAAAATTATCTCTATAAAAGATCACATCACATGTGGTCAAAGTAAATTATCATTGTCAGAACGTCAACTCAGACATTTCAATAGCGTTAAACAATCAAAAACAGGCGTTAAACACAATATTTCTGCAGGTGCGGTTAAAGACTCAATTAAAACAGGCGGTATTTTCCCACTTATTGCAGCTATGCTAGCGTTAATAGCCGCTGCAGCTCCAGCTGTAGTAAAAGCAGCTGCAATTGGTACTGTTGGAACTCTTGCTGGGATGGCATGAAAGAAGCAACAAGTATTTAAAATAGGGGTAGAGGTCTTAGATTACCAGGAACCCCTCATCGATACGGAAAAGGTCTGAGACTTCCAGGAACACTTCGTTAATTCTTCCAATGTAAAATTTTGATTTACTTGATGCTGCTAAAAAATTAAATATAATTATTTTTAGAGGTGTAATATAAATAATATTGAAACCGGTATCATTAATCTTGATAATAGTTCTGGTCCTGGTACACATTGGGGTACATAGTCAATTGATTCAAGTGGAATTGGTTATTTTGATTCGTTTGGGTTGGCTCCAACAAAAGAATTTATAAGTTACGTATAATCAATAAAACCTCGAGTCTGGTATTCAGTATTACCAATACAAACAAATCACCGATCCGCCAATATGCGGCCGTGAAGTCATTGCTGTATTTGACGCTATATCTTCATCAACATTACCACCTCATAAAGTCTTGCGCGAGTATACAAGTAGCCGGTAATCGTTTTAAACAGATCTTAAATTATAATGGTAGATATTTACGGAAGATCTTCATTCAAACAAAAGCAAAGAAAAATAGTAACAACAAAAACAACGAAATAACTATTGAAAATATAAGTAAACAGATTGGTGATGAAATATCTGAATTATTAGATCCAAACGAACTGGTTGTATTTCAAGTTAACAAGGTAAATTAAAAACAAGTAATCTTTCATTGAAAGACATTATCGTTAAAATTAATGGAGTAACTGAGAATAGCATAGGTGTGTTTGATAGTGATGGAAAAATTAAGTCTGGTGTGATTATGTCAACGATATCTGATAATATTCGTGGTCGAGTACAAAAATCCAGTGATACAATGACGGGTTCTCTCAATATGTATAATAATAAATTTACTGGTCTTGGAGAACCAGAATCAGACAATGACACTGTAAGGAAGAAATATATCGATAATAGAATCCTTCCAATGATGAACTCGTTAGGTTCGGTTTATAATGAAATAACTTGATTTAGAATTGATTATTCAAATCATGTACAATCGTTTATGAGCTTTAGTAGAAACCTAAATAGATCCGTAATGAATTTTTTGGATGTCCATCAACTATTGATATTTAAGTCGTTGACATCATTTTTTTTACTGACATTGTAGTATATACAGAAGGGTCTGGACAAGCATTATGGTCTCCAGTCAACAAATCCATTAAACATCGCGCTGAGGTTACCGATTTATACAGGCTCTCAGTACTTGGTGTTGTAACATTTATAATATCTACCACAATTTCATGGCGTTATTCACGAATCCATCAGATGGTCTCCTGGATCTATGTTAGTGATGTTAGATCGTAAACGACTGAGAATAGTTTACTGTACAAACCGAAGAAAAAACCTCGTCTTGATTTATTATTGGTGTCTTGAATTAGTAGCTAAATTCCCACCTAATTAAAATATAACGAGCTTTCGAATCAAGAACGTGAATGGCAAACGGAAATAAAAATATCATTGACGAATATACAGCAAATTAATTATATCGCAGACTTGTAACTGTCGTTGACATAATTGTTTATTCAGCGTCTGCTTCCATCGCTGGAACCGGTGTTTTATTAACAATAATAACACCATTGCTAGTGATGGCACCAGCAGTTGTAACAATTTGTGTTTCAGCTGCAACAACAATTGCTGGCATTCTTAATATCATCGGAAAACAATGTGTACATGCATGAACGCAAAATTGCATCATTATATTATAAAATAACATAAAGCAACGCTTTCATGCTCCAAAGTAGCCTCGTTATTATCAACAGGTCTTAGTGATGGAAAAATATCAGATTTTGAGTTCACGGAGAAAATTAAAATCTACAAAGAAGCAAAGACTATATATCTACAAAAGTTTACGAACCAACTTAATAAGCTGCTATAAAAATATATCTACACGATTATGTTGTAGATATTTGTCAATCACCAATTCGCAGTGTTTTGGGAGTGGCCTGAAATTTCACCAAACTATAAAGGACCACCAGAACCAAAACGAGATGATTTTAATACAGATAAAAATAATGTTTCTAAAATATAACAAACATCGAAAATTATAACGTGGTATGACAAAGATATATATTTTAACAATCAAAAAGTTTATTTTATTGCGCCTGATAGTGAAAAATTTCCTTGATGATAAAAAATATATATGATGTTGATCCAAAAACTAGTATTGCATTTATTGATAAAGAATTTATTATCCCATTTCTTAAGCAAATTAAACCTGAATACCAACGAGTAATCGGTGATCTGTAGAATTAATGTTCCAGTATATCAAAATTACAACGATGATATAAAGAAGCAGATTACTAAAACAATACAACATTTAAATTAGGTTGCATCAGATCTTGATTATATCAATAATTTTTTTTTATTGCAACAGTGATTTCTCCCAGTGATTATGGAGGCGATGATTTTGTCAATCTAAAAGAAAAACGTCGAAGAACAACACTTAGGAATATATTTGTCGATCATTATAAAATAACCAAAGAACAACTACCAACATTTGCAAAACGAAAATTTAAAATACACGGACAAAAAAAATCAGCCAAGGATCTCATCAAAATGAAAATTTTCCCAAAATACTTGAATCATGGAGAAAAATAGCTCCACCATCAAATAATCTCAAATATAACAATGATCCACACGGCTGCGGCAGACATATTTCACAAGGAATTGTAAATATAATTTCAACAACCACAGTGGGTAGTTTATATTTATATTTAAAAGTACGTGTTTATTTGTATGCATTCTCTTTTTAAATGTTTAATTGCAGAAACATTATCATTACTATTTTCAGAATTCATTATAATATATATATATATATATATATATATATATATATATATATATATATATATATATATATATATATATATATATATATATATATATATATATATATATATATATATATATATATATATATATATATATATATATATATATATATATGTGTGTGTGTGTGTGTGTGTGTGTGTGTGTGTAATTTTCAACCAAGACGGTATATTACAATTATATAATATAGCGCAAACACAAGCTCCATATTACTAAATAAATATTTCACTTACATTTATTCACTTCCTGTGTATTTCTAGAGAGACAAATCCACCACGAGTCTGGTCGTCTTTTATAGTCAAATAAACAAACCCATGTGTTCTTGAAAATACGTTGGAAAATCCGTCATGTCAAGAGTACTTGCGTGAATGAATGTTCTAGAAAATCACGTGCCTAAATAATTCGGGAAATTCCGGCATTCTGTGCGGGTGTATGTTCTAGAAAATCACGTGAGTGAATCATTCTGCGCGGTTTATTTGACTATAAAAGACGGCCACACTCATTTTGTCTCTGTCAGTCTGCAAACACATCGGAAGTGAATAAAGGTAAGTGAAATATTTATTTAGAAATCTAGATGTTTTGTTAATTATAACAGAGATTGTTAAATTATTGTATAGAATTAATTACGATGATCCACAAAAATAAAATGTTAATTAGTCGAAGAAATATTACCTAGTAACAAGCAAGGTAACTAATGAATTACTCTGTGTGAGAGAGCTTTAGGTTGACAGAGTTATGTCCCTTCGATAATAGAAGTCTCAGAATAAATAAATAACCGTTCTATCATGACATTTTGCCCATAATTATTATTGACACAATATTTCCTGACTTACCGATGCGAGCTCTGATTGATCCGACAAATAAAACTGAGTAATACTATTCATGACAAGAAAGTATCTAGCAAAGAATCTCATGTGTGGTCGACGTTCAAAATCATACGCAACACCACTGGTGTCGACAAAGTCGTCGATGCAACAATGAACGACAATGATATTTGTTCAGAGTAAAGTTTATTGTATTAGCAGAAACAAACAATAATACTTTAATTATCAGCGACAAACGTGTCCATTTCCTTCCTAAGTAAGTTACAATTCCAAGCCAGGCATGTTGACTGGTATTGACAAATTGTATTATGAAAGAGCGTATCCTGTAACCGCGGTTATTTTTGGAATTTATCCAATAAATGAAAAACCCAAATTTTCAAAAACAAATTGTGTAGCCGAACGAGTAACGGAACATTTTACAAACGCGATACGTAGAAATGGTTTGACGGTTACAAGACGTTATATGAGAGGGGAAATATATTTAAAGATATCGGAGCATCTGTCAAAGACGTTGCTGATTTAGGAAAGAAATTAAAATTCCCAATAAAATAAGTACGATACCCGGAGAGATTTTATACGAATCAAAGTATAAATCGAAAAGAGCTTCGATTGAAATTATTAATCATAACACGGATGCGTGGACTAATGCAGTAACATTATTTCCACGAAATCGAATTGTTAAATTTCACCAAGGAGATACATTTTATTTTATTAACGAAATATGTAAGAACGATCCTGTATCAGTATGGCTGTTTCAAGATATGATCAGTTTGTACAACCCTATGGATATATTTATCGTACAGAATCTATCCGTGAACAAATAAACAATCTTCCTTTGAAATATAACCATGACAACGCTGAACAGTTACTGAGTAATTGTTTTACCGTCCCTTCATTTCCTGCTCAGTATGATAGAGAGAAATATATGTGGAAACCAACAGGATTGAATTTTCTTGCAGAAATACGATGGAGTTGTGTGAATACCGGCACGGTGGATATGGAGTACTAAATACGATTATAGGGATGTTATATCGATTGAAATGGTTGCATTTACCCCGGAAGTTTTCTTGGTATGGGAGAGTGTTCTAAGTATTTTGTGCGATTTGAACATTCCACACACGAGATAACCAGAGTATCGGTAAATGGACCATTACCAGATTATGATTTGACTGGATTTGCTTCTATTGGGTCATTTAAGTTCGCTGAAAATCTTCATCCGAATTGTTATGTCTGGTTTGGCAAACATTGCTCACAAAAAATGAGAACACCAACAGTATTATTACGGTATATGCTTCATGTACAAATACTAATACTGGTAACAGTAAGTGAAGCAATTATATCGTATCGTCCATAGAAAGAAGTTTGTTAACCACAACAAAATAAATATTTTGATGATAAAAATCCTTATGTGACTGATTTTGAGAATAAAATCACAAAAGATCTCGGCAGAAAAATAATCGATAAATTCACATAAAGAGGATCATGTGATCTTAAACACCATTGTACTAGATTGATTATAGATGATGCTGAACTCGATTTTATGATTGCTGATACAACGATTTGAAATACGTTTATAAGTCGAAGTAATGTTAATTAATCAGACCGATCTTAATTAGGTACAATTATGAGTTATATTGATTGTGAGTCACCACAATATACTCATTTAAGATCCTCAATGCTCTCGTATGTTTCGTTACATCTATTATCTATGATAAATAGAGTTTCTGAGTTCGCTCACAGAGTCGCTACGGATTCATTTTATATCAACAAGAATACAGGATTGCTAGAACAACTATACATCGGCACTTATGCATCATGTGGTGAATGAAGAAGAAAACAAGAAAATATACTCAATTATTCTGAATCCGCCGTTGAATTAAGAATATTTATTACCAAAAAAATCAAATATCGAAATTGTCATCTGCATCATCTATATATAATCCTGTAGCTAGACACAAAACACTTTATCTTAATGGGCCTGTAGGCTTTGATAAAACAACTAGTGTATTTGAATTATTCTTGAACAGTTGTTCAAAAAATGTTGTATTTACACATGCACACAGACTTTCAAGAGGAATGACAGAAAGAAATAGTAAATCATGCACTTATCATAAGTTCTTTTGACGGAAGGGAGATACATGGACTCATGAACGAATGGGAGAGAAATATATGATTCATTCATCACAAGGATTAACAATCTCTGATACAAATGTTCGGATCGTCGATGGTCGTATCGAATGGTCAAGTTTAGTTTATCTCTCAATGTCTCGAGTCAGAAGAATATCTCAGCTTGCCAACCAATTAACTAATGATTCTTTAATATGTTTATTTTGTATGGAATTTAACGAGTGAACCAACTTCACATCTGCAATATGTCGTTGTTGCAGATCTTTACTTTTATAAGTTACATCATGAACGTGACATGCTTGACCAATAGCTTTTTTGGATACTCTCCAAGTCTTGGTTGATCTCGTTCGTCAAGTCGGATATCAAGTCGGGTTCCAGGATCACAATAATTATGTCCTGAAAGATGTTTTTCTCCCGGGTATTTAGCCCATTGAGTTCCTGGTAATTTTCGTAACGATGTAGCGATATCAGCACCAATTTTATTATTAGAAATAAATTTATATTTATTTGTACCACATTGTACAAATTTACCTGTAAGTGCACTCTTTTTATTTTTTATTATTATAGCTGTTAATCCAGTTGTGGGGGTGGAAGCTTGTCATCAAACGCAATATAAATTCATATTATTTTTAATATATATATATACAACATATATGCATTGATTACTCAGCGACAAGAGCCAATAAAATATAATTCAGCATTACCGAATTCCATCAGAATGATAATAATAGATCCATCCGGATCGGGTATAACACAATTACTGCTTAATTTGACAATGAGTTGACTCAAATGGGATAAGTTGTATTTAGTTGCCCCAGCAGCTGATGATCAGAGAGGTCACGAAGTACTTACAGATTTTAATGAAAATGCAAGATTGTTGGACGAAGATGGTAATGATATTGATTTTATCCGCGATATTGATGAAGCCCCATCTGTAGATGACCTCGATGGATTTATTAATAATTTAGTAGTATATGACGACGTAATACTGGACAAAAACTCAAATCCAGCAAGAGTATTTTATCGAGGCAGACATAAAAATACCGATGTGATTTATGTTGCTCAGCGATATACACAAATACCTAAAGTGATCAAAGAAAACTGCAATATTTTAGTTTTGTTTAATGGAGTTGATACACATACTCTGCATAATAGACTTGGTGTAGTATGGTTATGGACATGATTAGGTTAATACACTTCTTTTCAAAAGCACAATTTACTCCACACAGATTTATAACAATAAATGTACATGATCCTCGATCGCGATATCGTATCGTCTTGATAATATATTTGGTTGAGAGATTGATTTAATTACTCACTGGATTATAGTAGCAGAGGAGATGCGACCTCAATAAAAGTTCTGGTCGGTAAACAAAACACATACAAATTTAGAAAGACACAACGAAAAAGATAAAGTAACAAAAAACTAACCCAATTAGAGAAACGATCGGTAAGTTAAAGGCTTCGGTTTAGCGTTATTACGAATATATTTTTCGATTTCGTAGGAAGTTTTATTTTTCATAAATGACGTTTCTGCTAAAGGTCTGTTCACCTCCACTGCTGCTTGTACATACGGTATTCTCCGTACATTCAATATTTCCCCTGTATATTGGTAGTCTCCGTACATTTAATACTTAGTATAAAGTTTTTTAAAACTTCAATTTTTATAACCCTTGAAATGGTTAAAAATCTCTTTTCTTTGATAATGGAACCCAACAGCAATTTATGAGACACTGAACACGTTTACTTAAAAACATGACACGGTTAATATCCAAATAAGTCTAGGTTAAATTTTTGGACTCTTATCATATCTAGATGTAACGACTCGTAGCACTCTCTGGGATGTAAAGGAATATACAAGTCAACCATCGATTGCATTTTCATCAAAGGTATAACGAAAAACAATAACTATTGGACGTGTCAGTATGCGATAACTCATTTAATACACAATAAAAAATATTCAGTGAAGTACCCCTTTTATTTTACGCCTTGTACAGTTTAGGATTTCATATGTATTTACATATTAACGAGAGTCTAAGTTAAATATATTTTCCATCCTGGAGTATATGGTTCAGACACCAGTTTATCTTCTCCCATAAAATTGTTGTCGTTACCTCGAAAAAATCTTTCATTCAAATATTTTACTCAAAACAGGTAGAAAACCAATTCCTCTGTAGCCGTCGGGCATTAATCATGTGTTACTCTATGTAATTACAGCTGTTCTCATGCATGCAAATGACCAAATTCGAAGAGTTTACTGCACACATATACTAATATATGTGGTGCTGGTTTTCTTGTCTTGAAGAAAAATCAGTTGAAAGTTTATCAATACAGGAAATGTACCAACTTTTAGTCATCTATCAATTCTACATACTTCATCAGTTGTCATATTGTCTAGAAGTTAGTGATAATTGTCAATAGTCTAAATATGGTCTTTACTTAATAGTTCCAAAGGTTCTGATATAATACAGTGCTGATAACCTTGTACTTGTAGTATTTATTCGGTTTTCTAAATGTTTTTATAATCGTTTAGAGCCAGTTTTCATATAGCAATTTCTAAATTTGCCTTTTCATCTACTTTGCGTACTTCTCCTTTATATTTGGTAGAATTGTTGTACGACGTGCAATAGCACTTGTATAAAGCTACATTTTCACTTGTATCAATAAGTCGTAATATTAGAAGAGCATAATGTGCATGATGCGTTGCTAGTTTACAGTCTGAGTTAAACAATTATATGGATGTTCACATTTGACATGCACACTGCGTTCTTCATTTTGTGTGTTGTTTCATATACCCATACACGTATTTGAAGCAGTATGGATTTCGTCCTGTTCCAACGTTTGGGACATTGAATCAGTATAGATTTCGTCCTGTTCCAACATTATGTATATGGGGTCATCTTTTTGTAGGAATAAAGAGTTTAAATGTTTGATACGTGTATTTCTCTTATCAACACACCAAACCTATATATGTTTGGGAGTAACAGTTGTATTATGTTAGTTATTTAAAGTCTTAATTTCAGTGAGACCTAACTGAGATAATATTCGGCAGGTATATGGATTCGATGCTATTACCAATTTTGAAAGCAGATACATGTGATTAATGGTTGACCTGTTAGCAAATAATTTCTCATCCTATCCTCTTCTCCACATCTGCTTTTTCGAATCTTATCACAGATAAGTGAGAAAACGTAAGTACATATTCACCGTAGTGATTCGGTTTTTTGCAGTCAGAGTTAGCTCTCTCCTTATCCGATATCCACATGCTCTTCAAAATTCATTTTCTCATCATTAATAGGTCCTAGACATAGTATAATAATTTTCTGTTGCATATACATTGAAACACCACGAGTAATAAATTTCTGATAGTAGTTTCTATACTGCGCAGGTACATTTTCAGTGATATTATACAGGTTTGTCTCCGACAATATTGAGGTGACATACATTACACCAAAAATTTTGGATCAAGAATAGTATTTTCTTTCTGACGTGCTGTTGCTTTTAACTGAACTGTAATTCAACCAACATTAACAATAAAACAGTTTAGCGGAGTCTGTAACGATGTTTAAAACACGTTCTCATTACGACTAGAGACAGGATAAGAATCGAAAATGGTTAGTAACAAAATTCATTTTTTATGACAAAATGTTCTTTAGATTACATGGTGCCTAAAGAAAAGACAACTGGAGGCTAACATGTGGTGACTCGGTTTTAGTTTCTTTAAAGTTAATATGCCATGAAAAATAATATCCAAACAATACCATACAAGGAAACATGCTGGATAACATTCTTCCTTAGAAGACAGTAATGGTCTCACTGATGGTGAATTTGCAAGAGTCATGACAATAATGTCTTGTACATACTGTATACAAAGTAAGACACTATTACACAACTACCCCACTGAATCAGTTACTTTAAAAGGGGATAAATTGTATTACAGGCAGATAACGGCACTAATTAAGACTTTATGACCAGCCTGCAACCATATGCAACTGATTCAAAAGAGCAAATGTATCTACTTATATATTTCAGTGTATTACAATGTATATTTTGTTACTAAATGACATTGTTAGGAAAATGAGTCGTAAAGTTAGACACATCAACAATTGTACATAAATCCAAAGACTGGTTTGAATTCCTATTAAACCCCATTATCAGTACAAAGTAACACAGGACGATATTCCAAAGGCTGATGAAGCCGGTGAATATGTACAGTAAGAAAGTTTTCACTATCAAACTGGAAGATAAGTTTGGTAAAAGTCATGTAGAGAAGAAGGAACATGGTAAGGTATTAACATATATATAGTGCTGTGAGGACCTTTTTGCGTTCGCCATTGTCCCCCTACCCTTCTGAGTAACACGGATTCCCTCGCTTCTTATTGCGTCGTCTCACTTCTTTATTTAGCACTATACCACTGTACACAACACGATAACATATGGTGACCACGAAGTTATAGAGCAAGGATGCTATGCATAAATGCCGACTAGGTTCGATTAAAGGTCATAACAAAACAACAATTATTTATAGTGATACCAATGGCTGCATTGCTAATTTTGTACCTTAGCTTATAATCTATTTACATCTCCAATTCAAAATGCAAATAACAAACCCCACAAACCCAACGCAGATTCAATAACATCTTCAAGTATGAAAGAAATGTCTCGAGCTGATTTCAAAAGCCAGTTTGTTACACTACATATAATTTCAGCAAATGTTGCTTTTGCTTTGTATGGTTAATTCAAACAAATAATTGTCAATGTTTATTAATCCTTTCTTTACTTTGTATGCGAACCAATCAGCTTTGGCTCCTGATGGGAATCTGCTGCCACTTGTTGTTTCTACACAACCTACTAAACCTTGAATAACATTAGCTAAAGAGTGAGCAATGGCCGATACAGAAAAACCTAATGCTGGACAACAGCGACTAATGTTGCATCCTTTCTTTCTCTTTTTATATATGTTCACATTAGATTTTATGCAATCTGTTTTTATACTGACAACTTATAACATGCACATAACCCAATATATTTCCTCTTTTTTATATTGAATACCATTTAAACAGCAACTGGAAGGTCTCTGCTTTGATTTATCACGCAGTATTTGTCAATTATAATCTCAAATTATCTTACCTGTTTTTCAAATGGCTCATTTGTGTCTATTATGTGCATCTAACTATCATGACAGATGTGTATTGATTGCCATTTACAACGTTTGGATCAAAGTCATATACATTGATTTTGGAGATTGGAGAGGCATACAGCTATTCTCAGACTGAGGGACCTAAGAATGGACAAGCTGACACTATAATTGGACATTGTTTTCAAGACGATGATCGCGTAAACTGTATATTGCTCTACAAAACTTACTTATGCGAACTGAATTGACGATGTACATACATTTCAGTCACAATTCTCATGATTACTTTATATTTCTTATAATAAGTAATACCTGTGCGGAAGACACACACACACACACACACACACACACACACACAGAGACACACGGGATGTTCAATGCAGCATGCAAAGTCTTTGCAATGAAAGGATGAAATTTTAGCGTATGATTCATAATTTGTTTAACATATTCGGTCATTGCATCCACTCTGTGCTTCACAGACGGCCCCATGTCAGTAATACCTGTGGAATTTGGAGTAAATTATTACCAATGGACACAAGTCACAAATAATTTTCCTGTATAGCCTTTTCATTTTTGTCTTAGTACGTAACTTTTCACTGAGTCCAGAGCATAATAAATCATATATTAATCTGAACTACCTTCAAAGATGAATGTACGATGAAGTTCTTGGCATTTGAAGAGAGGCTAGACTGTAACACAGAACAGAACAACGTGCAGTGGGTCATATATCTCACGTTCGGATCAGCATCAATTTATTATTACTCAGTGTGCACTGCCACACAGACAACCCTAATGGTCATATGCACATATTCTAAAGAACTGATACCCGTCAGGCCAAATTTTGTATGACCTATTTTAGTCAAACATGGTTTTTGCATGTCATGCCTATTTTAACTTGGCACACGACTTCGTTTTGGATTTCAGGTGCTTTTGGAGTGCAAGCTTTGGGAAAAGTTATATTGTGACGCAAAAACTACATTCGTTATATCTACCTTAATCATCGCAGTTTAATTGTAATACGAAAATATTTCTATTTTTGAAACAAAAATCATTGATAAATTAACTAATCAATGGTATTTAAAACAAGTAGTAGGTCGGGTTTGTACGGCTTATAACGTTTTGTCGAGGGGTGAATCAAGATGCTCAAAGTGATTTTTGTATCAAATTGTAATATGACTCTTAAAATGCATATAATTGATTACACTAAAGAAACAATGTCAAATGCCATGTCAACATTTATTTTGTTAGGTACTCAGCCAGCTGTGGAACATAAATAATAGCGTACTAAAATTTCCAGTTTTTACAGGACCAATATCAAGGTTTATATCAAAATTGCATCGTGTGTCAATGTCAAAATCTACGAAAGACAATGTATGTTCAGCAATTTTGATATTTATTTCTATATTCTTGTAAGTTTTGTTCATAACTGTAAATTTGGAGATTATCGATGAAGGAGATATTACACAGGTAATTTTGTGCATTATATTTTACGGTATAAAGAGTGCCTGTAGATTGCAAAAGGCTGTAGAAATAGACATTGTCAAGTTTCTAATAAGAAACATGTTTTCGAGTTATTTGTGGTTTAAACTGTCAGGTGGCTGAGTTCAGCCATGTAGGTCATTTTAATAGAATTATGAAATAACAGATTGAGTAGTAAGGTCTGTCACACGGAGTATACTGCGACCTATAAAAAAGACTCATGGACGTGTATTTAAAAGAGGACTGAGCATGTAATTCATTCCTATTTAGGATTCATATTTCATATATTAAAGTCTGTCTGCAGATGTGTTTAATGTTGGTTTTAAACATACTTCAAGAAGAGACAATTGTTTGGATTATTCGTTGGAATTATAAAGTGACCTTTGGACTAAATTATTATTCTTGGACTATTGTGAGTTCATTCAAAGGACAATATCATTTTGATACATCTGTTCAAGTACATTCAAGAGCCTTGAAGTCATTCGGAACATTTGATTCTTTTGGATTTGTGAAGAAATTTTTCATTAGATTATTTTAGATTTAACTAGTGATGGTTTAAGTTCCTCTTAAAGTTTCATTTTACAACTTTGATAAATTGATAATTTGTTAAGTATGCAACTTGTTGGTATCGTTTCCTCCGGGTACTTAGTTTATGAGCTAATAATCGTAAAAGTGTACAGGTAATGTTGGGATGGTGAGGTTATAAATCATTGATGCAACAACTAGAACACACCAGTATAGACGGAATTTAATTGACAATGTACTAAATTAAATTGTAATACCATGAATAAACTAATTGATGGTGGAAATGAGTTTTTAGATACTTCTAGTGAATACAGTAAACGATGTGCCTCATAGGTCATCCATATGTACCAATAGGTTCTATATCATCGAGTAACTGTGAAATTCTGATCCCAGCATTTGTAAACATAAAATGTGCAAACCAAATTTAAATGATCTGTCGGAACATTTCTGGTGTATTTTTGATTTGATAGTGTCAGTTGATAATTATTCAGTAGAACTGTACATTATAATGTGATATCAGATGATGGAACAACACCGCACTACGTCAAAGTAATTAATTAAAATATGCTACTATACATAAGCAAAATGTGGGATATTTTACGTGCATATTGCAAAATATGTGAATTAAAGATCAACCATAGGTACAGTGAGATCCTGCATGATGTACTGAATGTGAACTTCTGATCTCAACCATTCTAAAATGTATGTATATTTGCTCATTTGGGTTATGTACCCTTTTTAAGATCTGTCATACACAATTAATTCAATTAACATTATCTCATGTAAAGTTTGTTTTATCAGTAAACAATTATTGCTAGTAATTAATAACACATAAAGTAAAATGGTTTATTAGAATGGTGTATCAGCTTATGTCATAATGCGGCACATTATCAATCGATGCCTAACCAAAATTAAAATTAAAAGGGAATGCATTTCTTTAGATTTACTTCATTGTCTGCTGTTTTCTTATAGTCAAGGTAAACAGGTATGGGGAAAATATATGATATGCCTTTGACCTGAGTTTCGTTTGACATATTTCAATCTCGGAAAATTCAGAACAGGCTTAATAGACAACACTAGTATACTGTACGTCTCCATCCTCTCATTCAGAAACATACAGTTATGTTTATAAACAATTACTGAAAGACATACACGCTGATATGTGTTAGTCATATAATTACCCTACCAAAGCATATACTGTAACTGCTTGAACCAACGAAAAGTAGTATGAATGACATGCAATGACAATATCAACTAGAAATATATCATCGTGTATTTCGAATACAGGTCATATTCTGACTTTTGCAAATATTTTTGAAGATAGAATTAAATATCCACCATTGCAACTTGTTGAAGGTGTAAAATACTTACATGCTGATCGTGTGTATAAACCCCACTATAAATACTATAACTGATCCTATAAATACCTGTAAATTGTTTGTATAAATTTTGAAATTTTAACAATTGGTCAACATTAACTTAAATTCCTGTTAATCTAAATGTTGTCAATTTTAATTGCAGAACTATCGTTTTAAAGACAATACACACGACATGCCAGTAATAAATCCAGGATACCAATTTAAACTTTAATGAATATGACACTGACAGGACTCCTATCACAATTAGTTCTCCTATATAGTCGCTACTTTTGTTTCTCAGTACTCAACGTTTCTCTGTTTCCAAGTCTTAATAAATCATACGTCAATCTAAATTGCATTCAAGGGTGAACTGACGCAATGTTTTGAGGGAATGGACTGTAAATAAAGCAACGTGTAATAGTTAGCACATTTCACTTCCGAAGCGGCCTCAAAGCCTCATTACTCACTGTGTACTGTCGACAAAATGCTCATATTATATGATTCAAACAATTATTTTTATATAACAAAACTACAAATAAATAAATCTAACTCTTATACTACCCCTAAATGAAAGAGGAACACATCCTCTAAAAGTATATTGGGAATACAGTCATGAGTACTGAACCGGAAGCACAAATTGTGACTTTAGTCCGATATACTCGGACTTGTTCTTAAAAGCGCTCCGCATATCAACATTATGCAGTCATCATTCATCATACGGGCTCCCTAAATAATTCAGTTTTAACTGCCCGGGTGTTGGCATCCCATTCAAAGTTTCCACGCCGATTATATCAATTGTGTAGCTAGTATATTATATGATTAAGTACACTTCGTATCGATGAGCAAATACTCCGTATTTCGCATTGTATATTCTACAGAGTGTTGATTATAATACAAGCTTAATCATTCCTCTTTAATTACAGTTTTCAAGTAACAATGTAAACATATTTAACATACACATGTAAAAGTCTTGTACTATAATATACTGGGTAATTATGATTTTTGGAGTGGTGGGTGGGGTGGTGGTTGCTGCGATTATCTTTCCAGCCAAGATATTTTCTTGCTTTTTATTTCACGAGGATTAGTTTTTCCTTGAAAGGAAATATGGATATAATAGGGTGTTATTTGGTTATAAATCAGAGGAAGGAATATGTTCCAGCTATTTGAGAGCAGTAAATTTACCACAAAAAAAACCCCAGGGCCTTGCTCCAGAATATTAGATTGTTGGTCTCTAATATAATTGCGGTATACCATGTTACGTTTCGCAATATGTTCAAAAATACCGTGATACAGAATATTTATTGGTAACCAGCTCTTCTAAATAACGTGTGGCGTTAGGAAAGCAGGAATGCCTGACTCGGTAGCGTCCAAGGCATTTATAGAAGTTTTCGTCGGCCCAAAATATCTCTGACCGTTTGAAGTAAAGCATTGTTGCCTACTCTCAAGAAAGCTTCTTTGGGATTTTGTTTGTCGATGATGACATTTTGGAGAAATTATTTGCCTTGCGTCACTGCGGTATCTTTCAGGTCATGCAATCCTCTTGTCACCATCGGGAGACACTGAACGAAAGATCGATTTCAACATATCTCATAAACCATATCCTCGCTGTCAAACGACTAGTTTGTACACAGGATACATGACTTACGTATTAAGGGCATCGTTTTCTAAAATGGAGTTTCAATGTGACGTTCCCTTTGGTGGATGTAATATATTGTCCCAGATCTCATTTTATAGCACTGTTGATAGTGTCAAAATACGACTATCTGACTGGTAAATAATGAGGATGTACAAATTTGCGGTGGACGTGATAGGTGTTTCCACCTTCTTGGTCAGTAATCGTGCCAGATACCTCTTTGATAGAAATGACACGCAGTAAGGTACCGAGGCCTATTCCACCACAATGAACTCCACATCATCTTTCAAGACATTGAGCAATATTTGCTCAAGGTATCGACGACGCCGTTGCAGTCTGTTTTAATGAGTTATTTTCGCATGGGTGGATGAGCTTTGGACAGGACGGACCAAATGTAACCACGTTTGAATAAACGAGGATGAAGTCCATTCTTTTTCTTTACTATGTGGAGTGAAGAAGGGTGTTTTCATATACCAAAGATACACTGACGTCGATGACTTGGTACATGCCCTTTTATCTTTTTTTGGATTATCGCTTCGTCAGAAACGTGACAGTGTGCTTTCCAATCGCCAATGAATCCTTACCTTTGTTACTCCCCTTTTTCTTTGGACGACTGTGTCTTTTGGCGGGGTGATATCGATGCTTGGTTAAGCGTTTTTTCGGATGATGAGACTGACTTTTTGTTTTTGCTTTTCATTGTTGGACAGGAAAACGACGATGGTGACGGTGTGAAATTGTTTGAGGCATTCTGAAGCACACGTAAAAATACACTGAAGTTCAATTATTTTTGATACGAGTTCAAGGGTTTGTTTAAAGTGATTTACCACATGTTTAACGCCAACAAATCATCCCCTTTGCTGGCTTCTCCTATTCTCTTGACGATATTGTCTTTTCTTGGGGTGAAATCGATGCTTGGCTAAGCGTCGATGCTTGGCTAAGCGGTTTTTCGGATAAGGAGACTGCCCTTGTCTTTTTCCTTTTTCTTTATGGACAGGTCAGCAACGACGGTGATGGTGGGCACTTCTTAAAGGGTGCATCTTTTGGCGTTCATGAACAGAAAACACTGGTTCCCATAGTTTGCTTGCGGTCATTTTTATACTGGAATGAGTCGCCACTTATTGTCTTTACGTCATATCAACTTGATGACAGGCATCACGCGTCGTAAAGTGGTTCGCATAGGACTAAATAGGGACAGTTCTTGCTTGGATAAATACAGCAAACTCTATAACATACCCGATTTCTCTTGGACTTTGATTTTGGGAGCAGGTATATTGTGATTAGCTGCCGTTTCATCTAAAGAGGAAGAGGCTGTCACTGATGGCATCACCAGCAACGGAAAAGTGGAAGAACCTGATGCTACTGAAGACATGGTCACCGTTGCTGCAGGTTGTGGCTTGGCGATGTAAGGTTGCGCCCTGTCCAAAGTACATCTCTTGCAGGAAGAAGGTGCTTTCTGTGGTCTTCTCTGTGGACTGTTCTTTTATGAGGCTGTGACCTGGTCTAGACACCGTTGTTCTGTTTTTTATTGTTTTTCTTTTGCTACGAAGGACTTTGGGGGAATTGGGATCCCATGATTAATGATGACATCTCCTAGAGAACCGCTACCTCCAGGTTTCAAAATGATTTGCTTTTTGGTTTAAGATTAGATGCGAGGGTGGGCCAGTTGGGTCAAGGCAACTTTGTTTCTGTCAAGAACAAAAAAACGTTTAGTTTGATGCAGAATGTGAATGATGACTTACTGTAGTTGACGTGCTGTCACCATTAACCATCGTAAGACTTCTCTGAGACTGGCTTCTAAGACACGATCACGTATTTGTGGCTTTTGTTTTAGACTGATGCCGTACAAAGCACGAATCGATTTAACGGAAAGATGAAACAGAAGGGACGTTATGTTGATGCTGTGTGAGACAATCCCAAAGTGTTCGAGGTTTTAATAGATTTGTTTTGGTAAGTCGACGAGGACGTAAACACTATACTCCCCCTGTCTTGGCGCCAGTAGTGAAACAAATGGGCACGAAATGGCAAATAATCGGAGGTGGTAGGTTTTAAATCCACGAGTAAATAGGTGTGTGGGGTTTGAGTGGCATCGTCGTATGCATGTGTCAGCCAAGGAGTTTGGCTAAGACTTGCAGTTGCAATTTATCTCCTGGGCTTTTAAACAGGACCACGTAATGAGCATTGAGACTGATGGTGCGATGTGTTTTACCTTATTGAAACAAATTTTGAGTGATGTAAACGACTCTGGCATTACTATGATGCCCTTTGCGCGTAAACAATAGTTTAATTTCGTATTCGCATTCTCATAACATGTCGTAGAAGATGACCAGATGGGTTTGATTGGGGTCAGACACGATCCGGTCGTCTTCGCCAGGAATGCATTCCACAAACACGATGGAATCGCTTTGAATTTTTCGCAAGAGAATGTACTCCGATTCCCACTCTTTGTAACACCACACTATCCGTTAAGATGGGCAATCGATCACATGATGCTTATGTTCGCGCGAACGTTTGACAAATCAAGTTTATCCTAAACCGCCTGGTCCGGCAATTAGCATGATATAGGGATGGCGAAGATACAAGGCCTTCCAACTAGCACGGTCGAAGTGTTCGTCGATGACTTCGAAAGTAGAAAAAGCGGGAGCAGAGACAGCAGAGGTAGCCATATTAGTGCAGGGATTGCCACTTTTGACACGAATACAGACAATATAAGAATTGTATACTTCTTTTAGGACACTTTTATTGCAAGTAAAAATGCAACAACACGAAAGATAAAATACATAAACACCAAAGGGTTATGTACAACGATAAAATACACATTAAAACAATCAAAGTGGAATATAAACAAGTCTCTGTACAACATGTTCTTGGTAACAAATGTGTCCAAGGGACAGTGTGTAATGTTCTTTCAGTTCTACATTGGGTACAGTCACACAGGTGTCCTCCCGGAATAGCCTATCGGGAATGTCCATGACAGTCCTGTCCTGAAGGAAGTGGTTTTCCTCGGTGTCGGGTTCTTCTTCTCACAATGTAACTAGCACAAGTTTCAAAAGGTAGATCTTTCACTGGAGAGTTGAATTTAGTATCACAAATCTTGGACATAATTGACCAATTCTTTGGTCCAAGCCTCGAACCCCAACATGTCCAGTCACGTGCATCTGTCCAGTGAGGGTGTAAGTCACAAGCTACACACACATCGTCATACTCATCTTCAGTTCCTAAAAGTTGACGAATCTTTTTTCCAATAGAGGTCGAGAAGTATCCAGATGAACGCGCAAGGAATTTAACAGAATGAGTCTCTCATAGGGTACCACTTTCATGGGGTTTTCGCGAGACTTTACTGCACAAATCGTACAATGTCCACAAAGAATCTAATGGTAAATGAAATCGCAGAAATCAAGTCACTAAGACACACACTACGTGACAACCAAAACTCATAGGATACAGTGCTAGGAAAACGTGTATGTGAACCTTGCGTCTTGAGATATTCTTGGTAAGAAGTAGGGCTGACAAAAGTGCGCTGACAAGCAGGGCAATTGCACCCGTTCTTGTCCTTCGCCCCGACAGGGCATAGAGACTAAACATCTCTCGCATTTCGATCCACAATGCTTGTGTTACTCTCGATTGTTATAGACCTATTACAATATCGCACAGACATAACTGTTTACGAAGAATGCAGTGATATTGGTAATGGCATCGGAACGTGAATCATGATAATAGCCGTGAATGCATGTTCCGTCTTTAAATATTTTGCCTAGAAAGTACTGAGGTCCACACACTTCTTGAAAGTGTACGTTCAAGGCGTAGCGTGGAGCCAAGACGTCTTGCAGTTTTGCATTTCAGGAATGCCACATGTTGTGTCTTTGGATATCCCCACTTGATCTAATATGAGTTCTGCTTATCTTTGTTGTTTGGCTCGGTACGATCGTTGAATAGTTTTCCAGGCTATTTTCCTTTCTACCGTGTCGTTCTTTTCGTCATACGTACATCCCACCAGGATAACACAGCTCAACACATCTAGTCGTGATGATTGCTATTTTGAACGAGGCTACGCTTGAGGCTACGAAGGTCGCCTATCAATAATAATTTTCTGCATTGTCCGGTCCCTTGGGGAAGAGACACGTGGGTCATGAACAGTGTCGCTTTTCCATCGGTGATGAGAAACTTGTCGTTGGATTGTAGCACGCGTTGAATCTTGTAGATGACTTTGGAAGGTGCTAATTCTGATAGAATGCTAAGCTTAAGACTATCATGAGAAATGGAACGACTCAAGCGATCGTCTTCTTTGGCTTGACACTGTCGTTTCAGTGTGGGTAACAATGAATCCCAGATATTGGTGATGAACACCTCTGCTTTCTCCAACTTGAACTTCAACGTGTACGTGTTGGCTGTGGTTCCAAATGTTCCAGGGGAGCGCTTTTCAGTCTCTTGAAAGTGGTAGTACTCTGCAGATTTTTGGTAGTAGTGGTGGTAAAGTTTGGATGGATGTAGGCTCTCTGGGTCTAGATTATATCTCATTCATGTCCTCTTCAAAATCTCTAGCATGAATTTGAACCAGGACTTGAGCATCTGTGCGAGGCGATAATTCACCTTTCTGCCTCTTATTTTCTTCTCCTTCTTCCATGAACTGATGCGATCGTTTCATCTTGACTGCAAAAACGTCAAATGACTACATTTTAAACGCTATGTGTCCTTATATCAATGTCATGCCAGTGTCTTCCCTATATAAAGGGTCAGTGTCTTCCCTCTCAGTATTCATTTCACTCTCAAACCAACCAGAAAGACGCAAGAGCCAACATTGATCGAAATTCTGATCAGAGCTTTGCGAGGCGTCATATGAAAGTTTTCATCAGACAAGCCAACGGACTATTCCACCTCCTTCCGAGATAAAAGTCAAGCTACTTGCAATATCAGTAAGAAGAAAGGGCATTTACCTATATAATGTCCAGACCGTCATAAAAACAAAACAGGTGCCAGAAGAGACGAAAGTCAAGATACCTGTTATCAGTGTCAAGAGAAAGGTCAGACATTGATATTTAGAATGCCGTAAGAAACAACAAAAACTCAGAGTAAGAGAAGGGGTTCAAACAGGAAGAAGATGTACCCTCCAAAGGGGAAGAACCCAGACATGTCCAGAAAGAGGAAAAAAAGAAGAAAAGACTACTAGAAGAAAGTGTGGAAGAAGTGGAAAAACCTGTGAGAGTGAAGACATTTAAGAGAGAGAGAGAGAGAGAGAGAGAGAGAGAGAGAGAGAGAACAAAGACACAAAAGAAGTCTATGAACTTTTTAAAGTGTAGGGTTTTGAATTGGATTGTAAAATTGGTATCAGAATATAACATATAGAAAATTTGTCTCTTGGTTTTGCATTTTTAGAATAAGGACCTACACGCACGCACTCACAAACGCACATTATGGGGGAAGAAAGGGATTTTGAGTTTCAATTGATTTTGGGAAAATGAATACTATCTTTTTTTCGAGAGATGTGTGTGTCCCTGAAAAGGACTGTTGGATGTTTGTTTTTTATGCAAAAGACAAACAAACTTGTCGTTGGATTGTTGCACGTGTTGAATCTTGTCGATGACTTTGGAAGGTGGTAATTCTGATGGGCAGTTTAACTTCAGACTGTCCTGATGAATGGAAAGTCTCAAGCGATCGTCTTCTTTGGCGTGGCATTGTCGTTTCACAGTGGTTTATAAAGAATGCCACAGATCGGTACGTTGGATCTGAAATCTTTATACTTCATATGAACAAACTCAGGAACTTTAAGCAATCACCTTTAACGGCCTTAAGCCTTTGCCACGGCCAAGGCATACTTCTGGACTTGCTTATGTCGATGATTTGGTAGATATCACTAGGGTGAGTGTCTCAGGCGTAGTAACAGGGCTGGGCTGTTTGGTTCGGGAAGGTCTCTTTCTCTCGGGTTGTAGTAAAGAAGTCTGATACATTTGTTTTAGACTCATTAACTCTGTCAAAATGTTTAATAGTACCGTCACAATTTGACATTCACTTCCCTCCTTCTCTCCCATGCCTTGTTTCTTCTCTGCTGTTTCTTCCTCCTGTCGTTTCCTTCTTGCATCTTCTTCTTTTCGCTGTTTGCTGTTAACGAAGTAAAGCTTGTTCTCCTTCTTTCTTTCTGCTGCTGTATAAATTTCTTCAATTCTTATTCCTGTCTCTGTTTAAAATCCTTTACGTGTGATAAGGAAGGATAAGGTGGGGAAGGTGCTAGTATCGGAACAAATCATTGCGAAGAAGTGAGTAAATCCACTAAATCCCAATTAAAATTGATCTCTTCTGAAAGTAGGACCGTGTCGACTTTGGAAGCCGCTGCCATGACATCGCATTTCATCTCCACGTTAGGTGCAGCCCTATTCATCGTCTTCTTAGTTTCCGTCATGTTTGAAAACAGTGTCTCATTGATTCGCTGCGCATAGACGCTAGTGCATCTATATAGAGAATGTGACGCCACGGTCGCTCTCTTTGGATTGGAAGACAGACTCCGTACTGTAATTGAATTTTGTAAGTCGTGTTAGGATTGGAGAAAACTCAATCCGTTTCGATCCGCTCTTCCACTATAAATAACTCCAGTTCACTTCATTCCGTTCACCTGTTATGTGGACTAACGTTGAATCATCTACCCTCGTATCGACGATATTGTTCCGCACGGACTTACCCATGTATGTCAAATCATCATGAACAATAATCCGGATCACCGATATGAGCGTTTGGAAAAGAGAGACAAGGCTGTCTAAAGAAAGTCATCATCTACGTTCAAGAAGTCAGAAAAATTTTGAACAAGAGAAAAAGACCTATGTGATACTCTCTATGTAAATGGAATGGTGTTAACAAAATAGCAATTGCCCTTTTCAGCTCCACTCCACTTTCTCGAAAATATTTGCTCTCTTTTCTAAAAATTTGTTATGTCCTTATGTCTATGTCTATCCAGTTATATGTCCTGTCCAGCCAAGCGTTCTAGCTTTTTTCAGTGTTTGCTTGTCAGCCCCTTGCAATAATGTTGCCAGTGTCCAGTACCATGACGTCACCCACCTGTTCCATTCATATTGTCCATATACAGTCCCAACCTTTTGTAGCTACAAATCTTGTCCCTATACAGGCGCACGACCTTTTTTGTCTTGAATTTCCATTGTCACTATATCGCCCACATTCACTATTTTCATGTACATTTATTTTCATTTGCACTTCGTTCCGACACTATTTTTTATATATACTGTTTTTGTTACTTCGTCAATAACCGTGGGGAGACCTTGAGTATAACTATTTATCGTTGTTAGCAAATCAAAATAAGAGTAAGAGGAAAAGACTTACATGCAATTGACCTATTTGTTTTTCAAATACAGTTAATGGTCTTATTTAATTTACTGCAGATCACCGTTGCGGAGCCTGCCATTACAACCTATTTATCTACTAATAAATGGCATTAATAGAGCACAAGACATACATGTATATGACATATTTGTTAAAAAAATATAAGGATTGGTCTGCCTCATTCGTGTCTTCAAATATACAAATGAATTAAAACTGTCCCTGAGTAACTATGCCAATAACTTTTCTATAAATCAGAGACGATTTAAAAAAGAGATGTAACTGCTCGTATCTCGTATCCTACTTCGGCCCTCCCTTGAGGAACCCTCCACTGTGACCTATTTATCTTCGAAGAACATCGCAACAACGTTAAGACAGTAAAACGATTTTCATGCAGATGAAAGTCTTCTTTAAATACAGTTACTGGTATGGACTATTGAGAATTTCTATTTTTAAAAAAAATTAACAAAACGCTTCGAAAATTTCGCAGTAATGATGGTAAAAGCATAGCTAAAATCATATATATGAAATGTATCCACTGTGTACAAGGCACTTAAACATGGGTATGATGTAAAAAAATAATTAAAAAACATTATTTCTTCTTTTTTTACCAGTATAAAATCTTAGAAATAACACAAATTCAGCTGATAAGATCATTTCATTTGGTGACACCTGAAGCCGATATTTGCGAGATAATAATGTTTCAATAAAGATAATATATCTAAAATTGACTTTTAATGGACATTTATCGAACACTTGCTAGATAAAAATCTGCGTTTTCTCAACCACTGCAAGCTCAGAATTGCTTCTCACAGCATTCAAATGTTATATGCTGTAATGTGTTCGCAGCTAAAACTGTACATTTGTTACGCTATTGTTACAGTTCAACATTAACCTTATTAAATGAAGATGACCCATTAGCCTTTCTGCTGCAGAACCCTACAGGGACAGAAATAATAAAACCATGCTCCTAATGCTAATTATTTGTGTCAATGATGGAAATATGCATTGCAATTTGCATTCTTTTGCAAGGTTATCCGTTTCTATCATGTTTCATACAGACTGGGAACGAGGAATATTTTGACAAGGTGGGTGGGATGGAGAGTGTCTAGAAAACAGACAATATCTAAATTCAGGCAATAAATCTGGATCAAAAATTATCACGGATACAAACGAGTGTTTTATAGTTTTGCACAAGAATGCCAATGCAATTAATAAGAGTTTAAAAAATCTTTAGTACTCGTTCAAATTGTTAAAGACCAGTGATGATAATTTCCCAAAACATGGCTATATCCTACAAATGACATCGGGCGAACACTGTAACTGTTGTGTGAATAAATTAAGAATCTACTGTTGTCATGCGGAATGGGGGACGGTTGGGTTAATCAAGTGATGAGTGATAAGAAACTATTGACTATATTTAAATAATGTTGTAAAGATATATTTCAGCAAGAACTAAATGAAGAGTAAATTCAATGGATAGATTACTATTTTGTAATAAGATCAGAAACAGTTGCTAATACCATATAGATTATCTCCAGTCTTCGTACAGTGTTTGCCTACTATGCATGTTCAGAAATGGAAGCTACCCCATAACGGCAAATATAGTGAGGTATAATTATATCCTCCATGTTGAAAGTTTGTGCACGTTTCGTACAGATATTGAATTTCACTTTGAATAATTCGGGAATGTCTTACATACCTTCCTACGTTTATTGTAATGCAAATACTATCAAGTTGTATAACCAGGAGAATCAATAATACTGTTAATATCCAATATATTTGTGGTCTTTATTTATCAAACTATTAAAAAGTTAGATAATCAGTGTATTAATCCTAAAATTGTTATGTTTTGTGGTTGTAACTTAGGCCTACATTTAATAAAGACATGTAATTTTGTCCAATATCTATGTTAAAAAAAACATCATCATCATCATCATCATTGCTGTTATTATTATTATTATTATTATTATTATATACATTGTTAAAGATTACATCTCCACTTTTTGACTTTAAAATGCTGTTTAAATTTTTTATTGTTGTCACTCTAAGCTTGATTTGAGCAAAACTACAAGCTGTTGAATCGTTTTTATCTTTCTTTCTTTTTAATGTAAAAACATCTCGTGTATTGTTTCAGTTTTGACATATAATTTTAAAACTGTTTCAGAGATATTTAATTAAAGGATATAATACAGATGAATGAATATGTGTGGATGTTTTGAAAATCATGAATATGTGCTATTATTTCCACATACCGTTATTACACATGAACAAATGTAACATACCATGTGGGAGTTATAAGTCAATTTTGTTGATCAAACGTCGGTGGCTGTTATTATGTTTCTAAACCTGGTACATTCAGGATTGGTACTTGATATAATACCGAGCGAAACATTACAAAACTATATAGTACACAAACTTTTTGGACTGTTTTAAATGCAAGATAGTTAAAACAACAATGATTTTTGTTCTAAAAAAAATCATTTTTAATTTTTTTATACCTGCAGAACATTCCTGATACCCTTTATTGTATAATACTTAGAAAACTTGAGCGTCAAGGTTTATACATATCTACTCTATGTAGTCTTTTTTTTCGTAATATAACTATAGTCGTAAAAGCTATGCCAATCTCGAAAATCATTAGGAATTCAAGGAACAAAGGATACAAAGCAACAACAGAATATCGTGTTTTCGGTAGACTGTCAATATTTTATAATAAGAGCTAAACTATTTAAGATAACTGGCAGATCATTCACGCTTTGATATAAAAAATATCGTAATATTTATTCTGATTTAATCCATTTGACCTTTACAGATATTGAACAAGACGCGTATAGTTGTGAAGGAAAAATCATGAAAGATGCAGGTAGAGGTATGGAGAAAGAAGATGGTATTTTGAAAATTGTTTGTACGAATTATACTTTCTGACTTTATGTAATACACTTAATGGTATATAAGATTTATCAATTCTATTATTATGCACACGTTCAATCCCAATTGTCATTAGAGGAAAAGACATAACTTTTTGTATACTTCTCGTCTCTGCGTGCGTGTGTGCGTAATGGCATGTGACTCCACACTTAGCCTTCAAGGCAGAGCTAAAGATCGTACCTGGGATATAATTAGAGACTGTCTTTTTGTGTGCACACATTTAGAATTTTGACCCACCCACTATTGTTTTTATTTTAACAAACGAGTTTTAAAATGAATGGTTATTAATAGTGCGTATTATATGTAAAGAATGTTTAAAATTTGTGTAATCACTTTTATGTACAGGGTTCTTAAAGTTTGTCTGTGTAATCGCTTTTATGTACAGGGTTCTTAAATTTTGTCTGTGTAATCACTTCTATGTACAGGGTTCTTAAAGTTTGTCTGTGTAATCGCTTTTATGTACAGGGTTCTTAAAGTTTAGCTGTGTAACCACTTTTCTGTACAGGGTTCTTAAAGTTTAGCTGTGTAATCACTTTTCTGTACAGGGTTCTTAAAGTTTAGCTGTGTAATCGCTTTTATGTACAGGGTTCTTAAAGTTTAGCTGTGTAACCACTTTTCTGGAGAGCATTCTTAAAGTTTAGCTGTGTAATCACTTTTCTGTACAGGGTTCTTAAAGTTTAGCTGTGTAATCGCTTTTATGTACAGGGTTCTTAAAGTTTAGCTGTGTAATCACTTTTCTGGAGAGCATTCTTAAAGTTTAGCTGATATGCAACATGTTTGACTATTTACACAATTTTCTTTTTAGTAAAACACGAGGGAATACAAGAATGCCATCCCAGGGTAAAAACTTATTCCCACCCTAGCACTGCATATATATGTAGTCAAAATTAAACAACAGCAGCAACACAGTCTAGAGTACCTACATGCTACAAAATGTAACCAGGGGGAACGGTATTATAATAGAGGATCTTGGGATAGTGATAAGATCAATAAGTAAGTCCAGTTTCTGCATCATTGTTGAGCCGACTGTGACGTCACTATGAAGGGCATAGGATAAGTTCGGACTGAATAAATGAATACAAATACGCTTATATTTGCTAGGTTATAGTTAAGACTGACACTGTGTTTTTTTTTTTTGTTTTTTTTAAAGGGCCCCGAGTGGCCGTGTGGTCTAAATTGCTCTCCGTTACGGATCACAGCCATCTCACCTCTGTCTGCGTGGGTTCGAGTCTCGGATTCGGCCAATGTGGGTATGTGAGAAAGCTTGCCAGTAGCTTCTCGTGGGTCGGTGGTTCTTTCCAGGCTTTTCCCGGGTTATTCCTCCACCATTAATACTGACCGCCATGAATAGCCGTCTGCTCAAAAATGGCGTTAAACCCTACAACAACAACAACAACAACAACTACACTATGTTTTTCTCTTCTTTTCCTGCTCTGTATTCTACGATGCAAATGTGTTATGGGAAAACATATGATATATAGTGATATTATTCTAGTCTCATGCATGTCTAATGTTCTAATTTCCGATTCTGCTGTCACATGCAAGAATAGCTGATATGCTTAAAATGTTTGCATTAACAGCTTTTCCATCCCATCATTATTTTTGTAAAGCTTGCTTTTTTGTGCTTTTAAACTTGGCGACGTCCCTGAAACCCGAAGCCTCATAAATTCAAATGCATTAGTGTGTCGCTCAGTGTGGCACATTCAACCAAATGCTAAAATTGATGCAAGTATCTGCGTGATAGAGGTCGTGATATTAAACATTAGAATATAACTTCACCCAAATATTCTTTTTCTTTTCATTACTTTGCAAGATATCAGATTTCATTTCTCCATTTATAAGTGTCTTTCCCAGATTTTCCTCAAGTAGGCTATCAGGTTCTCCAATATCCCTTGCAATTCCAGGTGATATTGTTTGTCGTCTAATCTTCTAACCGTAGATTATTCTACAAGATTCGAAATTCTAGTTGCAAATAACTATTTCACTGGGGAAAACGGGGATGACGGATTTAAAAAAAAATACATTTTACTTCCTCTGACCGCAATGCATGACCGTGCATCTGTTGTGCGTCGTCTGTGAGGAATTTCATTTTACCACCCCTGGGGCTTTTTTTCTAACATGTTGTTAACCAAACTTGTTATGTAAACATTTATCGACACGATCGTTGATGAATTTGATTATGAATGACATCTACGCTTCTTAATCCGGTGCTCAAGAATCTGAATGGCTACCACCCTAGAGACTGCAATTCGGATCAGTTTTTGATTAAACGTTATATGTAAGCTAAATAATCAAAAGCCTGGATGAGTTCAGTAATGAAGGACGTCACCACTTTTCAATGAGGTGTTCTCGGATCAGATTGACTGAGTTTTGTTAAAATCCCAGTAGGCTGTATTTTAATCAGATTTTAATCAAGCCAGGTATGTAAGCTTCGCATGAAGTCGAATATGAACGACATTAACACCTTTAGTACCATCGAAAAGTTGTATTTCTGTCAGATTTCAATCACGTTTGTATATACGTATGCAGATCTCAATGACGTCTGTAAAGAGCAACAATGTAAAGAAAAGGTGCATGTAATGATTCGTTCGGCATTTGTTTCGCTAAACCTTTCACCAACCTACAGCTGCTTCTTCTGATCAGATTTTAATCAAAGTTTTTGTATGCTAACTTTAATCATCAAGGTGTCAGATTAGTTGAATTATTGACACCAATTCATATTATTTAAGTGATTTTGGCGTCTGATTGGCACGGCCTATTCAGCAACTATTGAGCATAATCGCGCACAGCCTTGGATTAAACTTTGTAAGTGAGGCAAGTAATGTAGATGTCCGATGCGACTAATTATGAACTCACATATCTTTTGGCTACGTAATGCCAGTAACGGCCTTAGAAAACGAGTGGCCCGATTTGGATCATTTTGGAGGGGTCCCCTTGGACGCACTAGCGTCACCACCTCCCCGCCACCCCCGAGTACAGCAATTGGAAATAAACTTTTTAAACAATTAATTATATGACATTAAACTTAAAAGTTTCTTCAATCGCTTTCAAATTACTTTTTCTCTATAGTCATATTCTTAAAAAATACTAATGTGCGGGCTCCTGTGTGGGCAGGGCCCGAATGGGCCAAATCGGTCCAATCGGCCTAAGGCCTGCCCTGCAGAAGGCACTGAGCTTGGAACATTACATGGCAGAAATAACTTTCTGATAAATGGGAATACGCTTTCACATAAAGGCATTAGAACGACACTTTCAAAAATCATGATTCCTTCATCAATAAATTTAAGTTTTATTGAGACTCATTAGTTCGGAGTATATTTACAAGATTGACAGATTCTAACTTAGTTTGCTGAGATATATACTTACAAAAATAGTATTTAATTCCAAGATTACTTACAGTAACATGTGGCGAGCAGTGATGTTTGACCGATTGTTTTGTTCTCTCAATTCCAGTGGGTTGGAGTAATGCCTACTTCATACGTATGCATTTCTTATTGCTAAACTTTCGTTTACTGGTAAGATATGCATGAAAGATGGTAACTCTATCGATGGCTGTAATTGGTTGAACTATTATCACAAGGCATGACTGAACTTACAATAGAAATAATGATACACGTAATCTTTGACGTGAAGAGTGTTGTCAAAGTCAAAGGTTTTCCCTCTGGAATAAAGTATTTATACACTGAGGTTACACTCGTCTTTTTATTTGAAAGGTTAACACAGAAATGGATATTTTTATCCTCCAAAGATTTAAAATTATTCCATTGACACGATACCTTATTAGCATATTTAGCTTGGATAACTTTCAGTTAAAATCTCCTGACACCTTGAGAATTTCTAAGAGTACGTTTAAAGCTTATTATAAAGCATAAAGTTGTAAATGCCTTCCATTTAATATGACCACAATACTAATTTCATTTTCACGAAGCGACTTCAAGAAAATTTGTTTCATGGTTGTAAGGATACAATCGCACTCAGTATTATATCATATATTATGAGAACAAAACAGAACCATGTTCTGTAGGGTTTAAATGCCTGTCAGTTTGAACAATCTCCGGAAATGATCTGAAGAATTGCTTCCAGTTAGTGGAAACGGCATGGCCGACGGACGAAAAGACCACAGTTTCTCGAGTAAAAAGCGAACTCAACTACGATCGACGTCGACAGGGCGTAATAGAGTCTTCGCTGTTCGTTGTATCAAATAACGTAGACCTTAGTCTGCTTGCGTATTATACAACGGCAGACAGGGGTTGATACTTGCTTGCAGCTGGTTATCTATGATATACAGATGTATGCGGCATTTGTCGAAGCTTCGTTTGCAAATGAAACTGAAGCACAAAGGTTGTACTAATCAGGCGAATTTTTTAAATATCAGTAAGACATGGCATTTTCCTAACGTCGTGATGCCTTTGTGTCTATGACATCTAGTATTATAGAACTCTTACTCAGCTGGTCAGAAGGAATCATCGATGTTATCAAAGTAACTTAACAGTATATGTGGCTGTTTCGTTTTCATCATAGCCATATGTTTCGAATATTAACACGCATCTGCTAACCGATGACGTCTCATTATGTTTATGTAACAGAATAAGTCGTCTGCAGAGAAATATATTTCTCTGCATAAATGTTTTAATTCATGCTGAACATCATGTTGAGCTCATGGCATAGCAATAAAATTTCTGTGTTTATATCTAAAGATAGAACATGTTTAAATAATAGCTATACCTAATATCAAAACATTTGTTGATTCAGAGAGGATATATTTGTTTTTGTTAAAGTTTAGATTATGATTATTTTTTATTTATCGTGAGTATGAATCTCTGTCAGAGAAGCACGCATCATATTACCACCCGGCTAATGTATTTGCCTCTTTCGCCTTCACCAGTCCGTTAGTTTCATGCATGTCTCTCTGTTACATAATAAAGGGACATTACATACTGAAAACACGGATATACGCCGCTTGTAAAACTAGTGACATTTTGCAATTATTGACGAAAGTGTGGGTTTAATGCACAGTGTAACTTCTGTCAAAAGTCGGAAAATGAAGTTTCATTGCTACAATAATAGACAAAATATCCCGGATGTAGACATGGATTCAAGTGAAAAAGGCTGAATAAATTACCGACTCCTCGTATACCGGAACTAAGGTATATATATTTTAGTCTGATGTACTCATCTGGAAAATTCTTTAAGTACTGACCATTCTGCATCTATTTTTGAATACACTGGCATTGTATAATACGATGCAAACACTATTTATCCTCAAAATATATTTTCAGTTTTATTTTTCTAGAGCGAAAGTATTCCTTAGTTAAAAGCAAGTAATCCTTCCTCTTCAGGATATCGAGTGACTGGCATGCTCAAATAGAGATTTGTCGATTTCCTGTACGAGCTGCGTGCCCACCTCGACTTCGACTATGACTGTACGTGAGAAAGCCCAGTGTTAACCAGTCTTTCTGCTATGAAGGAGATCAAGGAAGAGAGAGAGAGAGAGAGAGAGAGAGAGAGTTTCGTATATGTATATATAGCGTATAATTATTTGATTATATATATATATATATATATATATATATATATATATATATATATATATATATATATATATATATATATATATAATCACAATATATATATATATATATATATATATATATATATATATATATATATATATATATATATATATATATATATATATATATGGAGAGAGAGAAAAACAATGTGCATCAGGAAGATGTTATTTTCCCATCGATTTGATCCAAGGTCTTATACATTTTATACAGAGAAATTAGGAATTTAAAAAAGTTTTGGGATTTGGGGATTTATTTTTATTTCTAAACTTTTTCCTACGTACAAATGAAAGAGATTGAAATGCATATTAAGTCCCTTCTGACGCAATAGATCTGACGCTTACTCATCCAGTAAATAAGACCTTTTCATATGAATCTAAGTCGTTCGCTATTTTTATGTTACGTTTTTAGGCTCGAAAATAAAGTAACACAAGAAATAGTGAAATACAATAAGCTTTGAAAAATATAACAAATAATTTATTTCCCTGGAAAAATACTGTAAAAATGAAAAAAGAAGAACTTACGGTTTTGAGAATCAAGTTCGAGTCCCGAAGAACCTAAGATGGAAGGCGACGACGTATGATGTATCCTGTACTGTGTTGAAGTCTACAGTTCCTTGTAGAAATACAAGAAATATTCCGTTGTTTGAATTAATGAAATTTCTTTGCTCACGAATTCTGCATGAGCTCTCAGAATATTTCCAGAGAAGCGAATTAATCTTTTAGAATCCAAACGATATGAATAAACATTAAAATGTAATTCCCAAACAGACACAATAAAAGAAATAACTTTACGTCTCAGTGTTTAGTAGCCCGATTGAGATATCTCTCTCTAAGCAATGGTTTAAAACTTGAATATTACGCAAAACAGATGCCTGGATTAGGGTAACGTAATCATGTTTAAATCACGTACTCTCAGCATGGCCCTGACAAGAACCAATCATCTTGCTCCGAGAAAAAAAGTTGTTGACTTCACTAAAAACTATTTACAAGCCTAGGGTCATGTATTCAATACAGCCTCGATCGCACTCTTTTTATTCATACAATAAAAATAGAGCTTAATAAACTTGTTGACGTGACTGTTACTAATTTTGAATTAAGGTCGGGAACTAGGTCAGCTTTATGTGTTTATAAAAATGAACAATCAAGGTGAAACTATTTTCTGAAAAGTATCGAGTTCCTAGTAAACAAAACTACATTATTTTGAGATATATAATGAAATTAAAAAATAAAAAGATTTTAAAACTTACAAAAATTAAATCAGATATAAATTAAATCAAATAAACATAACACTTCCCACATAAAGAAAAAAGAAAGATTTATATGTTAAAACCATCTTTTTACCACATGCGGTTAAAAACTCTTATAAACTACACACAATGTACATGAAACAATACATTGTTATACTGAAAATACTGAACTTAATCTTCTTGATTATGTTTCCAGTTTTAAGTATAAGTTGTCAAAGGCTTGTGAGGTCGCAAGAGCAAATCTACACTCTACTCAATCCACAATGAAGTCAAGGTATGATAAAAACTTGAAGGAAAGGAGTTTTCACCCTGGTGATAGAGTCCTGGCTCTCTTGCCCACACCACAAAATCTTCTTCAGGTCAAGTATTATAGTACCTACACAGTTGACAGGAAAATAAATGATTTAAATTACAGTGTAAATACTCCTCGAAGGCGTAAACAAAAACAACTCTGTCACTTAAACAGGCTGAAAGAATATATTTAAAGAAATAGCCAGGTTGAATATGCATTTAATTTAGTTGTACCTGTCCCACTCAGTGAAGATTTAAGTGAGGGACTATCATCAGATTCTAATGATATTGGAGTGACAAATCTTCGGAATTCAGAAATTATAAAAGATCTGGACCAGAAACTTTCACATTTGCAAGAGCGAGAAAGAAATGAACTTAAACAGTTATAATATGAGCACTTATTTCCAGATGTTCCTACTAAAACGAAAACAATGTTTCATGACGTTGAAATTCTTAATTCCAAACCTGTGAAACATCACCTGTACAGGATGAACCCTCTCAAACAGGAATACTTGAAAAAAGAAATTCAGTATTTGCTGAAGAATGATTCATTTGAGCCCTGTAAAACTGATTGGAGTTGACCATACATACTTGCTTCAAAACCCGATAAAACTTTCTGTATAAGTATTGATTATAGGAAGGTGAATAGTGTGGCAAAAACATATTTATTCCCATTGCAAGAATCGATGACGGTATTGATAAGATCGGGGATGCCAAGTATGTCACCAAATTTGACATTCTGAAAGGATTTTGTAAAATTCCACTAACGGAAAGAGCAAAGGAAATTTCGACATTCGTGACTCCAGATGGATTTTATAAGGTAATGACGTTTGGGATGAAATGGTAGCCAAGTACATTCCAACGTTTCATGAATATGATTACCTCTGGTCTTGATATTGGCATTACAACATTTTGAAGATTACATTAGTTCAGCCCCTTCTTCGATTATTGTGTTTAGGAATCACAACCCCCTTACTTTCATCGGTAAGATGAAAAATAAAAATCAAAGACTACTAAGGTGAAATTTGTTGTTACAGGAATATGAGTTTGACATCAGGCACATCAAGGGAAAAACAATTTAATGTTAGATGCACTTTCCCGTGTAAAACAAATGTATTATTTCATGTAAACTGTATGTAATTTACATGAGTTTCTTTTTACCTCATGTATGATTAGTTTGTGGTAACAAAAAAGCTTTATCATATAAATCTTTCTTTCTTATTTATGTGGAAGTGTTATGTATATTTAATTTAATTTATATCTGATTTAATTGTTGGTAAGTTTTAAAATATTTTATCTTTTAATTTCATTATATGTCAGAATAATGTAGTTCTGTTTAGGAATTCGATACTTTAAATAGTGTTTAGTGACGTAAACAACTTTTATTCTCAGAGTAAAATGATTGTTTCTTGACAAGGAAATACAGGAGCTACGTGATTTTTTTTATATGTAAACATAATCACGTGACAGTTATCCTGGCATCTGTACAATTCAAGTTTTAAACCATCGTTGTAGAGAAATTATCGCAGTCTCGGCTTATGACACTTGTGGTCAAGGTATCCTTTTGCTGTGTCAGTTTGGAGTTATTTTGAATTTTTTGGATTCGAAAGGATTCATTCGTTTCCCCTGGAAATATACGTGTGCTCATACGAAATTCTTGAACAAAGACATTTCTTAAAACAATTATTTGGAATTCCAACACCAGAGTGTTTTTTGTTTGGTGTGTTTCTACAAGGAACTGTATACGACAGCACTGCACCGGAAACACATAGGTCATCGCCTTCTTGGATTCTTTGTCGGGATTTGAACTTGAAATCATTAGAATATTTCGTTCCATCCAATCTTGTCAACTTTCAACTCGTCTAATTTTAAAACGCCTAATCACAACTCGACCATTTTCAACTCTTCCAATGTACCGACTTCTCTACTCACCACTCATCTACTATGTCAATGTGCCTGCTCCTCACTCGTCTACTGTGTTAATGTGTCTACTCCCCGCTCGTCTATTGTGTCAATTGGTTTATTCCCCACTCGTCTACTGTATCAGTTTGTCTACTCTCCACTCGTCTACTGTGTCAAATTGTCTTTTCTCTACTCATCTAATGTGTCTATTTGTGTCTATTTGTCAACTCCCCACTCGTCTACTGCGTCAATGTGTCTACTCCCCACTCGTCTAATGTGTCAATTGGTCTACTCCCCCCACCCCCACTCGTCTACTGTATCAATTTGTCTACATTCCACTCGTCTACTGTGTCAGCGTCTGCTACCCACTCGTATACTGTATCAATTTGTCTATTCCCCACTCGTCTACTGTGTCTGTTTGTCTACTCCCCACTCGTCTACTGCGTCAATGTGTCTATTTCCCACTATTCTACTGTGTCATTTTGTCTGCTCCCCACTCGTCTAGTGTCAATTTGTCTAGTCTAAACGCATCTGGTTTTACAGCTTTACTGTTGTTTTCTTCACGATACATTTATATTCACTCTTTAAAAAATAAAGTATTCCATAGCTGACATTTTTATTTACACAGATGAAAATCCTTGATAATGTAAGTCAAAGACTGAATCTGTAATTTGTATATTTAGCTGTGTCCAGTAAACAATGAACAAGAAGAGTTAAAATTGAAAATTTTGAATTAATTTCTTATAGAACTACATATTGTAGCAGTCTGTGTACTACTCGGTTTAAGACTGCTTGCACAAGGGACAAATACGGAACTCGTACAATTGAAAATCATATTGAGATAAGAGAAAATACATTTGGTAGCCTCTGTTTCAAGTTGCATGTTTCTTACTTGGACTCTGCAAAACGTACTTACTTTGACGTCACAGATGATTCGCATAATTACAAAGAGATTAACTTTAAGGAACAAAATCCGACCTGTGTATCTGGAAAAAAATTTACACTGTATTTGTAAAACAAATAAATGTATCACACTTAAAAAGCAAAGAGTGTTATTGTTGTTTCAATAAATCATAACAAAAGAGGTAAAGTTTAACTTATGTTTGATGAGTTAGGAGCTGACGGCATCGTGTTGAAAAATGTGAGACTAGACAAAATGGGACTGATCAGCTTTCTTAGCTTCAGAACAAAGCTCTGGTTTCGTTACAAGCACACCTTCTATAAGATAGAATTTGTAAAAAAATCTGTGAGTTTTAATATTTTTGAATTAAACAAATAACTGTATTGCTTTACTAGGATACCATTATTTAAATCATTCAGAGTAAAGTGTCTGATTTATACATCATCTTTTAGCTTACATTTAGTGCTAAACCTATTGTGAGCAGAATACATTTCTAAAGTTCGCATGTTCTGTATTATCAACGTTTTCACTTTTAATTTGTTTATCATTTTTGTCTTTATTTCCCAATACCGCATTTCAAGAAAGAGCGATTAACATAGCTATATTCTTTTCTGTGTTACTACAAAAAGTTACCTCCCTTGCGTGGGCTAAATATTGACAATTTCGTCTGAATATGACAGGAGTCTATATAGATTTTATGGAAGGCGGTGGTCATTAGCTATGTTCCACCAATTGGCCGAGTCATAAACGAAAGCTCAGTGCGTTTCAGGATTTAAAATGGACTCCTTTTTATTTCAAATCTGTAAGAGTTTGTCCTTATTATCCCGATTGTTTAAATCATCAAATATTTCCGCTTGAGAATGTACAAATGGGGAAAAATAAAAATAAATAGAAGATTTAATCTACTTAAATAAGACTCCTTGATCCGTTATTCAGATTTGATTAGTTGTTAGTTGATTACTCTGCATGATGGATTTTATGGAACATTTTATTTAGAAGATGCAAATTCATAATAATAACAAGAAGAAAAACAACCGTAATCAACAACTATGTTGAACATTACATATTTTCACATGAAAATCATATCTAGTAGACATCCTATTGATACCTTTTGTTTAAAAAGATACAGGATACAACAACGAAAAAAGTTATTTAACGCCGGTGATCTGGGTAAAATGTGAAACACTAGCTCTGGAAGAGTTATTTTATCGTCGTGACGTGATAAAAGCATTTCATAATTCAACAGACTGGTACACGGTTAATATTTATGGTGAAACAATAAGAAGAAAACAATATTATAATTCCCGCAAAAACAGCGGATTACACTTGACATCTAAAAATGCCAGTAGAAGTCTCAGAAGGCGAGAAATTTAAAATAGGCGTTATGGGTGGTGGATTTAAGCCTGATTATGTCAGTGAATTTGGTAGCTCTGAATTGCCACTGGTGTTTAGTAGATAAACATAAATCTCGTTAACATTAAGGCTCTGAATGGCTGGACATGTCTGGATCAGGCTGTTAAATTTTTTCAAATCAATGACTTTTCTCAGCTCATTTGGCAGCTATTCCAGACTCGAGGGGTGGATTGGTGGTGGCACATTTGACAGAGAGCCTACCATACTTCACAGCCTTTTCCCTTAGTATTGTTACCAGATAATTGTATTTGAGATTATAGCTGCAGTTTTTGCATGTTACAGGTTTACTCAAGTAATTATCTTTTCTTATAAACGTTGGTTGCCAAAGAGATTACTATGCTTATCGGCAGAGCTGGAAGGTATGTTTTTCTTAGCGTCATATGAGCTATTAAAATCATCAAAAACCAATTTCAGTGCCCTTTACACTCCATTTTTTCAGAGTTCTGTTTGCTACAGAAAAGTCAAAGAAGGAGGCAGTCTGAGTTAGTCAAGCATTACTTTATCATTAGCTCAATATTAGTCGACTAAAGTGGTTGAGACGTTGCAATATTTGGGTCTTTATGGATATAGTATATGTTGTTGTCATCAGTATACTTATATAGTCTTTTATAATGTACTTTTTTGATTCAGAAAATTTCATTTTTAAATATATTCACCAAATGTACTAGATGATCTTGGTCTTCACCTTCTTGTTTCTATCTTAAGATGGAAATAAACTGGTAAATTAACATGACTCACATTTCATGTTGAAGAAAGAAGTAATTTTAACCAGTTAGTGCGTATAATTGCTTGGTCTTAATATCACCTCTCTGTCCGTATGTCCCCCTCTCTCTCTCTCTCTCTCTCTCTCTCTCTATTGGCAATGTGAGTAAGCTGGCTAGTGACACACCGTAGGTTAGTGATACTTCCAGGAGCTTTTCCTGGTTCTTCCTCCACCGAAAATACTGGCCACCATGTATAGCCTTTTATGTACTGAAATATGGCATTGAGCCCATAACATCCAACCAAATAACTCAGACTTTATATGCAAGTAATGTTCCATTTGTTCTCTCTTGACAATAATAAATATATATAAGTACCTTTTTATTTTAAAAATCCAACTAACTGTATATTAATTTGCATGTAGATGACGGTATAAAGTACAACATGATATATAAAATAGGTAGATATAAATACAACAAAGTTTAGGAATGCACTGAATAGAATATCGTTGCAAATAAACAGCATAGAAAATATTAAATGAAATTCAACAATTTTTGTGAATTTTCAGAAAACAATAACTTGTAGGTTAGAATTTGAATAAACCTGCAAATGTGATATAACAATTCTTTTAAAACTGAGACTCTAAAAATGCATCATTAATTTATATGGTTGACTTTAACACAGATTCAGTTAAGTTTAGTTTTATATACCACCCGTGGAAATTTAAACTTTGAAATAAGTAATGAAATGACTCCCATGTAGATTGGAAAATTGTTTGCACTCCAGGTTCTGTACTGCACCATCCTTCCTTCTGTTGGTCTCTGTCATAAGATGTTCTGAATGTATAGATTTTTTTTTATCTGTTTAAAATATACTATACACTGAACACGTTGATGAACCTTCTATATTAGAATGCACAGCTTGTTAGTATTGGTCAGACATACTTTTATAATCATTGCTGATTATATAATTAATGCGTTCGCTTTGTGCTATAGATATTGAAACATGTTGGGCTTTACTGTTTTTAATGTTCTTACTTTTGTTTTGTTTAAATTGTCTTTATTTTCAAATACCCCAAATACCTTCCGTGTATTACAAAGAAGGGGAATTAACAATAGCAAATCCTCATCAGTGACACCGCAATGAGTTACCTCTCTTACTTAAGCTAGCTATTGGCAACTTCCTTTGTACGCGAGTTGCTGTTTTTGTTTGGGTTTTTTGGTTGCTTTTTGGATTGTATTTTTAAAAGTTAGAATTGTTTTTGTGACATTTAACAGCACGCATTGAAAGAAATCATTATATACTTGCAACTGACAGAAAGGCACACCCAAAATTTGGCTGTTTTGTTTATAATTTCAAATCTGAAAGCAATTTTTCACCTATCTGGACAAAGTGAGAATGTACATATGAAATACTAACAATAAATATAGATTCGATCATAATAAATCTTTATTTTTCTTTTCCTAAACAAGGGACACAAGAAAGAAAATAGAAATGTACGATCATAAGAAATATACAGAATAACCAGAGATATGCATGACGTGAATCTATATGAAGCTCATATGAAAACACACAATTCTTACTAAAACGCTAGGCACAAATTCCTCCAATACCTAATTATTTTAGTTATTTCATTCAAACGTAAATAATATTGTTATATCAATAATGTCGCAGGCCGATAAATACTTCTAACATCACATGATGTCCAAACACAGATAATACACATGAATTCCAATATGATCAGCTACATTTGAAATAACTATAGCATAATAGCCTATTTAAACTTCTCGAATGTGCATGTTTGTCTATACTGATTTCCAATTAACACACAGCAATTACTACCGATAAAAGCGGTAAGTATTTTTAACTTCTATATATCAAGCAACATTTCCAAATAGTGTGTGTATTTGGCTAGATTTTCAGAAGGAGTGAACCCAACAATTTCGACTCCTGTAATTTCTGTAAAAGGTTGATGATATAAACAAGACATGAAAATATTGATAAAACGCCTCGATGTCGACTACCACGTTTTGTTGGAAAGGTTCGGTTTTGATTCATTCCGCAAATCAGTGCTTAAAGTATTTCAGTATGATTCCTTAATTACACGTAATATCTTTCCTTAAATGTCCAGTTTTCTGAGTTCTATGAAAGGTCGTCATTACTCACAGTGACAAAAGCTTTTTGAATTTTAAAGAAACAGTAAAGTATTTTTGTCATAATTCTAAAAGGTGGAAATATAGAAATGTATGTATGTATGTATGTATGTATGTATGTATGTATGACTGGCTGACTGACTGACTTTCCTTATTTCCTCTTCAGAAGAGATTTCATTCAGTTAATTTTTCGTTAATACAGAAAAGATAGGAACATAGCTTGACATTAATGTACTTACAGTACACTATATATATATATATATATATATATATATATATATATATATATATATATATATATATATATATATATATATATATATATACACACATATATATACATATATATACACAGATACATATTATCATACATATATACACACACATATATATACATACACATACAAACATATACACAAATATAAACACATGTATACATATTCATAAATACATATATATACAAATATACATGCATATACATTCATATATATATATATATATATATATATATATATATATATATATATACATACATACACATATATATAAAAATATAAAGAAACGTAAAGAAAACTCAATATCTAAACACATGAGTGAGATAACTCATTGCAAACGAGATATATACGCAACATAGATTAAGAGAGGAAAATAAAGGAATTGGAATTATTTACATTCGACGGTAACGATTTAAATGGATTTTCATGTTCTCCCTCACTTTGAACACATGTAGATAATTTATAAGATCGAAATGAAAAGGGTCCATTTCCCTAATTTACTGCACAAGCTTAGTATCATATATCGTTTTGAAGTTCATTTGTTCTTCTGTACATTGCGTCTATTCCATCAGCCACCACACACATGAATGCCTGACATGACTGATCATCCATATAATCAAAGATGTCTACTCTCTTGCCCAAAAGGATATGAAGTAATGAGTCATTGTCCTGACCATAAAGCCAGTGCGATTCTAGAATGTCTATTGCATCTATTAGTTTTTCAAACATAGTATTACGTTCGTCGTTTAGGGCTTGGCAGTAGAGTAACATATGCTTGGCTCTGTCTGTAGTCAATCTTTTGCAGAGTTTACATTTATATTCATTCTCTGTGGAAATTGAAAACATAGTTAAATAGGCAATGTTAGCGAAAGTCCAAGTTTTATTAGGAAAACATTTACCAAGCTTCCAGACAGTGAGTGGTTGAAGACTAGTATGGACACTTGCATAATGTAAAAGTTCAGGTCTCATTTCAAGTTTAGATCTCCACAATGCTTCTTCGCAGCAGTGAACTGACGTTTCAATATTCCTCCTCCAGACTGGTTTCGGGACAGAATATAGGGTGTTTACGTATAGGTGGAAAAAACCGCCAAGCTGGTATTTCAAAAGAACACGATATATATCTTTAACAAAACCTACGCTCTCGCTCTCGTGCATCAGGAAGTCAAGAATTCTTCTGTTGAATATAATTTTCCATGCTAGTGAACCATTAGCTCTGCAGATTTTATTGAAGAAACCTAATTTGATTTTATCTACATATCCCTCTACTGACCACAGTCCAAGACTGCTAATTGTTGTTTCTGTAGAAGAGCGCTGATCAAGCCCTATAATTTTTCTTGCAGCTTTTCTTTGACATACTTCTAGATCATATACCTGTGACTGGCTCAAGTTGGACCATAATTCGCATCCATATGTCATTACAGGTAGTACTATTTTTGACCATATTTTAGAACTATTAATTGGATTCATTCCATCCTTTCCAATGCCAGTCCCAACAAGGGAATAAAATACTGATCTTCCTTTATCACAAGCATTTTTCACTGCAGCAGTATAAGAAAGATCTGTGGAGAGAGTAACCCCAACATAGGTTCTAGAAGAGACTTATGACATCCTTTTTTCTCCGAGCATGAACTTATATTCTTGCATGACTTTTTCTTCAAAAATATGACAATATTGCTTTTATCAGCATTATACAGGAGTCTCCACTTCGATGCATAGTCATGGAGGTTGCGAAGTAAAACACACATACCATTAAATGACGAAGATAGCAAGGACGTGTCATCCGCTAGTAAAACACAGGGGATACTTAAGGTACCAACTTGTATTCCAGATTTTGTTGACTGCAGCAAGGATATTAGGTCATTTATCATGACTAAGAATAGCCATGCTGATAGCGTTCTTCCTTGACCCACCCCTTGATTGACTGAGTATGGTTTCGAATGATGCCTGTTGAGCAGAACATAGGCCTTAACTTCTCGAAAAAAATTTTTAATCAATCTCCACAGTTTTCCTTTAACTCCGAGATAGAATAGCTTATAAAAGAGACCATCATGCCATATCGTATTAAAGGCCTTAGCATTATCCAGGAATGCAGCATAAACGTTTGATTGGCCTTCTAAATAATGGGCTATTTACTCCTTTATAATAAAGGCTGCAGTGATGCCACTGCATTCGCTTCGAAATCCCTGTTGTAAAGGATGAGGGAAATTGATCCTTTCACTAAAAAGTATTAGCCTTTTCAACAATATTTTTTCAAATACTTTTTGAAAAACTGGAACGATTGAGATATCTCTATAGTTATTCATATCTAGTCTGTCTTTTTTCCCACCTTTAAAGATAGGTATAACATTTAGTCAGGATAGGTTTCCAAGGAAAATATGCTATTATACACTTTACACAAAATAGAACTAATCAATTGACAGGCAAACATTAAATGCTCTGCATATATTTTATCATGTCCACATGATTTATTTTTCTTCAGCTCTCGTACAGCCTCTTCAATGTCTTTCTGTAGTATAGTTTCACACATATCCTTTTCTGCTCCGTCATCAATATTTGAATCCACAATATTCTTCATTTTGTTTCTAATATCCATTGCAAACGATTCGTTAAAATGAATATCTGGTATTTCAGTACCTAAAATTTTAAAATGCTGGCGCCACGCGTCACGAATCAAATCAGGGTCCCGTATTATTTCTCCTTCCACTTTTAGTTCAGAAATATCTTGTCTCTGACCCTTCTTATGAAGTCTTACTATTCTGTAGAATTTCCCTACATCCAGTTCTGCAGCTTTTTCCAGCTCATTGAATTGTTCCTGTTCGTATTGGTCTTTTGTCTTGTTTAATTGGTTTCTGAATTTTCTTTTCGCATTTTTATATTCTGCATAAGTTTTAAATTGTGTACCACGTGGCCGTTCTTCTTTTATCCATAACGCTCGTTTTCCTCTCATCTCTTTATGTAGTTCGTAATAAATTTCCAGTAAGGTTTTAAGTGTGGCAGGAAGGTTTTCTTTGGAAGAATGTTGTCAGCTGTATTACGTAAAACAGTCGCAACTGTAATTAGGGCGTTTTGTACATCTGAAATGTTGTGCAAAAAATAGCTCCACAGAGTTTAACAGCTCGTTGGTTTCACTTCTGTACCGCTCCTACTGTTCTGAAGAAGCTTTGCGCCAGTTGACCGCAACTGGATATCTGGAAAATGTTGATTCTAGGAGTTCGTCTGGAACTAACAACTCTGCTCGTGCAGGTAAATGATCAGATAGATTGAGATGATGGTCATCTTCAATAATTTCACTACGGACTAAATCTATTTTGGAGGAGGGTATCAAAATGTAGTCAATCAAGGACGAGTGTATGCCGTCTGATGAGCAATATTTATAACCTGGTATTCTAGAAGGGAAAATAAAGTCACCGCAGATAATCACTAAACCTTTCTGACTATATTCATCATAAAGGCATTTCACAGTTTCCATTATTTCTTTATAATCATCTAATGAGGCGTTTGTGGAAGGAAACCACACACAGAACAAAAACAATTTGATATCGCGCAGGCTAATTTCAACTGCAATAACTCTGTCGTTCCCGATGTTATTCATAGGACGAACAGGTAATGATTTCCGATAGAAAATTGCAGTTCCTCCAAATCCAGAGGGACGCTTTCATTCCCATGGACGTGTATCAATTCTGTTATCCGGTCTCGAAAAAGCAGTAAATGTCCTATCAATGCTTTGAAAAAATTGCAGTTGCTCTGGATATAGCCAATGCTCTTGTATGCATACAATATCTACCGTAGAAAGTAATAAACAAAGATATGGTGTTCCTGTCATAATTCTATTCGCATTCCAAGTCATTATGTTTAGAGTAGTCATTCAAAAAGTAAACAGAAGCTTTTCCGCATGCAATTTAGAGACACGGGATCATTTATCTCTCATACCATTCTCTGGCTAAGACAAATTCCGGCCAAAATCCCTGCTGTAAAGATTTGGTAAGCAGATTTTCCGGAACAGTGACACGAACGGTAAAAGTTTCTCCATTCCAATTTGACCACTTTTAAGAATCCTAATATCTGTGATCTTTACTCCTCGATTGTATGCATGTCTGTGTATTACATGATTTAGCTCTTCTGGGACATAGTCTGCTTTAATTCGAGAGAACAACAAAGATTTTGGTTTCGAACTCCTCTTCATTTCACTGAATGACATAGTACTGATTCGTACCTGGATTGGTTTCGAATTATTATTATTCACATCATTCATGACATTGTTTTTCAGTGGAGAATTTCTAGCATCCGATAATTGATTCTGATTAGTGCGATTAGTGTGATTTTCTTTTTCAACACTTTTCTTTTCAAATGTTCTTCCTTTATCTGCTTCACATGTTACAGTAGGTGATGTAGTGTTAGGGGTTTGTGCTACTTGAGATTGCATCAAACCTTCAGTACGAATATTGTATGTTGGTAGCCTGGAAACGCTTAAGCCGGTACTTTTATATTCTTGTTGATCTGGCATAATCCTATTTCGGGATTCTAGATGATGGCTATCAATTACACTTATATTCGGAGCTGTATTTGGTGTACCAGATGTATTTGAAGATGGGTAAGAAGATCTGGTCATATTTGCATAGGAGCAAGACAGCTGTATAAAGTTTGTAAGTTGGAGCTGAATTCCACGCATCTGTGCACTTACTGTCTCAATTTGTTTCTCGTTTACAACTTGTAGCTTTTCGATTATCATTGCCTGGCTCTTTATTACATCTGCCAATGCATGTAGGTCAGATTCCAAACGCAATTACGACTCCCTTGCCTTGTCAATGATCGATTAGAGTCTTTTAATTTTCTCATCCTTACTTTGTATCATCCCATCCAAACGAACGATGTCCTTCCTCATTCTCTTCATTTCTTCCATAATAATTGTACAATTGACGTGTAGTTCATCTTTCACAAATTGTTTCAGATCAATAAATTTTTCATAATGCAATATGGGAGTGCTGGTTTCAACTCTCTCTACTTGACTATTAATTCCACAATCACCGATTGATATATTACCTCTTGACTGATCCATGTCACTCGACTGACCATTTTCTTGACTAGTTTCTTGCAGACTCTTTAAGCAACTGAAACTGTCTGTTCTACTCTGCTTTCCGTTTCCATACCTTGACATACGTGCCTTTACTTCACTAGTGTTACCATCTCCTTCTAGAAAATGAAATATTGCATATATGTTGTATGCTATTTTTTCCTTCACCGGGGCACTATCAGAACGCGATGTCCTCTCCACCAGTCGACCAGAAGGATAACTTGGATAGCTGAGCCTACCAATATCATGCAAAAACTACGAATATGACGAAGGGACGTTACGTCAAGACTACTCGATAACTCTCGCTTGAATGACTGTTTGTCCAATTTGCCATATTTTTATCTTATTTCTGCAAGAATACAGCGTTCTAATTAAGAAGCGCACGGTAAATCAATATCAGAATCTTGGGTATCCTATGTATCCTGGGTATCATTGGTATCCATTTTGTCACTATATTCATTTATCAACCCTAATTTGTAGGAAATTAGTCAGAATAATATATACAATGCTGAACATGCTAGGTACTCATTACTTAAATTGTTATGTATGTATGTATGTATGTATGTATGTATGTATGTAGATATATATGTACGTATGTATGTATGTAGTTTTGAATACCATCGATGCTCAGGTTTTGTATCCCTACGTTTAAGCTGTATCAAGGCAGGCTGTTTCTTGATGACGTAATCAATACAAACTAATCAGTTTCTTCATGATTTCCAAAATATATCTGTAGATTGAGTGTACAATTAAAAGATATGTAACAGACGAGTTATCTCACCTAGAGATAATACTTATTCACCGTCACTTTTTTAATTTAAAAAAAGAAAGAAAAAAAATCATTTGGAATCTCTGCCCTTGTTACGTTGTCTGTTATTCAGCTTGAGAAAGGAGCATAACGTCTAACTCAGCTGCTTCATGAAAATCTTTGAAGATAACTTCTTGATACGCCTGTATCGCTTGTTCCTGCGTATTTATTCATTCCATTTTCGATGCACAGTTTCCGAAAGGATTGAGCTTTATCTTGAGCTTTGTTAACTTCAGGCGACCAGCGAGGTTTCGAGTGAAGATTAAAATTTATTAAAAATATTAGACCTGAAAAGTGACATAACTCGTTATGGATGTTGATTGACAACTATTTCTTTTTTGTTGCTGTTCTTTTCGTTGCGGTGATTAAGAGATCGATTCACTATCTGTATTTTGTGGTCCATCAACTTTGAGGTGAATAAACTGATAGTTTGGACCCTCCCATCTGGACAAGACGAGGAGAAATGTTAAAATAACTTGCAGCCGGAAAAGGAAGAGCGCTGCATACAGGATGGTGATCTAAGGCTATTCACGCAAATGAATTGGTAAAAAGTAAGCACAAAAAGGAACCAGTCTAGCATTATTCTGTCAACAATACTATATTTTTATGCATATTTAATGTTTGTGTCCTTGAAACATTTTTCCATGATTTTATGATGTATTTTAGATAATGTTAACAGAATGTTTACATAACTAAACTTGTGTCCATGATTGTAAGTTGTAAATAAAATGTTTACATAGCATTTGGGTTTGGAACATTCAGACCCAGTCATGTTTACAGTTAGATTGGACATTTTCAACAGTCTAGTATAAAAACTGATTTGATAAATAAATAACTCATTTCTGTTTTACATCCGTCTGTTAGATATATTGGAGAGGAATTATGTATTTAAAATATTGATTTGAATTACTAAATGGCACGCTTCCTTTTCAATAAATACAATACTTTGTGGGGTTTTTGTGAACTCATTTGAAGACCTTCTAGATTGCAGCATTGTTTTATATCAGGACATTCAAGACCATTGGAATTCATTCTGAACATTGTATATATTTTTGGATTATTTTAGGATTATTTGGAATTTAATTCACAATATTGTACGTGTGAATTTTCATTTTTGTACAGTTGTTGATTTTACTTAAATTGTTCGTTTCATCTTCTTTCTGTTATATTTTTAAGGCATAGAATCGTAATAATACCAAGAGCTGTTCTGCATTACTAGACCGTATATCCCAGTTGTTTTTAAAAAATTAAACTTGACGTGTAATATCGTATCAAGTCCTTGCTGTCATCGAAATCCGTAAACACATTATATTTTTATTATTCAAACATTCATATCGTGATGGTGACGATTCTCTGTATGTGACATGAAAATCATCAATGATTGTGGCTTTAGTCTAACACGAGTAATACTCAAAGAAAGACTCAGATAAATTAAAACATTCTTAACAACCGGTTAGGATGTCCGACGAGGGCAAATACAGACCCAATGTAAAAAGTGTGACATCTTAAATCAGTGTCAATAGTCGATCATTACTGCAATTTAATTATGGTACTACGTAGGCCATTGTGTTTTTTGTTATATTTAAAACTTCACTTATTTGACCATCTGAGATAAACAGTTTTTAGTATTATCAAATTTTGTACAACACATGTGATCATCATGTAGTGCCTCCTCTTGAATGTCCTGTCTGATGGGTCAGGCGGCCGAGTATATATAGTCATCCTGCCGGCTTTAAAGGCAAATGGCAAGAGCTGTCTGGACAGCGCATTGCATCAGTACGGGTACAGTAAGAACGGATGGCCATCCTTTGCATCCGGACTTTACTCCAGACAAGACTGAACATTATGACATTATTTCACTACCCCGATCAGATACCTTCATGTCCGATGGCAATAGGCAAGCAAAACAGCATCATGTATATATACACTGGAATCCGAAGCTACACACCTGAATATAGGATGCTCAGGGCACTGGGTCACGTTCAAATGGATCGAAGCAGCGATGGAACTCGGTAGCCAACTGGATGACCGAGCAGACACTTTTAAAATCATACTACCCACCTCTGCATTATGATTACGGGGTTAGAAACATGCCCATAACATTACTTTCTTCACTTTAAACCTGATCAGCACACAGCGGCTTACGCGAATCCCACTTTCGATTAAGAAAAAAATAACAAGAGGGCAAAGGTGACGCACCTCATAATCCGTTTCGCCAACGTGATTGCACTAATAGACAGTACATCAGCAGATAGACCAGAGAGTAGAACAGTTCTATTTGGTAGAGTACTGGCCAGATTCAACATCACATAGTAGACGTAAGTGAAAATCTCCATAATGAGGAGGTAGAAGCCGGCTACACCTTCTTTGGAGTGGACAAAGGAAAGAAGTTAAAGTTTACCATCAAGAGTCAGCCTATACGCAACCCACCAGCCAATAAAGTGCTCCAAAAGCTGCATGTCTCCAAATTAAATTAGGAGATGGGAAATGGCATTACTCGAAGAACTGTGCACCACACCAAACATATACAACTCAAACGAACTCCGAGAATGTCGATGAAATCTTGGCATCCTTCAAAGATTCAACTTCATCGAAATCCTCTGGTCTTATCACACGTAAGCACCAATCTTAGGTTGATGAAAAAGATGCCGCTATACAGAGACATCTGAATACGAAATATCGGAGTCAGAATGTCAATTTACAAGACAGCCTTCAACAACATCTAGAAAAGGAGATTTAGTCATGTGAATAAAGGAAAAGTTATATGATACTTTGAAGACAATATATGGGCAACGTTGATTAGGAACATCACATATACTGATTGCTCACAACACCACACTCACTACTCAATAACAAACTATAATTTAAAGATGGGCAGATAATTTTAACAGCATCCTCAATCAACTGTCATCTATAAGAGAGAAAGTAATTGATAAATTTGCCACAAGTTGAAATCAACGAATCACTTGTTGATCCTCCAGCGCTGACAGAAGCCGAGAAAGCAATTGTCCTATTGTCAAATAGCAAAGCACTTGGAGCATATGTTATACCAGCAGAAGGCTATAAAACTGTAGGTTCTCACGTTGCTCATAAAATAACTTCACGAGTATAAGGTTGCAGACATCCTCCACTTGTACAGGCGCAAATGCAATAGGAAATCCTACGACATATTACGTTCTAGCTGTCAGTAGCCGGAAATGTTTTTGGCATCACTTCGATCAATGGCTCCTCTGAAAGACAGTGTGAATTCATGACAGGGTGAAGGACTACAGACATGGCGTTTGCAGATTTGTAACTCCAGAATATATAATGACAGTAATAAACTGTCAGCATGATACGACATTTACCGACCTGACAAACGCTTTTAACACAGTCATTCGTGGAGGCATTTAGAAACTCCTGGCCAAATTTCGTTGCTCAGGGCAGCTTATCGTGATGGTTTGCCAATTACATAATAACATGATCTCATGTGTTGTGGACAATGGGGAATCATCTGAACAATTACAATTTATCAATGGAGTCAATTAAGGCTGTGTATGTAGTATTCTGCTATTGTTATTGATGCCTCCTTTGAATATAACATCGGATACCAGACATACTGAAGGCAAGCTCTTCAATCTGAGGACACAGCTGACGAAGACGGAGTTTCATAAAAGAGCTGTTCGTAATCTCCCATTTGTTGACAACTGTTCCATGAATGTCCAATCTGAGTCTGACATGCAACAGAATATGGATCATTTCTCTTCAGTTTACTTCAGTTTCGGTCTCAATATCATAATCAATATAAAGAAGACAGAATTGATGCACCAACCACACCAGGAAAGCATTAGGTAGGTAGAGTCTACCGTCACAGCAAATGGCCAAACACTCTTGGCAATGGACAAGTTCATCTTTCTCGGCAGCACACAGTTCACGTCGAGGATGAAACCGATGACATAGTTACTAAAGCAAGTGTGGCATTTGGCAGACTATACGTAAATGTGTGGGAACGCAGAGGTATCAGTCTACGAACAAAACTAAAGATCTACAAAACCATTTAGTTGCCACCCTTGTTGTATGCTTACGAAATCTGTATGGTGTCAGACTCCATAGCAAGAAGCTGAACAATTTTTCAAATGAGATGCAAGAGGAAACTGACGACGATCAGATGTCAGGACAGGGTTCCAAACAATTAGCTCATCACACTGGCGGGCATTTCAGGCATCCACTCTCTGCTGATGAGATCACATGTGAGACGGACAAGCCACGTCATCGGGCTATCAGAAGACCGACTACCAAAGAAGATCTTCAAGCTGAAGGATGGAAAGCTGTCTCAAGGTGGTCAGAAGTAACGCTTCAAAGATTCCCAGGAGACATCCTTGAAACACTTCGTCATTGACCATGAGCCTTGGGAAGACCTCACACTCTCTCCATCTGGCTCAATCTCATCCACGCGGAAACTGTTTTCATCAAACAAACCCATAGGGCATCTCCTGTCAAGTGTGTAACTGACACTTGAGAGCACGAATTGACATGATCAGCATATCATGCACGCACATAAACGAAATTAGTTGGTAAAGACGTGATCCTCTTCGAACTCGCAGACGAGCAGCAACAATCATTATGATCGCAAAATTGGCCCTAACGTATCATCTTGGCTGCGTTCAATATATATCTGCGCCTACTATCACTTTTTATTAGTATTTTAATGGGTTTTCTGTTGGAAATATTTTGCTTCTAGTGACATACCGCCGGCAGGTTACACCATTTGGTCAAACAAAGTTTTCGATTTCTATAATTTATGTTTCTTTCGGGGGAATATTTACTCTCACTGTTATGTTTTGTCATTCCTACTTTAGAAAATTCGAATCACGGACGGATGTTGCACTCTGTCTCCCCATTATGAAATTATCATTAATCATCTGGTTCAGTTACCGATATTTTCGAGACAATACTTACAAGCATTTCTGCACTATACTCGATAAAGTTGTCAGAGTATCGTCAGTCCTTACATCGTTTATATCGAAGTCTGGGATTTGTTTCTCTTGTCCAAAAGCAAGTATTCTATGATCAGTTGGTTCATTACTGCTGTTTCTAGTTTATCGATTTTAAACTAAGTCCTACTTTTCATTTGGAAGGTTTGTACGTTTCTCAATGTAAAACTTATACAATACCGTTGAATTCATTATCAAACCCCTTTATATTGTCTCTAGGCTGGAGATTTGAGAGTACTGTAAGTAAAATCGTTCGATTGACTAATGATGTCTTCTTCCAGACGCTGAGAATGACTTTGATAGGGTTCATATCTACTGCAGTCTATGGTAGCGTTGATTAATTCTTGCTGTTGGATTATACCTTCTTGTCTGAAGACTACCAGTATTTGAACTTTTTTGATAGCTGTTAGGACTTAAGTCATGTTGGTTGTGTTGCGACATAAGTCACGTGGGAGATATTGCGAAATATTGTTATGCTAGAATCTTGCAATATGATCAATGACATGGAGCTAATCATAATATATTGAAATGTTTCATTCAGTTAGCAGAACGCTATAAATTAACTTGTTTCGTTCAGTTAGCACAAAAGTATATTAATATGGTTTGTTTAATCAGCAGAAAAGTAGATTGTCTTGTTTTACTCAGTAGTGTTTATCATTTGTTACATTGAATTAAAAAAAAATAGTTACTAGCTGCTTTGTTAGTTTATTTCTATATGAACAGATCCGTGATTCTTTTAACCTTTAAACTGAATCAAGATTTTGTCGTAAAAGGATGCAAAACTAAAATTGTTTTCCTCTGCTTTATATTATCCCGCTAGGTAGACGAATTCAGTTTCTGGACTTGCATTACCCGTCGCACATTACAAAGTCCCATCGTTGAACATATTGTCAACACAAAGCATTTCAAGGAAAGAAAATAATCTGATCCATGTCACCGTCCACACATACATGTTATCTCTGGCACCGAGTTTAAAAATAGAACATAGCAATTATGGTGAGAGCACTAGAGCTTATATCCAGTAAGCTCAGGGTGAACCTAAAGACGCTGCGCAAGAAAGTTAAAGCCAGAGCTACTATACAAATTGGCTTTTCTCATAAAATAACCCCAGCAAGAATACGAAGAAACTTCATTGACATTTAAGACCACGGGAAAAATATTCGGAAATAGCAGAATAGCCATGAAGAAGAAAAAGAAACATGTCGATAGATGAAGAAATAATAATCCATGGCGATTACTACGATCCCGAGACAGTGATCCTTTTGAACAGGTAATTTACGTATTAAACTATCACTGATTAGTAGGAATATTTTTTGCTTTAAAGGTTTCCAGTTTGTAAACGACAGGGCCACATAAAGTTTTTGGCTTGATTTTAAATATGTCGTAGGTAAAGTTAAGAATTTATAATTTTGTCACAATTATTGAGTATTTTAAGATTCCAAATGTTTCACTGATTTTAAATTTAGTTCCTAAAATGTGTCAGTTGTCAGGAATCCGATGATAATGATCTGTACTTTTGACCTGTTTTATTTAACAACGAGTCGCGTGTATTGATTTTAGATGAGATTTGGTTTATTAAAGCTTGGCTAATCCATTTTCTGGTTTCATTTTAAGTGACATTTTTTCACAATCTGGTCTTTAACATTCTGTTAAAACTGTCCACCACAGATGCTTCTTTGTCTGTGTAAATTGAAACCTTTTCATAATATTCTTTTTCTAGCAAATCCGAAACTTTCCTGTTTTTGGTCATTCACGTGGCCTGCAAAATGTCATTTGCAGCAAAACTCGAAACTGCCCTTAACTGGAAGCAACGCATCGAGTTTTCGAAGGCTTAATGTGTATATTTTAAACATATTGAAATAATCGATTTAATTCTGCTGTTTAAACGAGATCTTTTTTCGTGTGCTGGAGTACAGTATTATTTAGATATTATATAGCTTTTGATTATAAATTTCATAGCGAGATATTGAAATAAAAATGTTATCGCCACAGATCCTATATAATTTTTATTGAGAAAGTATTGATATGATTTTCGGAACAACTTTCGTTTTGCATTTCGGAAGTATAAATGCCCTAATGTGTGCTATTCAAAGCCATATAAGCCATATTTCCATATTTAGACATTTTCAATTGTTTCTTTTACTTCTTCTTTTCATTCTTTCGATCGATCGGCACCAAGCTGTACTGTTCTCTCGATCGATCGGCACCAAGCTGTACTGGTCTCTCGATTGATCGGCACCAAGCTGTACTGTTCTCTCAATCGATCGGCACCAAGCTGTACTGTTCTCTCGATCGATCGGCACCAAGCTGTACTGTTCTCTCGATCGATCGGTACCAAGCTGTACTGATCTCTCGATCGATCGGCACCAAGCTGTACTGATCTCTCGATCGATCGGCACCAAGCCGTACTGATCTTAAAATGCTTGACCTTAAGGACCTATAGCGTACATTTATACAACTTATGAGGTGCTATCAAGAAATGCATAAAACAATCTCCAAACAGCAAAGCTTCAAGTATTAACATTTTTCTAATTTCTCTAAATAGTTTCTACGTGAATCAATGGAGCTGTCATTGACTGAAGTTAAATCACCTGTTGCTATGTGTTCTCCATACTTTATTGCATGTCTATAATATTCAATGAAACAGCACACGTTTTTATTTTAGAAACAAAAATCGTTATTAAATACAATACAATTTTTTAAGAAGAAATTTTAACTCGCGTCATAATCGGGCTTGTAAACGAGGGATAAATCGAATGCTGATTAGTGTTGCTTGCAAACTATCATTAAGCGACTATGAAAATTGTATACAGCGTCTGGTACCGAGAACGTCTGCAAATCCACACAAAAATTTGAATGTAGAAAGCAACAAAATATTTAACGAAAATCTTTACAAGTAAACACTTAAATATTAAATTCTTTCGTTTAAATATGTTACACTCGGAAGTGTGTCAGTAATGAATTCTTTGTTACGTCACTAGTTATCCCACCATTACAGTATTAATCCACACATGTGTTAAGAACAATGAAAATGTCCTCATTTTGTACGAACACAATCATTATTGTTACAAAATGTCCTCATTTTTGTACGAACACAATCATTATTGTTACAAAATGCTCAGTCTGATTTATGATATTAAACTTATAATACGTCACTTTCCCAAATGATTGTAAAATTTAGGAACTTCTTTTTATTGACGCAGTAATTAGGCTGTTGATCATACAGGTTCAGACTGGAGAAAGTCAATGCAAATCAACGGCTTTTGCGTTTACAAGGTAAACAATTTAATAGAAATCTAAGTTGTTTGAGTAGTTGGGCGAAAATACTTCAGCACTCGCGACAGTACAAAATGTCACACTTCACTCGTTAAATATTTCATTACAACAACTAAAAAAATGTAGATATCAAACTTGCATAGCAAGTATGTTGATACCGAAATAAATTGCCGAGGTTCATCTGTTGAATAAATGTTGTCTGAACAGATCAATAATTATGATCGTTTCTTGTTACTGGCATTCTTGAGAACCTACTGATCAATTATGCAACGAGAATAAAACTTGCTTAATTTTTTTTCCGACAGATGAAATTCTGCGTCGTGGCATCATATACCAGTATTACGTATACGGGCATGTGTTTGATTACCTGCGTGTGCCAAATTGTATACGGGCATGTGTTTGATTACCTGCATGTGCTAAATTGTATACAGGCATGCATTTTATTACCTGCAACAGCATAGGCGCCCGTAGAGTTGTTTCGTTTTGTTGGGGGGGGGGAGGAGGAGGACAAACATGTGGTGGCCAGTTATTAACTTTCACAGATGTAGACCAAAACATGTATATATATGAAATCGGTGATGGGGAAAACTGCTCCTCCCCCATTATCCTTATATGAGTGCGTCCATTTGCAGGAGCCAAATTGTATACGGGCATGTATTTTGATTACCGGCAAGTGCCCAAATGTATACTGGCATTATTCAATTACCTGCAAGTGACAAATTATAAACGTTTTCTTTTTTTAATTACCCGCATATGCCAAATTGTATACGGGCATATATTTGATTTCCCGCAGTGTCGAAAATGTATTTACGTTGTTAGAATTTGTTGTGAACACTGTTCATGTTTTGAATGTATTACGACTTTATGACCTTAAAGTAAGTAGTAAAGAAGAGCGAAAACCAACAAGTTTTGAAAAATTCAACAAAATAATTTATTTCCTTTGAATACAAATTGAAAAATTTAAAAGAACTTATAGTATTGCGAATTAAATCCTAAATATTTCGAAAAGTTATATGACAAGTCCTAATGAATAAAGTTCTAATTAAATTCCAGTGATAATCGACATGAGATTCAGCACTGAAGGCGTTGCTTTACCCTTAGTCTCGAATGTACTAATGTCCATGTAGTCTTGAGTGTGATGATTTACTAACAGTCTTCCATTTAACCAAATAATATAATTCAAGATGTCCTTGTCTAAATTCACTATAATTCCAAATTAATGTTTCTGCTCAAGAATATTATTGAGCACTTTGTTATTTTTAGAAAATAATAATTTGAACAATACTGAACACAAAAATACAAATCCATCTGTGGCAAACTCTTAAAGCAAGAATTTGTATATTCTAGATAAGCAAGATCATAAAGCGGCCAACTTGTCCTGGGTCACGATTAGCATTTCCTGGAAATACTACGACTTAATGAACTGTTCCATTCTAAAACATTCCAAGATGTTTACAAGATACAATGTTACTAAAATGATAATAAGGATATGGCAAACATCAGGTAAGCTAGGTATTTTACAGAGGAGACCCAGATCAAAAAATGTATGTTTACTTCTACTGAAAATGGTCCTACTATTCAACCACACTCACATGATCCTACTATTCAACCACACTCATATGATCCTAATATTTAACCACACTCATATGATGCTACTATTCAACCACACTCATATGGTCCTACTATTCAACCACACTCATATGGTCCTACTATTCAACCACACTCATATGATCCTACTATTCAACCACACTCATATGGTCCTACTATTCAACCACACTCATATGGTCCTAATATTTAACTCACATTTATAGAGAACATATTAGCTATGTATTATTTACAAAAATAAAAGTTATTGGTTAGGTACAACATGAACTTGATATTGGACAATGTCAATAACAAAATATAATCATAATCATAAAGGAAAAACTAAAAAATATGCAAATTAAATATACATAACCGATGCAGTAATAGCCTGTCTACTTGCAAATTTGCATATTTTCAGGAGAGATATATGTTACAGAATTTCCAAGATCGGCCTTTACATTTATTGTGTACGTTGAGGTTTGCATCATCTTGTAGTATCTTTTACGTAGTTTTCTTCGATGCATTATTTCTTTTAAGGGAAGATATTATATCCCATTGAATCATTCTGCTTTTCATATACTAAAATTTTAGATACTGTAATAAATTTTGAGTATGCGCATTTGGTTATAGCATCCTGTTTTAAGGAATTCTTAGATTTTGGTGATTACTTGTCTGATTATTAGAATTCGGTGCAATAGAAATATTCCATTGCCCGAAATAATTAGCCAATTACTAGGAGCAAACGTCACGTAGTAAAGTGTTAGTGAGTTTCCATGATGCCGTGGTTCACCAGTAGTGAATTCAGGTCAATACAGAATGGATATCCCAAGACTAGCACAGAACCTATTAAAAACTAGTGGTGTACATTGGTGATTTGACTGCAGTGGCAGTATGCACAGTAGGAAACCGGTAAATTACACAATAGAAACAATAAGAAAGGACCCGGCACATACCGGTTATGTCGCCATGGTGGCAAATGTGATGCAGTTGTACTGGCGAAATGTGGCTGGAAACCATAGTTTTATTGGCCTAAGGTGGTGTAGTTAAAATAGTTCCCTGTGTTAAGGGACAGTTGTATAGTTTCTACGGCGTGAACTGCGGCGGTACGGAAACCTAATGAATAAAAACCATGCAAATGTGCGGTTGATATATATTGGGCAGGTTGTGAGATCTGTGATCTTTCATTGATCAGAGTATAATTGATGTGTAGAACGGACACATCGGGCTTTCTAATTTACAAATGAAGTTGCATGGAAGTCTTTAGAAATTTGGGGTAAACTTATGACTTCTAGCAGGAATCGCCCCAGGGTTTGACACCGGTCAAGTAAAGACCCCTGGCTTATAACAATACTATGTATATTTGAATATGTAGGTGTTGTTATTTTCTATATGCCTTTCTATCCATCTCCTTTCCCGTCTATTTTCCTTTTTTTAAAATACGTTCATTACTTCAGGATACTTTAATATAATATATCAATACCAAGACTTTACCTATTAATAGTAGATGTATACAAACTTCGAACATTTTTCGTCACATATCATTTAATAATAATAATAATAATAATAATAATAATAATAATAATAATCTTCCTCAACAAATTTTATTCTTTGCATGACTAAAATATTGAGAAAGTTACAATAGAATGCAAAGCGCTCATCGCTTGATAATCATCTGGTTCATCAAAGCATGCAAAAAACAATAATATTATAACAAAATATTGAATTCATATAAAGGTAACTATGATGAACAAATGATGGATGTTGAATACGATACATTTTGAATATGATATCTTTTTATGTAAAGCGATTCATTTTTGGTAGCGAGTATAAAAGTGTGTAACTATATATATATATATATATATATATATATATATATATATATATATATATATATATATATATATATATATATATATATATATATATATATAGTGATACTAAATTCAGTCCGTGTCTCATGATAATTCTTCTATTCTAACTTCAATTAAAATCTTAAAACACATTTAGTAGCGCATACAATTTACTAATGGGCAAGAGAGAATGGTTCGAATTATAAGATTTTACTTGTATTAACAGTATTATAATATTATATTGTATAAAAAAAGAAATGATTATTATAAAATTATTTGATATCAGTATGTGTGTGTGTGTCTCTCTCTCTCTCTCTCTAAGTGCGTTTATTTGTGTGGTAAATTTTGGATTATAAATACTCCCTTTGCCTTTTGTTTGGAGACTATACAGGGACTTCGCGTATCTTCCGTGCTTTCAATACAACGATCCACGAACACACAAAGCTATGTTAGCCACTTTCGCTCGATACAAGAATATAAAAATCGGAACGATATGCACCAATGTGCTTGTATAGCTATAACGTATTGATGTCGTTAGTGGATGTAGCTTTGTCTTCCATGGGCCGATTTTCAATTTCTTCATCATCTTTCCCAAATTCATCTTCGTCTTCCTCGCCCTCTTCCATACTGTCAGAGAACATACTGGTGATATTATCTATCTTTGCGTTTGCATTATTCATGCTCGGCGCGATGCCATTTCGGTCACTGTCACAATTTGTAATGGAGAACTGAGCCGGAACGTAAGGTCTGGGAAAGCTTCTACTAGCCGTCTGCAATGACGGTGTCGCCGCCTGGCGGATGTTTTTGTGTGGTTGAAATATTACTATGTAAACTTTGGGTCCAAACAGGCATACCAGTGCAACGGAGGCACTTATGCTAACACACATACATAGTGATGTAGTTTCAATCTGAAAATATAAAGAAGCAATATAAATGAATTACCGAACTTTTAGGAGAGTAAATGTAGCCACTTTTACATAGAAACCATCTGTTTATGCTACCCACTGCATTGACACATCGCTATTGTATCTTTATCACTAAACGAGTTTACTGACTTCCCAACTAAGAATTGAACCGTCTTTGTCCGTACACCGTTTGCTTTCAATTTTACCACACCGAAGCCTAAAGCTGCATAATGTATGGTTAGCTTTAATATTTATATTTTGGGAGTGTTCTATTGTCTAAGTTCCTTTGCAAAATAGCTACAAGTCAAGTTTTAGATATATTAAGAGAATGTAGTTAATGTTCTGTCTAGAAATGTCCTCCTTCACAAACTGGCGGCTGTCCCCTGATAACATTTTGTCATTTTCAATGTGTCCAAAGATCAACCTTAATCTGACCCAAATGGATTTAACGGATAGATAACGGATGATAAATGATCGTTAACTTTTAAAGTCTTACTTTTCCAAAGTTAATCTGTGAATGTAAGTCACATTTATCTAGCAGGGAATTATTCTAAAAATATAGCCAGACACACTGACATAGGAAGCTCGTATGACCAGTTTGTCAATGGTTTCAATGAGACCTACGCTAAATAGGATCGTTTGGGTCTTAATGAAAAAGATTATTTTCATCGTATTAAAGAGGATTCAATAATTCTAGACGTTCCATCTAATTTATCCATAATGGATATCATCTTCGCTTGCAAAACAACAAACTCCTGCAGTACTAGTGGAAAATGATTTAGTTAATAAAAAAAACTCTTCAGAAATGCTACATGTAACAAATCCATGCAATTAAACTCTATCCAAAAGAGATTTAGACATTTTAAAATTTTAATTTTCAATGCAATGCCTCAATATTGATTAGAATAAAATAAATTTAAAAGCGGTTGCGCTCTCGACATTTATATTATCATTTACAACATCTACACGCTACGAACGCACTTGTATTCCTGCTACAATCATAAATATACTAATCATAAATACAAAACCTAACATACTGATATGATATATTAAATTATAGCTTTGCTGGAGAAACTTACTGTAGAAAATTCAAATAAAGGCTGGTATGATGAGAATCCCAAGTGCTAATTATCGAATCCTAAATTCAAAACAAAGTACAATAAACGTGCATTCCAATCGGATGCATTCGTGATCTTTATTTAAATAATTGAGTTAAGAAAATCATAAATAAATCATGGAAATGATAGACATCTTTGCAATTGTGGGATCGAAGTCCTAAAAGGAAAATTGTAAGATTGTTGAAGATTTAGTATTTTGTATGGATTCACAAAATTGATGTTGGTTTGTACATGAGCCGTAATATTCATTTATAAATCAGGTTCAACGGCACACTACGTAGATCCAGATCTGTTGTTGCACAATGCGTATATATAGGCATATGTAGTTTTTCTGGAGTAATCAGTAGAAAAACAGCAGTGACCCTGATCTAAAGGGGCGTTATGCGTTGACAGATCAAGGTCTATGTTGTTTACGGTTGGACATAGTATGCATGCATATATGTGTGTGTGTGTATGTGTGTGTGTGTGTGTGTGCGTGTGTTTCACTTGGGCTGCAGTGATCGATAATATGAATTTTTGTTTGCAAATATTTCATCGAACCCATGTAATTTCAAGATGTAATTTCAAGATGCTATTCATGAAATTAAGACAGTTTATTTTAAGCGCCTGTGTAAATTAACCATGACGATGATTTAATGCTTGCGTGTTTTGACTGAATATATCCATTTTCAATGTGCTTCCAAAACGTACTGGCTATATTTAGCAAGGAAATTACTTACCTTAAAATCGTGGTTTGCGCCGAAGTATATTGGAATAAAAGCCAGCCACACAATACATGTACTGTACATCGTGAAGGCAATGTATTTAGCTTCATTGAAATTCTGAGGTATTTTCCTAGTCTTGAAACCAAAGACTGTACACAGTATAATGAGAAACATATTGTACATTAGTGACAACAAGATCGCTATTTGACTAGCTTTGCATTTCAATACTAAAAAGTCTTTATGCTGCTGTTCGTACATGGTCTCCGGCTTTTCAAAACATAGCCATGTTATTCCACCAACTATCTGCACAGACACTAAGGACATACATATAAATATCTGAGATTTCGGGCTTGTATATCCTGGTCTTTTAACCATTACTTTAATACCTGTGTTGAAAATACGATATATTCTGTTTGTCTTGGTCAACATAGCCGCATAGATCAAACACAGTGAAATTCCAAGAATAAATCTCTTGACAGTACAAAGTATAACGGAAGGTCTCGTGAGAAGTACAAATGAAGTGGTGTAGGCTAAAATTATTCCCGTCAGTAGGACGTAACACAGCTCCCTGCCTGACGCCATGATGATCGGTGTCGCATTGTGGCGTATGAATACATACAGGACAAAACAGGTGGACATAATTCCGGCAGTGGAAAATGACGCAGGCAACAATACCCATAGAGAATCCCAGTCAAGGTGGAAAACAGGCAAGGGAACACATCCCGTTACGTTGGCATTTGGCTTGTGACCCTCAGGACATTCTTTGCACGTAAATTCGTTAAACAAATACTCACTGTCGCCACACTTTATACAAAGCCAGCAACATGTGGCAGTCTCGTCCGTATTGTTCTTGGCGTATCCGAATTGACACGATTCGCTGCACACTGATCGAGGATGCACTAGACTTTGGTCTTTCCATCGAAGCTTGCTGCTATTTATGAACAACCTGCAATAGAAAATTGTGTCTTAAGGACTGTAAATATTTTAGTCGTGAGAATAAAGCAGCTAGTGAGTTACATCGCACAGTCTTATGGTAATTTTGAGCATTCAGAGGAAATAAGAGAGTTACGTCATTTTCGCCTTCAGCTCTTGTTTACCACAGGCAAAATGATGCATGGGTGCCTACATTGGTTTTGGTGTCCTTCAGAAAAACAAAGTACCCATGCATACATTTGTTTTGAAAACAACGACCTATATTGACCGCTCCGGTGGCCTAGTGGTTTGAGCGTCCACCTCGGACGTGGGTTCGAACCGCGGCCGAGTCATACAAAAGACTTACAAAAATGGTACTAACAGCTGCCTCGCTTGGCGCTCAGAATTAAGAGGTTAGTGTTCGGACTGATCGGACTGGTGTCAGGATAATTAGTCGGGGTGGGACATCATGCTACATGTCTGCGGCATGATATCCCTGTGCTAGACATCGCTATAAACTGCCACAGTGCAGACATCGTAGCAGTATGACTGCAAAATTGTTAAAGCTACGTTAAAAATCCTAAACACACACACACGAGCTATATTTTTCAGAATATTACACTATACACCAAGATTTTGCATGCTGTTGTATTCTAATCCTGGTGTATAAATAGGTTCATTGAATTAAACACATGGAGAGGCAAATTCAATAGACAATTTTAATTCGTGTATTGCATCTATTGGACCAAAACCAGTTCAAATCCCTGCTGACCGTGAATAGAATGCAAATGCACAAATTTGACCCAATTGCATAACAACATTTTACATCTCTTCAGTTGGGAGATAGGGTGTCAATTATACTATATCCTGCAGCGATTGTATCGTCTGTATTAATAATATAATACGAGGGGTGTTTGAAACGTTCTGAATCATTTGTTCATGTGGTGTAAGTGTAGTTTTCCAGTGTATGAACAAAGTACAAAAACGGGAACACTAATGAACTGTTACTAATTGGAGACTCAGCCTGCGAACACGTGGAGAACACTTGGATTAGATGCACTGATATACTGATCACAAATAAAAATACTTAGCTGTATAGCATGGTGAGATTCAAAATCTTTCAAATGCCCCAAATACATTATGGTAGCTTTCAAGAATTATCTAATATACGTATTTCATTGATCTGCTTCTGGCAGCAGACTGTACTCAGCAGTATCATATATATATATATATATATATATATATATATATATATATATATATATATATATATATATATATATATATATATATATATATATATATATATATCCAAGCGCTCTTGTTGAACTTACTTGTCAGTCCACTCCCCAACCTTGACGTAATCGAATTTGCTATCTGTGATTCTCTGAAACTGGAAAATGTCATACTTCCCAAGACCATCACCTTTTTCGTTGAAGCGAACCAAATCGCCACTGATTCCTGAAGATAAATGTTACTGTAATATGTTAAGAAGCTGTCGATAATGCATATATAATTCTGTATATGTGTTCCTTCTTGCAAGAGAACCGACCAGACGGCATTGCTACAGTTGCCAAAAATGAAAAGCTAAATGGTTCGAAGTCTTTTTACGGAGACATTAGAATTTACTTAAATGCATTGTTGCAGGTTGTAGTTCATTCGTTTGTGGGAAACCAGTGTATCCGACCAGATGGGTCACCTGGACATTTTATGCTGTTAACGTAGGACATTTTCGTTAAGTTTTTCATGAAACATTCATAGATTCGTTAAATATTTGATGCAATTGACCATGACTTTTCGGTAGTAAAAGCCAACAAAAATAGTTATACTAATACTCTGACTGAGCATTGTACTCAAATCGAAGAGGTCAATTGAAAAGTGGAATATGATAATAGAGATGTTTCCTTTCGGAAAATTGGTCTTTAGTTGACCACAACGGCTGGAGAGTCACACGTACGCTTGTATGCATATATGCTGGATAGTATTTTCCAAACATGATGTTAATTTTGGACATCTGATTACATGTGTAGTTGCATTATACGGCGTAAGATTTCACTAACAGACGATGCAGTGTAGTGATCCTTTGACTGATTCTTGATTACTTGATGTAAAAGACATACAAAATTTGAAAACGAATGTGATGATAGTACAAACTTTAGAAAGTTATAAACAATATTTACATTATATCCGATTTTACAACGCTTGGTTGCAAAATGCATACACTACTACCTAACAGGTTGAATAAGCGATTTCTGCTTTAAAACATGCAATGTAATATATACTGTAGTGTTAAATATAAAAAGTATTAACAAAATAATTTTCATATTTGGCAATCCTATATTTTCACATGCAACAATATATTCTATAAGATATGCCAAAAGAAGCTTGTTTGTGTGTGCCTAAGGAACTTGTATATCACGTAACAAAACTTGTATCTTGTGAGCTGGAACAAATAGACAGGAACTGCATCACATTTCAGACATAAAAATTGATTTTTGCAGACGAAATTTTTCTTTACTTCACTGACAACAATGACAAACCGGCTGTGATGCATTCGTGAATTTGGCTTTATTTTCAGACTGAGTCAAATGGTTTACAAAATGTTCCAAATGTAGATTATTGTGACAGAATAGGTTAACACAGTCCTACTTCTCTCTTAGGTCTTTACATGACCAGTTAATGAAAGGGGTCGAATTTACGAAATGATGGGTCGGGTATACAGGTGGCCAACGGAGGAATGTTGCAAAAATAAAAGGCCTTGAGGAAACAATCATACCAAGTAATTAAAATTTCTCAGATTATTCCTATATTAGGTTTGAATCACGGAGTTTGTCTATCATGATATTTAAGAAACAAAGAAAGTAATTTCTATAATAAAGGCCATTCGGAATACTGTCCATGTGTGTCGATGTATGTTTACGCATTTGTGTGCATATTTGCATTATGTTCTATCTTTGTGCATGTCTCTATAAGGAGAAAGAAAGGCATAATGACGATGACGAGTAGGAGGAGTCACATGTACAGTCATCCCCTCTGGTGCTTGACTCTTACAAAAAGATGAGAAATGTAACCTATTCGACGAAGTACATAAAGCAATATGCATCCTTGAATGACCATAACTTCATGCGGCTATTGCCAAAGTCAAGTTGGTCGGTGTATGTCCGAAACTCGGCGAATTATTGCCTTTCATGAGTATAAATTTGTTTGTACAATATCACCTGATAAATAATAAACGTATCTTGTTCTTGGTCTTTGTCTTCTTCTTCTTCTTTGTTTTCTTCTTCTCCTTCTTCTTCTTCTACTTCTTCTTCTTCTTCTTCTTCTTCTTCTTATTATTATTATAATTATTACGTATATAATGAGAAGATAAATATAATTATATGAAGAAAATAAGCTACATTTGCAGGAGCAATCACGACATTACGAGTACTTATCACATCGTTATTGTCAAATAGCTCTGTAATGCTAGCGAGACCTGGACAATGGTTTAGCTAATATGGTAAATATGCACATTGAAAACAAATACTGACATACCATTTTTCACTGGTATCTTACAGAACTCTTTTCCTTGGTAATAAGACGTAACCCTGAAGTACTTTATATACAACAGCTGATTTGTAAATTCAGATTGCAGGAAATTTTTACCATAAACGTACATAAATTTATACTAAGTCGGTTTTATGATTGTAAGAATTGAATAAATTTCTTTAACGAGCATTTTTAAGCCTGTCTCATGTCATGATTTTTGACGCAAATGTTATTGTCACTTGACGTGAGCCGTCTAATAGTGATTTAGGACACAGTAAATTGTATACATGCGGGAATCAGTCCTCTAATTAGAGATGTTTCATCTCTGACTGTATAACTCATTCGAAAATAACTTTTTCTGTTTGTTTTTGTAATGTTACAAAGAATACATAGTCATATGTGTGAGAATTTCAGCAGGAGCTTTCATACGTAATTAATGAATGATAATTATCCACCTTGAGTTTCTGTAACTGATTTGTTCCGTTGCAACAAATTACGACTTAGAAGTAATTATACTAAATTATGTGTATTTCGTTCTCCCTTTCGTTATACCCCTTCGCATTTATTACGAAAAATGCTTGTTGTCTTTTACGTGAGCTGTGCAGTTACTTATTGAAATCTAAATTTCGCAAATCAACATTGTCCCTTACATGTTGGTTCTAGGTAACGTTGAAAGGTTAGGATACGCTTTTAGAAATCTTTATTTATCCGCACGCGTTTCAAAAGAACAAAAAATATATTTTTGTCTCTTCACATGCATATTGAGTGTATTAAGATGAACAATTAAAATGTGTATCTTAGCGCATGCATTTAAATATACCTGACGCAAAAGCGTTGCATTACCCTCACGGAGAGAAAACTGCCATATATACACGCAGACAAGACTGATCCAACTGCAAACTGCATATACCCATATTGTCTGGCTCATGATGCTAGGATTGGCCAATAAGTATAGTCTGTTAGTGTCGGTCAGTAGAACAAGCAACATAGACCCTCATCTGCGATTGCATATTGTGAAATATTGGAAGATTCATATTAGCCATTCGAAATGCGACTTCCATAACTTGTCATGGCAGTTTTATTCCTATGCATTAAGCTTCGTACACCCAATGCTCGTTCAGTAATTCAACCACATCGTGAAATAAGACTGAACAGAAGCTAGAAATGACAGTAATCCTCCACTAGCTCCATAGCCTGGCCATATAAGTCATGTGTATTTCATTGACCTTGCAGACAGATCCTAGTTACTGGATAACTAATTTTAAATATCTCTGAAAGATTCACACAAAAAAATAATCTGCAACTGGCGTAAAATTGACACTGCATTTTTCGATAAAATGGTAATGCATGCACAATTAAGATTTAAATTCGTTTATAATAACAACTGAACATATTTTCATGGAATGTTGCAGAAGAGTGGTAAAAATCCAAGCTTATCTGCATTATTACCTGTGAAAGACACGTTTCGGATGTATTTTAGAACCTCTTCACCACTTAACTGCCCACGTGATAGGCAGCTCTTGAAGCTTCCAGTGCAGGTATCTTTTAGAAGATGGTGGATGGCGTGGGAGAGGGCATACACAGAATCTATGACAAACTGGACCAGTCCTTCCTGTTCATACGGTACACCATAGTCTGTCATCCTCTCGTTGCCTCAATAAAATGAAAGTAGATAAATGGAATGGATTTAAGATGTTCGTTCCACCATGAAGATGTACACTTGTAGTGAACATCATCTTTATAGCGTTTCTTTAGACAGGGAACAAGCATGTTATCAAAACCAATCATTAAGATTTTGTTTCTGTTTCAAGAACATTGCAAAGTGAATATCGTAAACCATGTAAGGTGATGAATGCCACATGTAAAATAGTTTAGAATAAATAAACCACTGATTCATTAAATTTGTCAAAAGGTTTTACTTGTTCGAAGAATCTCTTACAATTATATTATCTGGGTCTTCCAAACAGAATAAAATAACTACATTCAACACCAGTTATGCTTTCCAATTCGTGAAGCACAATACACACTTCTGTGGAGTGTATACTTTTTAGTGGATGGATAGTGTGGAAATTGAACAGACGATGATTTAGTATATATTTATGAATGACAAGAATTCAAAGTGTTCTCATGACTGAACTTTGATTTAAAACATCAGAGTCCTCTTTAGCGCCTTGATCCCCAACTGGGCCCCTATCTTGGTTGCCTTTTCATATACAAGGAGACTATCCAGGTAAGTGCATGTCTAACTATGTGTGTGTGTGTGTGTGTGTGTGTGTTTAATTCAAATGTCCTAGACGTAGCGCAGAATACATACATTTATTTAGATTTTAAAGAATGCCACATATGACTTGATTTAGTAAGAGATACAAATATTAAGCAGAGTATAATAATTTAGAGGTAATTGACCATTGCCATATAAAAACGGTTCAGGTTATTCCAATATATAATTTTGTACTCTCGTGTGCTCTCGTGTAGAGCCTAGAAACTACTCTTAAATTCAGTATAAACGTTCTGAGTGTACGCAGCCTAAATACAGTTTTTATTTAGATTTTAAACGATACACCGCATGAATTGATTTAATAGAACACGAATTAGTGTGGGTGGGGGGGTGGGTGGGTGGGGGGTGTATGTGGTTGTGTGTATTTTGGATTTTTAACTTAGCTTTAACAAGTTTCAGTCATATCGCTACGATGCCTGGAGTGTGAGAGTTTATAGTGATATCTAGTAGTGGGGCATCATGCTGCAGACACGTAGCGTGATGTCCCGCCCATTCACATTATCTTGACTCCAGTCATAACTCTAACTTCTTAATGTTGATTGCCAAACATTACACAAAGCAGAAAATACGCTTTTGACTATTGAGACTCATTTGCAAGATATAACGTATCCTCATGTTTAAACAAACACTACGGCCATTTAAGGTCAAAATAACTTTTTTTAATGTTCTGTAGTCTATTGTTAAGTGATACTAGACATAAATCTATTTAATTGTGACTTTTCCGCAAAATAGTTATATGTTGTCCTTAACCTTAGATATAAGAAACTACTACAGTTTGACTTTCTGAAATACTTCATGATTAAATTGTGTCTTAATTAATTGCATCAAAGAGTATTATTCTTCTAAATTTAGAAAGGCAATTAGAGCAATTAATCATACATAAACGTTACGTGTCAGAGATTAAGATTTTACTAGAAAAACCCGTGAATGGTTTCATGTTTGGGCAATATTTTAAGGGATGCAAGTAGTATAGTGGGGCACCCTAGCGTCAGTGGGACTCACCATTACAAACAGGGTATCGGCACTCTGGCATCAAGGGGAATTTAACATGGGGAAACTGAACATGGGAAATAAAGGACCGGCACTATAGCGTCAATGGGAATTAGCATTACAGAGAGGGTCCCGGCACTCTGGCGTCAAGGGGAATTTAACATGGGGAAATTTAGCATGGAGTGAATGGGGAATGGAACATATTGACAAGGATTGTGATACCCTGGCGTCAAGGGGAATTTAACATGGGACTTTATCGTGGGACTATCTAACGTCAAAGGAAAATTAACATGGGAATATATCGTGGATTGTAAACACTTATATAACATGAAGAAGAAAAAATGAGACAAGAAAGCAATTTTTTTTCGAGGCCTATGAGTGGCCCTGAAAAGGGTCTTTGGGTTTATATTAACATTATTCAGTTGACATGGAGGACATTGTGGTCTTCTCTTCCTTAAACTTTGTCTGACTTCTAGTCCGTAGATCATAACTATCTTTAAACAGCCTTGTCTCCGCACATAAATTCTTCTTTTCCAAACGCTTGTATCCGTCATCCTGACATTGGTGAACGATGCTCTAACATACATGGGTAAGTCCGTACGGAACAGCATTGAAGATACGAAAATAGAGGATTCTACGTCGGTCCACATGTTTGTGAGGAAAACAGTGAAGGAATGCAGCGAACTGCGGTTATTTATAGGGGAAGAGAAGTTCGAAACGGATTAGAGTTGGTTGACAATCCAAACACGCGTTACAAAATTCAGTCACCACACGGACTCATTCGTCCAATCCGAAGAGAGCAGTCTGTGACGTCACATACCCTATATAGAGGCGCTAACGTATGTACGCAGTCAGTCCATACGACACCGATTTCAATCATGACGGAAACTAAGAAGACAATGAATTGGGGTGCACCGTTCGTGGAGACGAGAAGCGATGAAATAGAAGCGACTACCCAAGTTAACACAGACCTACTTTCAGACGAGGCTACTTTTAATTGGGATTTTGTGGATTTTCTTACATCGCAAGAATTTGTTTCGGCACCAGTACTTTTGCCAGTACCTTCTCCTTTTGATCATTTCAAACAGAGACAGAAAGAAGAATTGGAGAAATTTATGCAGCAGCAAAAGAAGCAGAGAAAGCTTTTCTTCTTCAACAACAGCGAGAAGAAGAGGCAAGAAGGAAACGACAGGAAGAAGAAGCAGCGAAGAAACAAGATAGTGCAAGTCAAACGGTCACGGTACTTTTAAGCATTTTAGCAGAGTTAAGAAGTCTTAAACAAGTGTATCGGACTTCTTTATTACGACCGAAGAAAATAAGACCTTCCCGAGCTAGACAACTCAATCCTGTGACTACGCTTGTCGTACCGCCCTTAGTGATTTCTACCAAAACATCATCGACAGGAGGCAAACCAGAATTAGGCCTTGGCCGTGGAAAAGGATTAAGGCAGTTAAATTGATTTAAACAAACAAATACCCAAAGGCCCTTTTCAGGCATGTTAGCGTGTGTGGATGGTAGATTTTGGTTATGTTTTTGCTTCTCCGCGTTTGTGGATAGTATAGTTTGAGGTTTGATTTGACTAGTCTGCGTGTGTGGATAGTATATAATATGGTTAGTTTTTTGTCTCCTCACCTTTGTGTGGATAGTAGATAATATGAGAAGAAAAAGTAGGGGATGGTTTCCTTCACGTCCGTGCTTTAGAAATAAAATCTCAAAGCGTCCGTCGTTCACGCCATTCAACGGAATAAGCAAAGAAGATGAGCATACAGGTTTTAAATGAACTAAAGCACTGTTGGCATTGGATAGTGGATGGGAAGTACGTAGTGGAAAGGCTTGAGAAGGAATGGAAGTATCAAGTTACCAAGGATTTTGTGACAAGACAAGTGACTAGTCTTAAAGTAGCCATTCATCTTCTCCAGGGCATGATAGAAGAGGAAGTAAAAAATGTTAAGAAGATTGATTGACCCTCCTTATGTGAGAGTATGTAGCTTGATGGAAGCCCTTGATCATGTCACGAGAGTCAGGTGCTTCCTAGAAGATATCTTGGAATGGAGTGAATGGTCCTTTGTGAAATGTGGCTTAGACCAACTCATAATAGCAGAGGAACTGATGATAAAAATGCTGACAGAAGAGGTAAAGAAGATTAAAGAAAAGTGGACAAAGGAGATGAAAGAAGAAGAGAATATCAAGACAAAAGAAAGATTTGAACAACTCAACAACAACTGGATGAAAGTCCAGAAGAAATTTAGAGCAATCGGCCATCCTGACTGGATGCCATAAAATGAAGAAAGGAAGAAAAAAGATTTTTTGGAAAAATTAAAAGATGGTGGAACAACTGGAGAAAGTATAAGAAGAAGAAGACAAAGCAGAAGAAAAATAAAGGCCCTTTTCAGGGCCCTCATAGGCCTCGAAAAGAAATTTCTTTGTTGCCTCAATTTTTTTCTTCTTAATGTTGTGTAAGTGTTTATAATCCACGATATATTCCCATGTTAATTTTCCTTTGACGCTAGACAGTCCCACGATATATTCCCATTTTAAATTCCCCTTGATGCCAGGGTATCCCAATCGATATGTTCCATTCCCCATTCACTCCATGTTAAATGTCCCCATGTTAAATTCCCCTTGACGCCAGAGTGCCGGGACCCTCTCTGTAATGCTAATTCCCATTGACGCTATAGTGCCGGTCCTCTATTTCCCATGTTCAATTTCCCCATGTTAAATTCCACTTGACGCCAGAGTGCCGGGACCCTGTTTGTAATGGTAAGTCCCATCGACGCTAGGGTGCCCCACTTTACTACTAATGCATAGATTTCTCAACGGAACGGCTACCTTTATATGAAATTCACGTTTTGTTAGTGGCCCGACATGAGGCATCGTTTACAGCTTACCTATATAAAAGCGAATATGTTGAAATGTGTAAAGAAAGGGACTAAACATGTCAAAGATGGAATATATTTTATTTCTATGGACTAACCACGCTTGAAAATAATATCATTCACTTTAAGACAAAATGCAGTATATCGTCAATTCAATAACGTGAGATTGATTCCTATACAGTGTGTAGGCAAATGTGTATGTTTTCCTATACTGTGTGCAGGCAAGTGTGTATGTTTTCCTATACTGTGTGCAGGCAAGTGTGTATGTTTTCCAATACTGTGTGCAGGCAAGTGTGTATGTATTCCTATACAGTATGTAGGCAAGTGTGTATGTATTCCTATACTGTGTGCAGGCAAATGTGTATGTATTCCTATACTGTATGTAGGCAAATGTGTATGTTTTCCAATACTGTGTGCAGGCAAGTGTGTATGTATTCCTATACTGTGTGCAGGCAAGTGTGTATGTATTCCTATACAGTATGTAGGCAAATGTGTATGTATTCCTATACTGTGTGCAGGCAAGTGTGTATGTATTCCTATACTGTGTGCAGGCAAGTGTGTATGTATTCCTATACAGTATGTAGGCAAATGTGTATGTATTCCTATACTGTGTGCAGGCAAGTGTGTATGTTTTCCTATACTGTGTGCAGGCAAGTGTGTATGTATTCCTATACAGTGTGTAGGCAAATGTGTATGTTTTCCAATACTGTGTGCAGGCAAGTGTGTATGTATTCCTATACAGTATGTAGGCAAATGTGTATGTATTCCTATACTGTGTGCAGGCAAATGTGTATGTATTCCTATACTGTATGTAGGCAAATGTGTATGTTTTCCAATACTGTGTGCAGGCAAGTGTGTATGTATTCCTATACTGTGTGCAGGCAAGTGTGTATGTATTCCTATACAGTATGTAGGCAAATGTGTATGTATTCCTATACTGTGTGCAGGCAAGTGTGTATGTATTCCTATACTGTGTGCAGGCAAGTGTGTATGTATTCCTATACAGTATGTAGGCAAATGTGTATGTATTCCTATACTGTGTGCAGGCAAGTGTGTATGTATTCCAGTACTGTGTGTGGCAAATGTATATCTATTCTTATAGTGTGTGTAGGCAGATGTGTATGTATTTCCATACTGTGTGCAGGCAAGTGTGTATGTATTCCTATACAGTATGTAGGCAAATGTGTATGTATTCCTATACTGTGTGCAGGCAAGTGTGTATGTATTCCAGTACTGTGTGTGGCAAATGTATATCTATTCTTATAGTGTGTGTAGGCAGATGTGTATGTATTCCTATACTGTGTGCAGGCAAGTGTGTATGTTTTCCTATACAGTATGTAGGCAAGTGTGTATGTATTCCTATACAGTATGTAGGCAAGTGTGTATGTATTCCTATACTGTGTGCAGGCAAGTGTGTATGTATTCCAGTACTGTGTGTGGCAAATGTATATCTATTCTTATAGTGTGTGTAGGCAGATGTGTATGTATTTCCATACTGTGTGTCGGCAAATGAGTATGTATTCCGATAATGCGTGTAGGCAAATGTGTATTTTCGTCAGCTCGGGATATGTTTTTTGAAATTTCATTCTGATTTTATCCAGGAGATTATACTGAAAGAGATATGTATGAATGTCTTGGATTGTGGTTTCCTTTTCAGTATGGTTAAGATACACTCCTCCTTTTCTCTCTCTCTCTCTTTCAGATCTGATAAACTACAATGTAGTTATATTTCCTCTAAGAGAGCAGACAAGTTCCAATCGATTACGTTTCCTGCCAAATAGACGCAACATAGTACACTTTTACCATTTTTAGTCAGACAGACGCAGTATATTTGATAAACGACACAATATTCATTTGAGGTAGGGGGCAGAAAAACTCCAAAGTAGTATAATTCCCGCTAAACAGAGCCACTGTTCCCATTTCTGGCAGGACAGACTTATCATGTGAAAAACATTGAAGTTATTTTTCTCCTCTACATTTCAACATGGCTGCCAAGTGTTAATTTTTCACATTCCCATAATCCCATAAAACTGGTGGCATGATATTAATTTCCAGTTGTACTCCATGTGCAGTAATGATCATATCGCATTTGGTTCCCGGGGCCCCGAGTGGCCGAGTGGTTTAGGCAATTTTAGATCTAGGGTACGATATTTGGAAGTATAATAATAATAATGATTAACAAAGCAAAATATCACTAGTTTTCCACAATCAAATAAAACCTAGTTTGACTTCATAATGACCAAGAAGAAAAAGCCAATCACACATATAAGTTTTTATGAAAACAGTTCGCACCAAAACAGATTCAACAAATTACTTTGTTACCATATCCACCTAGACAAACTCACATCACGTGATAAATCTAATATTTAATATCCATTTATAGTCAGAGGATAGACAAATTCCAACCAATCACATTTCCCTCCAAATAGAACCAAGATATTACACTGTTATGATTTCCAACCAAACAGACTTATCCTGGAGAAAACCTATGAACAAATTTTATACAGGAAATGTTACCTTATATATTTCAATATGGCTTCCTAAAGTTAACTTACTGTTTTGGTCTATATCTTTTTAACTTTTGTAAAGATAATTATGATGATATCAGCTGATTGTTAACGCAGTCAGTATAAATATTTATTGTGCCTAACCAAAACAATATTTTGTTACGTGTTTATGCTCAAATAAACAGTAATACAAGAATGACTGACAACAACAAGCTTTGAAAGAATTTAACAAATTATTTATTTCCCTAGAACAATAATGTAAAATTAAAAAAACAAGAACTTACAGTTTAAAGAATCAAATCCAAAAATAATCCAAGAATAATCCACGAATACAACTTTAGAAGCCCTAATTTTGAAATGTTCTAATGAATTCAAGTTCGAGTCCCGATGAAAAATCCAAGATGGAAGACGATGACGTATGCTGTATCATGTAGAGTGTGGTTGTGTACATTTCCTTGTAGAAACACTCCGGTTTTGGAAATCCGAATAAATGTTTTTAAAAAAATGTCTTTGTTCAAGAATTCTGTATGAGCACTCAAATTATTTCCAGAGGAACAACCTAATATTTTAGAATCCAGATAATTAGAATAAACATTAAAATGTAATTCCCAAAATGACACAACAAAAGAAACAATATACGTCTCAGTGTTCTAAACCAGATAATTTTCTGGAAAAGTATCGAGTTCCTAGTAAGCAAACCTACATTAGTTTGACATAAAATGAAATTAAAAAATGAAAATAATTTAAAACCTACAAACTTTTAAATCAGATATAAATTAAATCAAATAGATATATAACAATAAACAAAGTATTATGACGCGGTCATTCGCAGCGTTTTTTACTTATGAGGAACAATGCTGTAATCTAGATTAGACTTGAGTCAGATTACTTTAATTACCCAATCAGATTATGTGAAAAAATATTGACGGCCTAACCTTCTCCCTCATTTTCATATACTATCAAACCTTTGTGCTTGCATCTCTTGTAAACACATGAAGGCTCCTATACAGCGCAACTCATTTCTAATTAACGGGAATATAAACAAAAAATTTGGATTGAGTGAGTAAGCAACAATTATATGAAGTAGTTTCGTTTGTCAGTCTATGGTCCCAAGATAGCGGTTGATCTAAGGCGCCCGGTTTAACAAGTCACTTACATCTCACCTTTGTCCACGTTGATTAGAGTCTCGGCTCGGTTTACGTGTGTATGTGGGAAATTTTGTTAGTAGCATGCGTGGTTCTTCACGGGGTGTTCGACCAAAATATAATGGCAACCATATATAGCTTATCATGTGCTTGAAAATGGCATTATACCCAAAAGAACAACAACGTGTCAGCCTCAACAAACAACAACTGAGAATTTAAACGTATCAGTACTGTAAATAAAATTTCTTGGAATCGTATTAGAATAAAGCATAAAGCTCAGCGTAAATTAATTGCAAAACATTAATAAAGCAATTGCAAGATTTTTGTTCTGTCATAAAGCAAAATGTCATAATGTCCAAAATAAATGATGAAAAAATAATCACAGTTTTTATTACTGAAAGAAATAGCTTTCAAATAGCATTTGATAAAAATGTGGATACTAAGAAACTATTCAAAGATAACAACTTACCAGCAGTAACTGTACAATCCACTGCTCCACTATGTACGCACAAGCTACATGTTTTAAAGCGTACGATAAGTGAGAAAAACGAATTCAAGGTTTCAAGAAACTGGCTATTAAGCTAACGAATCTGCTATATACATACGCATGGATGTGTATGCCAGCGGTCTTGCGAATCTTTGTTATTTTTTATGCTATTTTACCCATCATATATTCCTCCTTAAGATATACGTTTCAGGAATGTTTAATCCAGGGGTTAGCTTTTCACTACATGACTGGCTGGAACCGTACAGGTAACTAAAATAGCAAGCACAAAACTAAATCACTTAAACAGCAAAATCATTGTCATCAAAACCAACGACTTTCAAAATATTTCCAGTAATTTAGGTCTTTCAAAAGACATATCTGAATTTCGTGTCAAGAATAATTTTCAAAAAAATGAAAATATTTTTAATATAACACCGAATAAAACGTGCTGAACAATAATATGGTTACAAGTATTTAAACATCTGCGTGCAAGGTGGTTCTTTGTTTACTGATTCTTCAATATGTAAATGTCTCCTTGCCTTGGGCAAAGACCCTTTCTTGAGAGTATACGTTAAGCAAATGCAACCCACTATCATCTAACCAATCGGTTGCTGGGCAATGCTTAGGCGATGCCCTCACTATCAAAATGTTTCACTGTGGACTTTGGTTAGCTGATTGTAATCCAGTGAATATACAAACATCCCAGACACATGCAAATTGTATGTTGGCATAGAGAAATGGTTACAATAAATAACTAATATGTAATAAAAGGAAGGAGTTTAAAAGAGTTTCAACTGAGATAATTTTGTTAAAATTTATTTCGTATCTTGCTTAAGTTAAACTGTTTTCGTGAGTAAAGATGGAGATGTTTTGGATCATAAACTCTTCGTCGGAACAGGTTCGTTTCGTCAGACCGCGGAAACGCACACCAACATCCACGAGTTATTAATGTTCAACCCAGGGAAATGTGCTGCACGCAAGCTTTGACTTTATTAATCTTCAAGGTGGTTGATGTCAACTCAGTCATTTTGTAATCACGGAAGTTTATCAAAGCAAGAAGTACAGCGTATCAGTAGCAACCCTAAAAACTAATTGATTCGTATAGTCATAAAGTATAGTTATTATTGCAAGATTGGCAGTCTGCTAATGACATACTGACGCGACTAAAAATGCTCATTGGCCTTTCGACACTACCTTGATCGCAAAGCACGGCATTATGGCATGATCTTATTGATTTTGGCTTCAAAATCATTATAATAAATTAATGATAGTATGTGTCTTTAACTTTATCGATTGAAACTAAGTGCTTTTGTTTCAAACCGGAAAACTGGCTGGATAAATATAAATTAAAGAAACGCTTAAGTAACGAGCACCATGTATTCTCAATCAATAAAAATTGACTTTGTTAGTCGTGATGCCTTTGTTGACAGATTAGCAACAGTCAGTTATTTTTCTAATTGCATTTTTTATTCCGCAGACTTGTTAGGGTCCAAGTAACCTACGTCTTTTTTCTTAATCAATAATCATATGCTGTTATATGAGTTATGTAGACAAAAATATGCGCATTAAAAATAATGCAATAATGTACAGTTTTACACTGCGCATATCCAAAGGTATCTTGAGTAGTCACAAAAAAACCCCAAACAGTTGCAAAGTTTTCTTTACTCTCAATTTCACGTTTTCCCCTTCTTGAACAGACTCGAATAATCATTATTCAGGCATGCGTCGTGTGGAACCGTAAACCGTCTGTTCATACTAACTTGCCACAGTACTGCCTACCTGTACATTGTCTCTGATTCCCATTTCGACTGAATGAACAATGGAAGATCGTTTCCCAATATTCCTTGAACCAAACGTTAGTTCTTGAGTGTGCGATTGTTAGATTAAGAAAGTAGTCATCGAACTCTGCAATTGAAATTATGAAAATGACAAGAAAAATATTTAAAACAACTGATGAAATTTGAAAAGAAGATGCCTGATAATCTGTCAGATTTTATAAAATTACTGAAAATACGTAAAGTGTGACAACGTGTGGGAAACCGTTCTGACTTGTCATGCATTTTCCAAACATTTGTCTACTTCGTACCATATATAAGAGGGTTGATTCATATAATTCTACAATCCGAATAACTGAAACCTTAAAATAGTAAAAGTTTCAGAATAACTCGAAAACCTTCTCATATATTGAAATTGCTGGAAGTTTCAATAGGATCACTACACACAGCTTACATTAAGCGTTGTTAATTCTGTACTATTTCGTTTTAAAGGATAATCTGGTTAAGATTAGCAAAACTACTCATAACAATAGTGAAGTTTTTATTGTAGGATGAAGAGTATCAACTGTGACTTCGTTCCAGTAGAATATATAATAATGTTATCCGACTGTTACAATTCATAGAAATTACAATTTTACTTAGGTCTTGAAAACAAAGTAAATGATTCAAATATTATCAGCATAACTTATCACATTACTTCCTAACTCAAGTAAAAAATCGATTTCGAGAAGAACGACCGTCACTTTCTGATAGCAAAAGAGATGCCATTTTCAAGGCCGATAAAGCGTTTGTAATGTCAAACACAGACGAAGACCCTCACATTACTAAACTTGTACAAATCGTACATAATCTAATCGTTGATGGCAATCAGTCCAGGTATTCGCAGAGGAAGAAATCTAACTGAGTTAAGGTGATATAATGATTTAACAACTGTGAATTAATTTCTTCGTACCAAGTTATGTTGCGCGACTCTTGACAGTCACGGCTGCTCTGGGTATCTACCACACCTCTTAAGAAATATATATATATATAGTTCCTAAAATGGATGAAATAGTTTTGAAATATTTACACCTATACTTGCAAATGGTAAACATAAAATATGCTTCTATTTCAGTTGAGTAGCCTGGTTTATGTACGTAATTTCCACAAACATTGGGATCAGCCTAGAAAAGCAAACGCCAGACGTCATAATGGCTTCTGAAATACACAGTTGACAAATTCAGAGTTATATATGTCCTAAAATAAAATAAACTAAAACATTTCTCTTACCGTGACTTAAGGGGGGGGGGGGACGCGCAGACACATTTTAGGGCATGGATATAATAATGTACCTTTAACCATACTTCGTTTGGGCAGAATAGTGACGACTCCCTCAGCTTTCTCCTCGTGACCATACACTGGATGGATCTTAGCACCCCAGCTGTCGCTCGCCAGAAATGTAAGCTCATTGGTCTGATTCATTTGCTTCATAGAAGCCAGAATATTACGGCAGTTGTCCTCATTTACGAACATTACAACAACGCGAGCTTTGGGAGTGTTCAGAAGTTCCTTCACTATTCGCTGGTAGTCTGCGTCCGTAACCACTCGGGGTATCCGCACTGATTGTGAGATACAAACTCCTACAAGAAGATAAGACCATATTTAAATCGCCTGACAGGATTATACGTTTGTGGAGCATTATGTCATATATATATATATATATATATATATATATATATATATATATATATATATATATATATATATATATATATATTTCAAGCAGGTATTGAACCTGTACTTCTTGTAACAACACTCAGACATGCTCTTGCGCAGCAGCATTATAATCCTCTCTGTTATAAACACACCACAACAAAAATGATTAAGCATACAATATCGAGTTATTGCAGGTGAATTTTTTTTTGGTGCACGGGTACATGTACACCCCAGTGGATTTCTTTCTGAAAATGAAATGCATATACATGAAATACGATTCAAATTTATATCTATAAACCAACATAACAGGAAGTGCATTCCCTGAATCAACCGTCGTGTATTATACGAAATAAAGTTGTACAGAATATCACAAGCAGTAATCTTGCCATCAAGCAACGTTATTCCTGTTAGAACACACTCTATTGAAGGGAAAGGTTACAGATAATCATGGATAGTTTACGCTGATTCACACATCCATAGTAGCAAAACATTTCTGATCTGAACTTTGAAAGACTTTCTTCCTTTGCCGAAACTCTCGTATTGACTCTCATTTTGTGAAAATAAGTCAATTGTTGCTACATTTTTCGACGAGCGACGAACCAGGACATGTTCATTAAATCTAGTAATAGTCAAACAATCTCTGTTTGCTAAAGAATGTTCCGTTGACAACTGCATCAGACTTCGAGTTCTCACGAGACCGCGGATACATATCAACCACGATCTTTAAAATAAAATTATAAAATGTACAACAATTTCCCTTTAGGTATAGCTGCCCTATATGGGAATGATAGTGCTGTTGTGCAAATGACGTCACTGTCTAACAAATTCGGAAACATATTTTACTAGTTACAGTATATTACTTGGTTTACTAATTAACTAATTTAGGTCTGTACTAAAAATAATGACTGCAATATAACAGATTTTTTGTTAAGTTCCAAATGGCTTAATTATAAAATATTAAAAGTGAACCTTTTACCAAATGTACTCTGTATCTACCTAACGTCATTTTAAAAGGATCTTTGTATGAGCTCTTCTGTTTCAACTTTATCAGATTTCTACTTTAGGACGTATGATCAGTAAAACCTTTAGTTCTGTAGACCTAACCAATGCGCATAATAGTTAGAATTACTACTATATGTGTCGATGACACATCGCTGTATAGTATATACTATCAATGCATAGTGTCTCTAGAGTATTAATGAACCGGTCTCATATGGTCTTCGTTTTACGATTAGGTCAAAATATGGTCGTAAATGCAGAACTTTGATGGAGAGGTCACTAGAATCTTAACCGTGTGAGGAATAGGTGTGTCTTAAAGTTAATAGGTATTGTTATGTATACTATGTAGTGCGATGGAATTTAACTGTGGATCATTATAATTAAACTATAAACAGATCAGTGAACGAGCTGTTATACCGGGTATACAGTAATATCAGTACGCTTCGTTTTAGCCATGAATATATATAGTGTCTCATACCTGAGTGCTCATCGCAAACATTTATGAAATGCGTCGAATAAATCCCACTTTAATCGAGTTCCAGCGTGCGAAAGATTTGAAATTATCTGCAGTATTTCGTTACTTTCGTGCCCGATTTTTCACTACATTAATTGATTTTATGAATAGCTTGCATAACATATCACAATGTCTTTGTGACGTCACAAAGTTATTATGCGGGTTTAATTTACCCTAATAACACAATAATATTGTTATAAAATAACATTTTCTTCTCCTCACGCCTTTTCTCTAATAGTTTGCCTATATAGCAATCGTCCTTGAGTCCGAGACTATACAAACTTCAAAAGTTCTGCGTTCAGTCTGTTAAAAAAGCATGCATAGATCCTTTATTAATTATGAAGTAATATAAACCAGTAAAGCTCATATTAACCAAACATATGTGATATTTCTATGACATTTACAACCTTGTATGTCCGCCCTGTGTACTAGACATGACATATGTGTACACTTGGCATGAAATGCAAGTGCATAATGTGCAGAATTCGTTTCCGTTATAACATATGGTTGCAATACACATCGGTGTTATTTCCATGCTGTCACCTGATTGTCTTGCTGCTTCCTCAAAGGCCCCGATCCCCTTTTCCCCGTAGTTACCCTCGTCGGCCAAGGTGCTGACGTAGTTCCAGCCAAAATAGTTCGCAATGTCTGCCATTGCCTGGGCCTGGAACGAATCTGGTGGAACGACTCTAGAAAAGTACTCAAACCGGGACTTGTCGCTTAAGTCGATACTGGTGGATGCGTAGCTTATCTGAGGAATCTATAAAATAAAATATTGTGTGCCAAATTATTGGGTGTTAGAAGTGCGAGGTTTAATTTTGGAAGACATCTTGGTAATAAGTATTCTGAGATTGGTGACACAAATGAATAAAATGAAACGGACAGAATAAAATTTGGTAACATTGAATATAACACTGGTCAACAGTGAAATCATTACTGACTTGAAAAGGCCCTAATCTGTAGTATTTTGGTGTGCCGAACACGAATATAACCGTGAAAAATTTGTATTGGCTCTCGTTTTGAAGATATTCATATACCTCATTTTCTATGTTTCACTGTGTAAATTTCTCCAGTAGGACTGCAGCAACATCCGGAATAATGATGTAACATTGCATAATACCATCATGCTCACATCATCCACAGTTGATTGCATCATTTTCTGATGCAATGCAATACTAATGCCATGCGGCTGCTGAAGTAAGTTGACGTCAGCAGTGTACTATACATGTGTAGGCCTATTATACTAATGCCAGGCGGCTGCTGAAGCTGACGTAAGCAGTGTACTATATAAAGCCCAATCAGATAGGTTCAGCATTTAAAATATTTTAGACGTTGTGCGAGACAGTTCAAGCTACTGTTACATAAAACTTATTATTTTATCCATTTACGTACAATAAAGAACAGTAATGCCTCGAAAGTGTGTTAATACCGCGGACAATTTTTGCTATATTTGTGGGGAAGTGACATTTGCCAACCAGAAGAAAAGTATCAATTCTCAAGTGAAGAAGGCATATCATCTTTACTTCGGATGCAAGGTTGGTGACCAAGACAAGCCTTGGGCTCCGCATATATGCTGTGCTACATGTACAACACAGCTTTCACAGTGGTTGAATTGCAAAAGGTCATCAATGCCGTTTGCAGTCCCAATGGTGTGGAGACAGCCAAGCAACCACCTAAATGACTGTTACTTCTGCTTGGTTCCTCCTCTTTCCGGCGGAATAACGAAGCGAAAGAAGTCGAGAATAGTCTACCCAAACATTCCGTCTGCATTGAGACCAGTTCCACATGGTGAGGGACTTCCTATTCCAGAACCTCCAGCAGAATATTCTCTTGATTCATCTGACGAAGACAAAGGTGAGTCGACCTGTTCTTCTCCTGGTCCATCAGCATGCAGTGATCCAGATTTTCACTGTGGTGCATCATCAACCCCACACAGAATAACACAGGAAGAACTAAATGACCTGATTCGTGATTTGGACTTATCAAAGAACAAGGCAGAATTGCTAGGATCAAGACTCCAACAATGGAATCTTCTAGAAGAAGATGTCACAATTACTGCATATCGAAAGCGCCACCAGCAATTGGAGCCTTTCTTCAGAAAGGAAAGTAATCTGATATTCTGTTCCGATATTGAGGGCCTCGTGAATGCTTTAAAAATCACTCATGACCCACAAGAATGGAGACTATTTGTGGACTCTTCGAAACTGAGTCTCAAGGCTGTGCTTTTGCACAATGGAAACATTCTTCCATCTATTCCAGTAGCGTATGCTGTCCACATGAAAGAGACATACGATAACTTAAGGCAGCTACTGAATTCCATTGAGTATAACAAGTGCAGCTGGCACCTCTGTGGTGATTTGAAGGTAGTTGCCCTTTTAATGGGACTGCAGCAAGGATATACAAAATACATGTGTTTCTTATGCGAGTGGGATAGCCGAGCAAGGGAAATGCACTACATGAGGAAGGAATGGACTCACAGGCAGAATGTAGCCATTGGAGAGAAGAATATCCAACACCCAGCTCTGGTTGAGGCTCAGAAAATCTTGCTACCACCCCTTCACATCAAACTAGGTTTGATGAAGAACTTCGTGAAAGCCATTGACCGGACTTTGCCAGCATTCCGATACCTGCATGAAAAATTCCCTCGACTCAGCGAAGCAAAGATTAAAGAGGGAGTTTTTGTGGGTCCTCAGATTCGAGAGCTTTTCAAAGATGACCGGTTCAACAACTTGCTGGAAGGTGACGCGAAACAAGCATGGAATGCTTTTCGCCTAGTTTCTACAAACTTCCTCGGAAATGTTAGGGCAGAAAACTATAAGGAACTAGTAGAAGACATGTTGATGAAGTATAAGAAACTTGGCTGCAATATGTCTCTAAAGATTCACTTCCTTCATTCCCATTTGGATTTCTTTCCTAGCAACTGTGGTATTGTTAGTGATGAACACGGCGAACGTTTTCATCAAGATATCGCAATAATGGAACAAAGATACCAGGGAAAATGGTCCACTACAATGCTGGCTGACTACTGCTGGACACTCCTCAGAGATGCTCCCGAACAGCTGTACAAGAGACAGGCGAAGAAATCTAAGATGTAGTCAATAACTTGATTTTTTATAGGTAGGCTATTACAGTTGACCTTTTACTATTGGAATGCATTTCGTTATGTAAACATTAATTTCCTTGATTACAAAAAAACTAGAGCCAATTTTGCAATTTGACTGTCATATTCGTGTTCAGCACATAAAAATTGATAAGAATTGACTAATTTTATTTCAGTAACATGACTTTTGTAAAAATTTGTTGTCCAGTGTAACCAAATTAATTGTGATGCATACACGACAATATAATTAGTACACATACATCATATTAACGATATTTAATCGGTCGGTCTTCAGACTTTTTGGCAATTTTTTCTCCGTATTTATGAAAAGTGAATAAAACATAAGCTACGCATAACAGAAAAAGAAAATGTACAATAAAGGCATGTGTTAATAATGACTATCGTGATAAATGAAATGTTTTCACAGACGAATTGTTTATAAAATTTCAGGTGTGATAAAATCATTTTTTTAAGAATAGTACACAATGCGTAAATATCCTATAGATATAGCGATAAATAATAAAACAATGTAGGTTTTGTAATTATATGATACCACAGAAGGCGCAACAGAGATAACATGACCACAGAAGCCCTATGATTGGATGCATTATGTTTCATTAGTACCAGATTAGGTAATATCTTCTGGTTAAGACATTAGAGCGATATTCCGTGTCTAAACTAGCTTTAATTGCATGCATTAAATTTGTTCTTTGCAGACTCTGAATTTTTAAAATGAAAATATTACCACTGAAATACCTTATTCTAATGAAAAACCTCAGAACGGAAACAGCTTTGGACAATATTTAATTATCTCTTTTGAGGTGTTTTCGGTTAACTTGGTGTTGACTAGATTTACCCAAAGAATATTTGATAAGAACTTACGTGACGAGAAAGAAAAAAGCAGATACTGTAATTAGAAAACTGTGCATGTGTCTAAAATGTAAATATTTTACTATGAAAATTTTTTTTTTTTTTAAAACGTACTTAATGAAACATTAGCTGAACAACGCTTATTCCTTCCAAAATCGCATACAGTAACGAGAATATATGCTGATTTTGCACATAGAAATACGGTCTTTATCTCCAGAACCATTTAGGAACGAGATAACATTATATCTTTACTATAAAAAGTCAGTTAGCATTGTGAATCATAATCCATAATATTGATTGTTGTTGTTGTTATAGGGTATAACGCCATTTTTCAGCACAAGATAGGCTATACATGGCGGTCAGGATTAATGGTGGAGGAAGAACCGGGAAAACCCCGGAAAGAACCACCGACCCACGAGAAGCTACCGACAAGCTTTCTCACATACCCACATTGGCCGAATCCTAGACTCGAACCCACGCAGGCAGAGGTGAGATGGCAGTGATCCGTGACGGAGAGCGCTTTATACCACCCATAATATTTAAATACTATGTATAATTTATAATGTTTTTATGCCTGTTGTCCCTAGTTCCTTCGCGTTAGTTTTGGCACAGATTCTTACTCTGGAATGAGACTAATTGTATACTGTAAGGACATGTCAGTCCTATGACGCATAGCTTATCATTCTGATATTTAACATCCTGGCATGCGATTGAAGACATAGTCATGGGTACATAAACACATATATGTTTTGTTGTCTGTTTCCTTTGCTATTTAGTTGAGTGAATCTGATATAAATACTGTCTTGTAGGCATTCACGGCACATTATCAAATACGAAGCCGCAAGCCTGGTTGATAAAACCCAGTTCTTAAATTCAAACACAAAAAGTTATGACGATCATTTATACCAACGAATAGCATCAATCACGATTAGATGATAATAATGACACACATTATCTTTATTAAATGACGTGCCTGCAAACATTCAGCTGTTAATAAGTTACCTTTAAAGCGGCCTGTTTTAATGTGTTAAGATTTCAGATTAACATATGGTCGGTCTTACTCTGTCGGCGTGAGCGTGAGGTATTGTTATAACCTCGCGTGATTTTGAGACATTTTTTTAAAACTGATTACCACACCACTGTGCTTGCAAACCGTAAATAATCTCGTCCAGTGTGTGTCCGGAATTTGTCAGCTAAAACACATTTCCACGTCCTAATGAGATTCAGTTGTATGCTGTACTTGCATCCACCCACCCACCCCCACCCCCCAAAAAAACGAAACAACAAAAACCAAACAAAAACAAAAAAGAAACGAAAACAACAAGAACAAAACCTCCCACAAAATAAGGCTAGGACGTTTTTAAATTACAGCTGATGATGATGCTTTCTTATGATATTTGGCCGTATCAAGCCTGCTATTTTCCTTCATTTAAAAGCTGTAATAGTGTCAATCAGCTCATGAGCCTCCCCCAGACCTTGATTGCATATGCTTTTTGATTTTTAGGGAAGGAGAATCATGATATTCGACATTTCATTTCGAGTAACGGAAATACAACTCTCTGCAAGAAATACTATTAAATATATAAACATGGATCGTGTTACCACTAGAATAGCGCGATAATTTAAATTAGCGTACAGTATCATAAAACGAGGAATAATACTGCTTTGACGCGAGAACCACTTGCGACATAAGTAAAATCAGAAAGTACGGTCATATGAATGTCAAATACTTCATGAAAGTAGATTATTATACATGTATTATACATGTAGGAATATTCTAATTGGAGGAGTAATGTATACTCTGATAGTGACTTGCGCCCATATAAAACCATGTAAGGTATTGCTGTATGTGTTAATGTTGTATGACTAAAAATACCATAGACCTTGTCTGGAGAAAATACGAGTGCTCATACTAGCATAACTTTGCTAAAAAGTTGTACTCGTTGGATATTGACCTCTAAATATTAAATCATTATTAAATATTAAAGAGAAACAGACAATACTTTATTTTCGTGGGACGGATGTGGGGCGATTGGGGCTGGTATCAATCATTAATTCATCATTGGAAATTCTATGTTGACTACGTCAATGTCCAGTAACAAATAAAGCCTAAGATGAGCTCTTACTGTATTAAGCAGTAATAAACTGACCCGGTAAGAAAATCAACTTGCCTATGCAGTGATCCATACGGGCTATCACATGTTGTCATCGCATCTCTAGGATATTTCTTCGACATCTGCATTAATAAACTGTATGACAACAGTTATTTCTTGTAAGTGTGATGATCGCTGTGCCTTTATTGTAATAACCGATTATTGCAATAAACTGATATGGCAAACAAAAACATTGTATGGTATTAATGCAGAAGTGCATTATAAGTGTGGTTTTGATGATGTCACAGTATGAACCACTGAGGTAATAAAAATACCGATGGTTATTTCAGTAACGTTTTTTTTAATTATTGTATTCCAATGGGAATTACTATTGTAATAGTGGATTACTGCCATTAAGGGAGCGTAATGTGATCGTTTCAGCTCATTGTTTTGGTTTAGAAAGAGGAGCAATGTATTGTAATTAACGGAACAAATTATTAGTGGCTTATAAACGAAAATCAAAATTGCGACAAAACTAAAAGCTATACCATGTCTAATTCAAAACGAGGTCAAGAAAATAAATTAAGACATCAGATACACCAACTGTGTTCCTGTGGAAAATAATCAGTGAAAATAAATTTGGTGTTGATTGTTTTGCCTGACAACATTCAAAGGAACGATGTTGTGGCAGAATATGTTTGATTACATGTGTTTCATAAATGCATCTATGGAATAAAGTTAATAAATCAAAGTAAATTTAAATGATTAGACATCACTCAGGGAATATTATACAGTATAAGCAAGAAGGATGTCAAAATTCCAGTAGATAGTTATTGATGTAACCGATAAAGATGAATTCGGTTAATATAAAGCCATTCTTAGTTTTGAACGTAACTTTCTCGTGTAATGTTTACGCTAACACATTGCAATCAAAGCAAACGTGTTATGCCGTTATATAGTTCTATGATACAAAGAACACTTTACTAACTTTACACGTGTGATAAACATGTTCTCTAATCCATGAAATAGGTAACATCCATGAAGAAGGCAATTTTCCAATATTCAGCGGGTTCTCAACTATTATACTGGAGCAAGACCTAAGCAAGTTAGTAGGCAGGCCATGAAAATGCAAGACAATTGTCACATAAATGACATATCGATACAGTTAGATCGTACAAAGAATTTAAGAGAGAGGATTTTCTTCGCAGAAAAGAAGCTCACCATGGCTTTCGTGTCGAGCCCATCTCAGAGCTTTCATATTTTTTTGAGCGGGTGGTATAGAATTTTCGTTGACATAAAAGAAAAGTAAAACAGAACATTACAATTGAGATCAGTCTATTGTGTTGACCAACAAAAAAAAAAAAAGGTCTGACGCTTAGGTGCCAACATATTCAATATGTGGAGCTTTCCAATAGGCATTCTCGACAGAATTGAAGTTTAAATGATTTATTTCTTGGTGTAATTTGAGTGATTAGCTTAAAATTTAAATGTTGTGCTTGATTGTAATCTGTTCCCTGTAGGTGTTTTGAAGAAACATGATTAATCATGTTTCATTGCTATTAAACTACTGAAACTCGGGTTCTCTTCTACAGGAAATGACTTCAGTGACTTTAATTACTAAATGCAACGTCTCACAAGAAAACAGGTTACATGTTTTATTAAATGGAAGTTATAACATGGCATCGTAAATTATACAAGAAACTGTATTTTTGGTTTTTTTCTTTGTTGTTGTTGTTTTGGGTTTTTTAAAGTACCACGTAATTTACTCAAGAAATGTTATTACATAAAACGAAAGCCACTTTGCATCATGTGCCATGTATTTGAATGCCTTTAAGGATTTTAAAGAAAGGCGTTGGCACGAGATAACAGAGAAGAAATGGAAACTTAGAGGGCAGCTTAAAAATCGAGTACTTCCTTCGTATTTAGCTTACCTACGTGCCATCAGTAATACAATTTCATTCAAGTTGCAATCAGTAACATCCTGAGGAGCCACCATACCAATCTTTCGAAACTAATAAAATGTTTGCACTTATCCACTCTTATGAGTTGAGTGACACGAATGCCTGACGTCAGTTTGCAATACACACTGGTTCATTGTTTAGCGCAAAATATTTGGTTACACCTGAAAATATGTTCATTTGGTTAAAATGTGTGAGGGGGTTATATTAATCAGAAATAAAGTTTACTTTATTGGATCATCTTGTCGGTGTTTGAAGCGATATCTTTGTTAATATTGTTCACAAATATGAAAACGTCTAGTATCAAAAAGATCAAATGTCTTCCTTAAATAACTGATCGATGATGGATGTATCCATGCTTGGGATCCATGTTGAGAAGGTGGTTGTAACTCCTTGTGGTGTTTGAAAAGTAATATAAACACACTGGAAGACCATGGAGTGTCTATTAAAATACATTATCTACAACAGACCTTTACATTTTGGAGTCTATTTATAGAAGAAAATGGACAAATTGGCACACAAATTAAAACACAATACAAAAGACATTAATACAAAAGCCATGTTTTACATTAAATTGGATTTTAAATTTATTCCGCTCTGACGCAAAGTTACTTTTTCACTTGTTTCGACGGCATTTCACGGTTACACGATAGATAAAGTTAATCTTTAATAAATATTATGCCTTTGCCTTTCATGATGTCAGCAAAAGTAATATAGGCTTTATTGATGCCTTCTTTGTAATTGAAATTTAAAAATTGAAAATATCTCATTCAACCAGAATAGCTATCCTTTTAAAATGTCATATTTAAATAAACAATGAAGAACTGTATCAGTTGTATCCATAATTGATAACAAGGTAATTAAAAATTAAAATTCAACACTTAAAATCATCTGATACAGTTTTTAAATTTAATGCATAAAAGACTGTTTGAAAAATCGTATTAGAATTTCTGCAGGCTATATAACCTTAATGGTTTATATATCACACCCATTAATCTTTCTGTTTCTGAGTATGGCAACAATGGTAAACATATAGATACCTTCCAGCCTTTGCAAAAATAATTAAGTTGTAAGAATATGAAACTAATTCTTACGCAGACATGCTGTATAGTCTTGTATATGTCTTTTCAGCTGCATGATAATTATATATTTTTGATATCAGGCAATAAATAATTCACCACAATCGAGCTTTTAGAAATAAAATTGCTTTGAATCGTACTGTACAACTGCGTCCATAATCACTCATGACGATGGTCGTTATATTACGGATCGACAACACACTGTTATATAAATAGCTTCCTTAATTACTCGGTCTTAGGGCCTCTGTCCTAAATCTGTATTCATTTTCAACGGCATAAGAAATCTATTTCATCTACGCTATGCTTATTTATTATTTCTCACACTGCAAATTAGCCAACAAGATTAGTGTTGATATGAAATGAAAGAAAATTCATTACAAGCAGTCCACGGCGAGTGTGGAATTGTATGATATTAACTACCTCATTTTCTATATTTGAAAATGACAGCAAATAGTTACACTATGGGGTTAAAGTGATGTTTGGAATCTGATGACGTCAAAACCAAGTGTATAATATAATCCGCACAATTAACCAGACAAGTTGTGTAATTTGTCCAATTTATTAAAAAGTTTTTGGATATTTTAAATGACTACTAATGAGATATTTCTGCGTTAGGAGAGCTTTCTTTTTAATGGTAATGTCCAGAACCGTCATTTATTTTGTGCTTATGACAGCGTGATCTAGAAGTTTCGGAGTTTATTTGCCACAAAAACAACCAACAGATTAAGCAACACTCCAAGTTATGGTGCTCTTACCTGAATAAAAATCATAGCCTTATCAAATTGAAATAACTATACCAACCTCAAGTGTTATATTTACACTACATGTTTTATGCGTGAAGACAACAAATTACATTAATAATTAAGCAATAAATTATTTCTTCTCTGATTCAAACTAAGTTTTAATAACCGAATCAACCTCACGTGTCCTATTTACACTGTAGCCGTACCCCATGGAGGAAGGAAACACATTCAATTAACAATTCTGACATAAATGATTTCTATCGAAATGAAGTTTGAAAACAATACAAGGCTATGCAGCCATATGGCAAATAAGGTTTGTACCGGGTGTATCTATGAGAAATACATCTTGTCTAAATCTGAAGCTTCCTACATATTGAAACAAAACGCTGTTTTCAATATATGATGCCTAGTTATTAAAAGTATGTCTTCAACACAGATTTGTCTTTCACGTTTTCAAGGTATTAATACACTAAATAAGTTCTTCATATATTTCTTTTTTGTTCTATGTATTGTTTATAGAATATATATCATTAGCTTAGACGTATCAAGAATATCTACCTTATTTTAGTCACTAGCCTGGACACACCATGTGAAAAAGCAGCACATGTACAGTTGCATTTTGTACAAATAGTTGCATTTAAATAAAATTACAGGGCGTTTTGGTGCATGTGACCAGTCTAGAATAGGCCGAACCGCGCCCATTGGCTTGTCAACGTATGCAAAATATAAGATGCTGGATTCAATAATCTTCTTATTTTCTGTTTAGACTTTAATGCTGCATTCTATTGAATATAATTTACGTTCTTCAGTGATTAGAAGATTGCAAGACTATAAGAGAAATATATCAATGATTTTCTAATGGGCAACACTATGAATCAATAACAGCTGAGTACACAAACTAACACAGTGATGATTTACTGCCATTGCTTTTTCTCAACCTGTAGTAGCAATAAAGCATAACTGTCGAGTTTGGTTCCATGTGCTAAAGTGTGATTTGCTCCAGGATTTAATTATTCTTTATAAAGGCGGACGTTTGTCGAGGGCATTGTTATTCCATAAGGATGCGGACTCTTGTGGTGGAGCGCCATAAGGATGTCAAAACACAAAGACTCAGTTTCCTTACTCATCGAATAATGAAGGTTTCTTCAGATGTTTTTAAGATACTTATAGTGTATGTTACAAATAACTCTTGATGTCATTTGCAAATACCAACTGTATTTGAACTTCGCTTTATTTGTCCATATTTAAATTTTAAAACATGATGAAATATCACCAAATTGTTTAGAAAAGTCTCCATCTAGGTGTATTATTTTTGTTCCTTGCTTTGTATTTTTATTTCGTTTTTTTGTGTATGTTGTTTTGTTTCTTCATTTTTTTTAGAAGTTATATGATCCAAACAAAGTTTAAAATGGTACTTGTAATCTATCAATAAATGGGTCAGAAGAACTGTTAACTATAGTGCAACAAAACGGTCTTGAGATCATTGAGCCTTACCTTGAAATATAAAAAACAATATAAAAACAATCTTGATTAGTGGAATCAATAGATGTATACAATTATTTATATGTAACCTATTCTCCCATCGCAATTCACTCTTCTTTATTTCGTTACAAATTTTCACCTCAAACAATGATTGCGTTCGCATTTCTGATCATTATTGTTCTTCTACTAGCTTAAATATTTCAAAATTTATGTACAACGTCACTTGTTGTTTGAAATACAATGTGTATTTTATTTGCTCCTGGAAAGACGATTCTGAGTAAGAAACCGTTTGCTTTCCTAATACATGCAATAAAATATGTTTAAAAACTTATTGTTGTAGACGTACTATCAGTACCTGCTTATAAACCGGATCCAACTGCAACCACATCAGACCCAGATAAACGTTCTCATATTATTTGCTCCACTGATCAGTTGAAAGAAACTTTATGTAACCAGATCAGTCGGATGGAGAAACAAAAACTGGGTCAGTGCGGTTTGTAGGTGGAACTATCTTTATATTTAAGTATCTACGGATTTTGTTTAGTGTCTTACTCCAAGTGGTGATTTTAATATGTGACGTTGAAGTCGTGCATATGTTTGCCTTAAAAAAAATTATGAGCAGACTTCTGTTGCAACAGAATCTGATACATTTTCAAGAACTACGCAGTATAACTATTTTCAGCATTAAATATTGAAGCTCAATTGCCTAAGGAATATGTTTGTAACCAAACAAGGCAATTGCATTGTTATCAATCACACAGTGGGTGAAAGTGATGATTGCCAAGTATTTGAAATCGTTCCGTCTTCTAAATGGAGTCTTGTTCTGACAAGCGCTATGTCAACCGTTGAGCAAAGACTAAAATATAGGTTCAATTAAGTTGTCAGCATTTCATAAAGTATATGAATTATGTATCATGACTAATATGACTTTGATGACAAAAATAGGAGTATTGGGTCTTCTGATACCACCATTATACATCACCGCAAGACTGCATTGCCAACAAGTTGAATTAGATGGAATCCGAAAACCGTGTCCATAAGAGATGCGAAATTATTTTTGTTTACTATCTACTAAACAACAAAGTTTTACCGTACATATTAATATATCATAAGTTACTTGGTGCAATATATCAGCGCAATTGCATATGCGATTCACATCTCTCTTCAGACTGTCACCCGCATGTATTAATTAATGTTTCCCTTTCTCGAGGATACTAATAAGACTCTTGACGTTTCACATATAAATCAGATAGCAGAGGCTTTTAGCATGACGGTCTTGAATTGCGCCGCTGTAATAGAGGCAAGTTACTAATAGATAATGCAAAGTGTACGATGTTACATGGTGAAATGCAGTGCCAAATAACTTACTTTAGTATATATAACACTAGTAAATAAATGTAAAAAGAAGTTGGGGAAGGCACATTGTTGTCAGCCTTGAACGCACCCCAACACACCACCATTTTTTCATTGGTGTAGTTATTATGCAGGAGGTTTATTTGTTAAGCAGTTCCGTGTACGTGAGGAGTCTGTAAGAGATGCAAGATCTTGAGTCCGTTAAAATAATGTTGTCCTTACAATTGAAATAATGTTATTTATTTGGCATGCAAAACAATTCTCTTTGAGTTGAAATAGATACTATATCAGAGTTAAGTGAATGTTAAAGAATGCAATAGGAAAGTAGCGGGCTGCATGTTTATATGATGTACGTAGTATTGGACTGCATGTTTATACAATGCACTTAGTATTGGACAGTATGGTTATACGATGCACTTAGTATTGGAATGAATGTTTATACGATGTACGTAGTATTGAACTGCAAGTTTATATGATGAACTTAGTATTGGACGGCATGTTTATACGATTTACTAAGTATTGAACTGCAAGTTTATATGATGAACTTAGTATTGGACGGCATGTTTATACGATTTACTAAGTATTGAACTGCAAGTTTATATGATGAACTTAGTATTGGACGGCATGTTTATACGATTTACTAAGTATTGAACTGCAAGTTTATATGATGAACTTAGTATTGGACGGCATGTTTATACGATTTACTAAGTATTGAACTGCAAGTTTATATGATGAACTTAGTATTGGACGGCATGTTTATACGATTTACTAAGTATTGAACTGCAAGTTTATATGATGAACTTAGTATTGGACGGCATGTTTATACGATTTACTAAGTATTGAACTGCAAGTTTATATGATGAACTTAGTATTGGACGGCATGTTTATACGATTTACTAAGTATTGGACTGCATGTTTATATGATGTACTTAGTACTGGACTGCATGTTTATTCGATGTACGTTGCATTGGACTGCATGTTTATATGATGTCCGTAGTATTGGATTGCATATTTATACGATGTACTTAGTATTGGACTGCATGTTTATACGATGTACGTAGTACTGAACTGCATATTTATACGATGTACTTAGTATAGGACTGCATGTTTATTCGATGTACGTTGCATTGGACTGCATGTTTATACGATGTACGTAGTACTGAACTGCATATTTATACGATGTACTTAGTATTGGACTGCATGTTTATTCGATGTACGTTGCATTGGACTGCATGTTTATATGATGTACTTAGTATTGGATTCCATATTTATACGATGTACTTAGTATTGGACTGCATGTTTATACGATGTACGTAGTACTGAACTGCATATTTATACGATGTACTTAGTATAGGACTGCATGTTTATATGATGTACATAGCATTGGACTGCATGTTTATACGATGTACTTAGTTGTTGTTGTTGTTGTTGTGGGGTTTAACGCCATTTTTCAGCACGATAGGCTATACATGGCGGCCAGTATTAATGGTGGAGGAAGAACCCGGAAAACCCCGGAAAGAACCACCGGATGTACTTAGTATTGGACTGCATGTTTATATGATGTACTTAGTATTGGACAGTATGTTTATAAGATCTACGTAGTATTGAACTGAATATTAATACGATGCACTTAGTTTTGGACTGTATAATTATATGATGGACTTGGTATAGGACTGCATGTTTATACGATGTACTTAGTATTGAACTGCATCTTTGTACGATGTACTTAGTATTGGATTGCATGAGTATACGATGTACGTAGTATTGGACTGCATATTTATATGATGTACTTAGTATTGGACAGTATGTTTATAAGATCTACGTAGTATTGAACTGAATATTAATACGATGCACTTAGTTTTGGACTGTATAATTATATGATGTACTTATAGGACTGCATGTTTATACGATGTACTTAGTATTGGACTGCATGTTTATACCATGTACGTAGTATTGAACTGCATATTTATACGATGTACGTAGTCTTGAACTGCATATTTATACGATGTCCTTAGTATTGCACTGCATGTTTGTATAATGTACTTGTTATTGCACTGCATGTTTATATGATGTACTTAGTATTGGATTGCATGTTTATATGATGTACTAGGTATTGGACAGCATGATTATATGATGTACTTAGTATTTGACTGCATGTTTATATGATGTAGATAGTAATGGATGAATGTTTAGACAATTTACGTAGTATTGGACTGCATATTTATAAGATGTACTTAGTATTGGACTGTATGTTTATACGATGCACGTAGTATTGAACTGCATATTTATTCGATGTACTTAGCATTGACTGCATGCTTATATGAACTACGTAGCATTGGACTGCATGTTTATATGATGTACTTAGCATTGGACTGCATGTTTATACGATGTACGTAGCATTGGACTGCATGTTTATATGATGTGCTTAGAATTGGAATCCATGTTTATATAATGTACGTAGTATTGGATTGTATGCTTATACGATGTACGTAGAATTAAACTGTATATTTATACGATGTACGTAGTATTGGACTGCATGTTTTTATGATGTACTTAGTATAGGACTGCATGTTTATAAGATGTACTTAGTATTGGACAGAATGTTTATATGATGTACGTTGTATTGGAATGCATGTTTATACGATGTACTTAGTGTTGGACTGCATGTTTCTATGATGTACTTAGTATTGGACTGTATGTTTATAAGATCTACGTAGTACTGAACTGAATATTTATACGATGCACTTAGTTTTGGACTGTATACTTATATAATGTACTTAGCATTGTACTGCATGTTTATATAATGTACTTAGTATAGGACTGCATGTTTATACGATCTACTTAGTATTGGACTGCATGTTTATATGATGTACTTAGTAATGGGCTGCTTGTTTACGCGATGTATGTAGCATTGGACTGCATTTTTATACGATGTACTTAGTATTGAACTGCATGTTTACATGATGTGCTTAGTATAGGACTGCATGTTTATACGATGTACTTTGTATTGGACAGGGTGTCTTTATGATGCCCTTTGTATCGGATTGCGTGTTTAGACGATGTACTTAGTATTGAACTGCATGTTTGTCTGATGTACTTAGTATTGGACAGTATGTTTATAAGATGTACGTAGTATTGCACTGCATGATTATATGATGTGCAAAGTATTGGACTGCATGTTTATATGATGTACTTAGTTGTTGACTGCATGTTTATGCGACGTACGTAGTATTTGACGGAATTTTTTAATGATGTACTTAATATTGCACATCATATTTATATGATGTACATAGCATTGGAGTGCATGTTAATAAGATGTACGTGGTATTGAACTGCATGTTTATATGATGTAATGAGTATTGCACTGCATGTTTATACGATGTACGTAGTATTGGACAGTTTGTTTATATGATGTACTTAGAGTTGGACTTCATGTTTATATGATATACCTAGCATTGGGCTGCATGTTTATACGATGTAGGTAGTATTGGACAGGTTTTTTATATGATGTACTTAGAGTTGGACTTCATGTTTATATGATATACTTAGTATTGGATTGCATGTTTATACGATGTCCGTAGTATTGGACAGTTTGTTTATATGATGTACTTAGAATTGGACTGCATGATTGTATGATGTACTTAGAATTGGACTGCATATTTAGACGATGTACGTAGTATTGGACTGCATGTTTATATGATATACTTAGTATTGAATTGCATATTTATACGATGTACTTAGTATTGGACTGCATGTTTATATGATGTGCGTAGTAATGGATGCATGATTATACGATTTACTTAGTATTGGACGGCATATATATATATGATGAACTTAGTATTGGATTGCATGTTTATACGATGTACATAGTGTTGGACTGCATGTTTATACGATATAATTAGTATTCGTTGGTATGTTAATATGATGTAAGTAGTATTGAAATGCATCTTTATTTGATGTAATATTATTGGACTGCATGTTTACATGATGTACGTAATACTGGACTGCATGTTTATAAGATGTACTTAGTATTGGACTGCATGTCTCTACGATGTACTTAGTATTAGACTGCAAGTTTATATGATTTTCTTAGTATTGGACTGCATGTTTGTATAGTGTATTTAGTATGGGACTGCATATTTCTACGATGTTCGAACTAATGGACTGAATGTTTATATGATGGACTTAGTATTGGACAGCATGATTATATGATGTACTTGATATTGGACTGTATGTTTATACGATATACGTAGTAAAGAACTAGATATTGCTACGATGTACGTAGTTTTGAATTGCATATTTATACGATGTACTTAATACTGGACTGCATGTTTCTATGATGTATTATTTTTCGACTGCATGTTTAAATGATGTACATAGTATTGGACTGCATCTTTATACGATGTACTTAGTATTGGACTGCATGTTTATACGATGTACTTTGTATTGAACTGCATATTTATACGATGTACGTAGTATTAATCTGCATGTTTATACTTAGTATTGGACTGCATGTCTCAACCAAGTATTTAGTATTGGACAGCATGTTGATATGATGTACATTGTATTGGACTGCATATTTGTATGATGTACGTAATATGGGACTGCATATTTATACGATGTACGCAGGATTAGACTGAATGTTTATATGATGTACTTAGTATTGGACAGCACGTTTACATGATGTACTTGATACTTGACTGTATGTTTATACGATGTACGTAGTAATGAACTACATATTTATACGATGTACGTATTATTGAATTACATATTTATAGGATGTACTTAATATAGGACTACATGTTTATAAGATGTATTATTTTTGGAGTACATGTTTATATGATGTACTTAGCATTGAACTGCATCTTTATACGATGTACTAAGTTTTGGACTGCATGAAAAATACGATGTACTTTGTGTTGAACTGCCTATTTATACGATGTACGTAGCAGTAATCTGGTTATTTATACGATGTACTTAGTATTGGATTGCATGATTATATGATGTTGTTAGTATTGAACTGCATTTTTATACGATGTACTTAGTATTGGACTGCATGTTTATATGATGTGCTTAGTATTGGACTGCATATTTATACGATGTACTTTGTATTGGACTGCATGTTTATGTTATGTACTTAGTATCTGACTGTATGTTTATACGATGTACGTAGTATTGAACTGCATATTTATACGATGGACTTACTCTTCGACTGCATGTTTATACGATGTACCTGTTTTTGAACTGCATATTTGTACGATCTGCTTAGTACTGAACTGTATGTTTATGTGATGTACTTATTATTGGACTGCGTGTTTATATGATGCACTTAGTATTGGGCTGCATGTTTAGACGATGTACTTTGTATTGGACTGCATGTTATATGATGTACTTAGTACTGGACTGCATGTTTGTATGATGTACTTAGTATTGGACTGCATATTTCGACGATGTACGTAGGATTGGACTGCATGTTTATTATATGTACGTTGTATTGGATTGCATGTTTATACGATGGACTTCGTATTGGACTGCATGTATAAATGTGATGTTCTTTGTATTGGACTGCATGTTTATATGATGCTCTTAGCATTGGACGGCATATTTATACGATGTGCATAGTATTGATCTGTATATTTATACGATGTGCTTAGTATTGGACTGCATGTTTATATGATGTACCTAGTATTGGACTGTATGTTTATACGATGTACGTAGTACTGAACTGCCAGTTTATGCGATGTACCTAGTATTGAACTGCATATTTATACGATATGCGTAGTATTGTACTACGTGATTATATGATGTACTTAGTATTGGAATGCATGCATGTTATATGATGTACTTAGTACTAGACTGCATGTTTGTATGATGTACTTAGTATTGGATTGCATGTTTTGACGATGTACGTAGTATTGGACTGCATGTGTATACGATGTACTTAGTATTGGATTGCATGTTTATATTATGTATTTTAATGTTTTGAATACTATTCTCAAGTTACTTTGAAATTTGTTAAAATAACAACAGGAGTCCATATTAAAAGTAAAATTATATCGTTATAAACTGCATTGAACTGAGAAAAGTTGTCTATAGTGGAAAGATTCACGTATGACGGCAAACGGTTTTTATTGCTGCTGTACAAATACTTGACGAAAGTGAAGATGTTTAACAGATGGTGGTACAGCTTTCATTCTATTCTCATTATATTATTGAAAGCGATAATAAACCGTTTAATATGGCCGCTGAAAATATTCAGGAGAACCGAAAGCATTACCCTTTATATAGATTTATATATACTTCATTGCGAAAATGCTATCTTTGGATAATACATGGCCTTGATCTAAAATGATAATACTGATAATATATTATACTTGTAATTATACAAATCCAAAAAGTAAATAATTTATATACAAACTCGTATCCAGACTTAATCAGCAACTATTCACCACATAACCATACCCATATGTTTTCTATAAACTGCATATTACTGAGAATTATGGTAAACATTTAACTCTCCTTTGTATTTTACAAGCATTATCTATCACAAAAACTCTGCTCAGCCTTTGTATTTTTATATTTTCATTCGAGTAATGCTAGATGAAAATGTTCCACGAGCAAAACTCAATCACATCTAGATGCAAGACAAATAATACGTCACTGGTTAATTCAAAAATAGCAACGCCGTTCACTAGTTTTAATGAAACGCTATAATTGCTGTTTAGTTAGTTCCGTCCTTATTAAAGGCAACACCAATACATCAGGAAGAGGACGACACGTGTCTCTTTCTAGGGGATTATAGTCGAAGAGATTCTACAAATTCTAGACGAATTAAAACCCGAACCTGTCTTCTTGTCCTCAGTAATCAACACGTGAAGCCATATCAGTCATGTTCGCTGACAGAAGGCATTACTGCTGTTGTAGGGACTGACGGGTTCGTTGTTCTTAATTTGGGAATAGTATCTACTGATGTTTGATGAATCGGTTATCAGTATAAGGCATTAACTAGAAACCTGCATATAGACAACACCACTTAATTCTTTCCATGTTACTGGTCATGTATGATAATGTACGAGCTATGGTTCCAACTATATCTGTTCTCCTAATTCAGATTTGCGTGGAACACTAAGCACTTTTGACATTTAAAAATGACCCACCTACCAGGTATAGCGAGAATGTGTGTAGTATTAAATAGAGTAAAACAGAATTATTAACCAGACAATTTTTATGTTATGACTCCGATGAAAGTAACTTTATAGAAATTCGACGCGGGTTTAAACATCGAATGGCAAGTATTATGATCAATGCATATAGATTAGAATATTAAGCTGAAACACATAAAAATTATTAACTGCAACATAAAGAAAGAAAGAACAATACCTTATAGTAAGATATTTAGATGTATCAAAGAAGATTTGGTATGTGGTCTTTATTATTTTTAGAAGATCTATTTTTTAAATGCATTTTTCTATAGCATTTGTGTAATTAGCATATCAATTAACCTAAGGAACATTGAACATACATCATTAAGTTAGATGATCAACTAAAAGGTTTTCTTTTTTCATTCAAAGTATGTGGTTGAATTGCAACAATTAAAAAAAGACTTTGAAAATGAACCAGAACAATTTCAACGTTATATTTGTTGTGAATGTATGTACGTATTTATATTTGTGTCAGTATGTGTTTAGTTTCCATCAACTTCAATACGCATACTATAAAACTGGAAAGAGAACATGTTCATTTGTAACCTATTCAGCTTTGCAGGTTGGCCAAGTCGTCACCTTTTTGACGCATTCTGGCTCACAAACAGTCCAAGGCTGCAAGTGTCTTCAAAGAAGTTGGATTATTCACAGAAATTTTACAAAGTTCCTGTGCACTCAATGGATAATCCAGTCTTTGAGGTTTGTTCGGAAAAACTTATTCTGAATTGGTAACGATAAACTCAAACGATTATATTATACGTGAAAACTGTGGCACACACATATTATATGAAAATAATTCTATACTTGATGACAAAGAGAATGTAGATCCTCGTTCACAGCCTCGGTACACGTGTTTGTCAAATACCAATCATGTTATGATAGGGATGTCCATGATTCATGTTTTTATATAAACAGCAATAGAAATCGACAGGACATATCTCACGCTGACCATCAGAACTTGATTAGAAGACTTGACCAGGGATTAAACGATCTACCCAGATATATGTACAATAAGATATTGCCAAAGCATGCAAAGGATTGTGAAGATGCTGTAGGTCAGTCCAATTTAGTAGAGTACGATATATTCCTGGCTTTCTATAGGAATATTTGACACTCAGAATACATATAAATCATTTATAAGCTATTCATTTGCTATGTTTATGATAGATGATATTTGTTATACCGAGTCTAAATGTAGCCAAAATAATATCAAACATAAGTGTACAAATTGAACAGTGTGATAAGCATGATCAACATGTACCGCGGAAAACAGAACAACTAATTGCTTTAGCGGGATAATCGTAATGTGACATCAAGAGTGACTGCTGTAGTTTACAACATTGTATAGTGTCACTCCAAGAGGCGAATAAATCCCTGAAGGCAATTCACATTTTACAGCTGAAATGGATTGACCTAATACATTTCGTCCAGATTTAAACAATAGGGCGCGAACACAAGCTCAAACAATTGAACTGCTTAGTAATAATACCGTTCCCGATACATTTGGTGTCGAGCTGAACACATTTGCTTGACCCGTGACTTATACTAATACCGTTGCCCCCCATCATTTAACACTAGTGGTTCTGATGAATATCGCTTTCTATTTAGTGCATCGCAAAGCGGGACTTCTATGTGGGTGACTAAATGGATCTCTCCAGTAAGAACCGTGTTGGTGTATGAAGGCTGTTATGGCCAACTTGTTAGAATGAAACGAAAGGGGTTCTTCGGCATATGGTTTCCAGACGTTCAAACATAACTTCACATAAGATTGCACTTGCTATTGTATATATCTTCGATAGTGATGCCGCTCCTTCCGTTGTAAATATCACGCAAAATTCCACCGACACATTGCATGTCAGTGAGATATATGGTTCTACCAAATCCACTGAAACTGAAGAAAAAAAAACCCCGCTAGATTGCATTGTTCAGATATGCGTTCGATTTCTGGTAACAATAACGTGAATAATATTGATCTACATACTCGTCCTCGTACTCGTCCTCATAAGTAACGTGTCTGGTGGTCAGACTTGTATGTTTTGTTCATTTGGCAAATCCTTTAGAGAAAATGGTTTGGATTATATTGATGATGATGAGAATGTAACATCCGTCGTATGGTTAGACGGAGAACAAGGCGATAGTATGTGGGCGGCGTTGGCGTTAAATTTATTGAAGAAGGTTTTAATAAAGTTTTAGAATAATACGACGCAGAGCTGTAATCCGTTAAATACATCCACGGTGAACCTAATTTTCTCGCACTCAAGCTAACAATATATAACTCATAATGCCAAACTGCTGGAAATAATGTAGCATGGCTAAAGGTGCTTTTGACACATAGGTTTAACAGTCATTCTCAAGAGGGAAATGAAGATCAGGTTGGTAATATCCCTTGAATGGGCTGACATAGTCGGTTGTTCTTAAGTCTTGTTCTGCGCTATGTCGTAGTATATTAGCGTGAGTCGATGATAACAGGTCTAGGATTCCTACTGTATAACATGTTTGTTTCCGGAACGTTTAGGCTGCACCACAGTGATGTTCGTACAATATCACGTAAACTTAGGTTCGAGTGTTTCAATGCTTTTCTTGATACAGAAAAGGCATTTAGTACAGCATGGCACAAATGGTTACTTTAAGTTGAGAATTACAGGTACATCGTATACGATATTTTTGAATAGATATAAATGTGCAGCACAAAACCATTATCAATGGATAACGAGTGATACAAAGATCTATTTGGATGTACACAAAATTCATAGTCAGAGAATAGTATATTTGGAAACAAAAATGAACTAATAGCTATGGAAAATATAACCCTGTTTTATGATATTTCACTGGTGGTTACTTATCCAAATAATCTGCAAATTCTGATTGATATCGCATACGCCTACAGCAACAAAATACATTTTGAGGTTATTGTCACAAAGCAGTATGTTTTTATCTGACATAAAAAGATTATGTCAATAACTAATGGTTCTTGTCCTCGGGTGTATTGTCCGTTAATGATTATGCAGCACATATGGGGCATCAAAATTCACTTGAAGTTTGCATCACTTAACAATGGCAATTCACGACTGGCGTCAATCAGAATGTCCGACTGGTCCTTCAAGTGAGTCACGTTTCATGGCGTACTCCACACCATGAATCACGCTCCGAATGTATACACTAATCGCTATTCCAGCAGCAGAAAGTGCTGTCAAAATATGCAAGACCAATTTTCATTTTTATATTCACATAGGACTTGGTAGATCAACCCTATATTATTGCTTTATTGTAGCCCATACACACGTGGAGATATCAGGGTTATTGTCCTGAATTCATGTCTTCAGAGAGAGAGAGAGAGAGAGAGAGAGAGAGAGAGAATTTTATGATTCAATATGAAGATACATGTATATTCATTCACGATACCAATGACGATAATACGTGCGTTGATCATTCTGATCAAATTCTAAATGAAGAAAGGAAACAGATAAGGTGTGACATATTTTCGTGTACAAAGCTATACCAACTTTATCTGATTTCTTGACATGATATCTTGATTTTCTTTTCTTTACAGGTTCACATTCAGAACGATAAAAAAACCTGAATTTTTCTACTAAGTAAAATGCTGTTTACACCCTGTTTAAATATGGTATAATATTTATCTTGATAAATAAAATACTTTGCGTGAACTAGGATAAAATGTATTACATCATGTTCCACTAGCCCACCGTATAAACTACACAATAAATTTTGAATAGATAAATTGCAATTTGGTGTATGATTACATTTATCATTAGTCACAGTAACAAGTCTTCCCTAAATTTCTGAATTGTATTACATTCTCCCAAGAGATGGGATATGGATTCAGGAAGTTCAAATTACTATCTATTACATACCAACTTTCGTGTTGATCTGAAATGACTTAATTTGTGGACATATTTGTTAATTTCACAATACCGATTTTAATCGTTATCTGAAACCATCTTATTTATGTACGCTTTATTAGTTTGTCAGTTTAGATATAAGATAAAAAAAGGGTTATGCCAATTGTCATCTGATCTTGGACCAAAGTCTCTGTATCACTGCCTTCTTGAGGTAGGAATTTCGCCATTTAAGCCAGTGTATTGTAAATACTTTTGTAACCCCTTTGTCATGCTACAGTGTACAGTAGTTTAGAGCTGATACATGACTTTTTCTATCTGTCTGATTCCAACCTTTGTCCGACATTCATTTATGAATCAAGGACTAAATTTAATAGACCTGTTATTTTATGTTTTTCAACATAAATTATTAATCGTAAACATTGATATACTCAACTATTTGAATTGAATAACAGCTGAACTGGTTCGAACTAAACCAATGTCATTCACTAAGGCGTTAATTATTTTCATTCCATGTTGAAACCAGCTCTTATAAATAACATATTTACATCTTCTAATAATTTATTGTGCCATATAGGACCATCTAAAAACAATTGGAATATCAACTGAAAAGTATATTTCAAAACTGAGCCATGCGTAAAAGCAGGGTCTCTATTAACTATTCATTAATAACTACTTTTCGTATCATTTTATCAAATGAGTTATTTCACATAAATTAAAACCAATATACTGTTGAGCTTGATTAGAATTTCCCTAGATGGTGCTGGTAAGAATAAAAAAGACATATTATTTAAGATAATACAAAACGTTTAGAACTATAATTCCACCAAATGATGCAAGAGTTTATTGACCGCAGATTTAATAGTGCTTTATTTTTCTCCGCTTTATTTTCATAATTGATTACTGCAATATTTTTCAAGCTTTTTGAAAACTTTACACTTTGTTCTGCAAAATCGCTGTCACTCCAATTTATTGGATAACTCTGTCGAAATCTATTATCATTTCCAAAAATTGACTTTCAAAACCAGATAGTTAGCTTTGTCAATGATGACGCTAAGTCCAGAAAATGTAGAATAGTATGTAAAAAAACATCAGGGGCAGAGTTCAATGATTTACTATTTCCCTCCATGGTAAAACATTTCTCATGTAGTTATTAAGAGATCAAGTGTTCTCTTTTTTATTTGCATTTCATTAATATATTAACTACTCTTACCATTTATGCCAATACCTGCAAATAGGATACAGATATATTTAGAAAATGGGTCGACTTCCTAATCATCTTTGTATGTACACCATAAGAAGATGTAGCTATTGTTGTAGAACAGGACTTTATATTATTATGAAAGGCTAATATCCATTTCATAACAGCATCTCTAAAATCGAAGAAAAGCTATGACGTTCTTATTGCAGGACCCATCCGGTGAATCAAAGACCTTCTCAAAGTCGACTAAAATTAATAGACATGTAATGTTGTGTTTTTCAAGGTAAAATATCAAATCGTGCAAGGTGTTAATGATTTCCTAACTATCTGAATCTTCAATAACACTAGACTGATTCTTTTTTATACGGCGAGGTAAGAAGCTCTTCACTCTATCAGCAGAGGTAATTTTATATGATACGTTTAGAAATATTAGTGTCTCCAGTACTTAACATACGGCTTCGGTTTTTCGTCTCTGAGTATCCAAGTAATTATTCCCTCCTTATGTGTTGATGAATGTTCCTCTATGCTATAATCATAATGTACGGATCGGACAAGAAAAGTACCAGGAAACGAAAATAATTCAGTACTATAACAGTGTGAATTGTATTGTCTTCCAGCTGTTTCAAACATCTTAATGCTTCCTCAAAAGGAAAGGGACCCTCCAAGACATCCATTACTAGCATATCCAAATTTATATTATTATGCAGTACAGTTAAATTCATACAATCTACTTTCCAGTATTGACATAAATGCTCAAACTATTTAATTTGTTTTGGTGTCGAAATTGCCTTTTGTTTAATGTTTGTGACCCATCATCCCTTATTAAACAAACTGTCTGCAGTTTCCGAATCTCCTGGACTATGGAAATTCGATAGGTGGCAACCTGGTTATTCTTGGAGATTTCAACTTTCACTTTGACTGTCCCGGAAACCCAAATACGTAAAAACTCATAGATTCCATTAATGTTTTCAACCTGAAACAGTCAGTTAACCAACCCACCCATAAACACGGTCACGCTTTAGACTGGATTCTTCATATAACTGATGATAACATTTTACGGTCCTCCCTGGTATGCCATGACCTTGCATCAGATCACCTCTGCATTATATGTCATCTTGACGTATCAGTACCTAACCCTCCGCCTTTATCTGCTACTAAGAGAAACCTCCGTATGATAAATAGAACCAAGCTAACTTAACAACTTGCTTACCTCCTACCGCAGAACAACTCGATAACTGCCTGCGTTCATTGCTTGACACACATGCACCAGCTAGCAAGTGCAGAGTATCAATTCAAAAGTGTTCTCCATGGTATAGCAGTGTTAGGGACCAGCTTCGCACTGCTAAAAGAGACCGCCGTAAAGCTGAGAGGCTCTGGCTTTCCACCAGACTCACTATTCATAAACAAATCTATGAAGCCTCTAAGAAGAATGTCACAAATATAGTCCACTCAGAGAAATCAGCACACTACACTACTAAGATCATGGAAAGTTCCAGCTGCAAAGAGCTCTTCGAGATTACTAACACGCTAATGTCAAGGAACAAATCTGACACCACTTCCAACTACCTTCTCTCCAGTCGACCTTCCGGACATGTTTGCAAATGTCTTCCGTGACAAAGTACGAACCATTAGAGACAAACTTGACACCACAATTTCAATTGACTCATCGTCACCATACAGTTGGGATACAGAATTCGAGCGGCAACCATTAGCAGCATTTGAACCTGTCTCTATGGATTTCGTACGTTCTATTGTGATGAAGAGTACATCAAAGTCATGTGAACTTGATCCAATTCCAATATCACTGCTGCTTGAGTGCTTAGATCCAGCTTTGCCTTCACTAATTGATGTTATTAACACCTCTCTCTCATCGGGGCAATTTCCATCATTTTTCTAAACTGCCAATGTAAAGCCTCTGCTGAAGAAAATAAACACTAGACCATAACGATTTAAAGAACTACCGCCCAGTTTCTACTCTCCCATTCATATACAAAATCTTAGAAAAGGTTGTTCTTTCCCAGCTTGTGTCTCATCTAATATCAAACAGTCATTTTAGCAATGTACAATCTGCATTTCGCCCTTGCCACAGTACTGAAACTACTCTTCTAAAAGTAGTTAATGACATTCTCTCTGCGTTGGATAGTGGAAAGATTACAGTCCTCACCCTCCTTGATTTGTCTGCATCATTTGACACAATAGACCATGATATATTACTTCACCGCCTCCAGCATGTATTTGATATTCATGACACAGCTTTACTGTGGTTCACGTCCTACTTGGTCAACAGGACACAAATTGTATCTGCAAATGGAATACACTCCAGCCCAGTTGATCTATGCTGTGGTGTTCCACAGGGATCTGTTTTTGGACATGTTCCCTTCATTATGTACACTCAGTCGCTCTCAAGTGTCATAGATCATCATCCAGTGTCTCACCAATTGTACGCTGATGACACCCAAATATACAAATCTAGCCACCCAACTGAAGTTGGTGCTACCATCCAAGGTGTAGAGAGGTGCATTTCTGATGTGAAATCATGGATGACTTGTAACAAGCTGCAGGTGAATAATGATAAAACTGAGGCCATTCTGATCACAGCACAAAGACTTTCTCATTCACATTCGTTACCTCAAACAATAAATATCAGCAACACCAACATTAAATTCAAATAATCAGTACAACACCTAGGTGTTACTCTGGACAGTACTCTCACATTGCACCAACATTGCACCAACATGTCATGAACATATGCAAGGCTGCATATCTTGAGCTGAAACGCATTATATCAATTTGCAAATATCCTTCAGCTGATGCCACTAAAACACTTGTGTGTTCATTAGTACTTTCAAGACTGGACTATTGTAACTCAATTCAGTCTGGTTCATCTCAATATCTACTCCAGAAACTTCAAACAGTTCAAAACACATCTGCTCGGATCATACTTATGGTACCACGATCAGATCACACATCCCCGCTGCTCTGTACCCTAAACTGGCTATCCATTCGATCCAGAATCAAACACAAAATTTGTTCTCTGTGCTACATTTCACTGTCGGACTCTAGTCCAACATACTCACCCATATGTATACACCAGCAAGATACTTACGCTCCTCTTCTGACAATCGTATACTCATTAATCCCACTATGAAAACAAAGTCATTTGGATAGCGTTCTTTTGCACACCAGGGCCAAGCAACGTGGAATGAATTACCCACTGAACTTAGACACAAAGACACAGTGATCACATTCAAGGGGGCTCTCAAAACTCACTTATTTTGACTGCAAGAACAAACGTAAAGACCTAATAATGTTTCCTACCTTAAATATTCTCAGCATGTTTTTTTATGTTTTCTAATTTCATGGTGTTTTGTTTTGTAATATCATTATATGTTTTTTTTATCTTTTAGGTGTTGTCTAATTTAGAACTTCTAAAGATTAGGCACTATACAAAGTCCTCATTATTATTATTATTATTATTATTATTATTATTATTATTATTATTATTATTAACACAGGAATCATTTTACTAACAAAGGGTGTAGAAAACCCTTTTCCTCCTGTATTTCATCATCTCTTACTTTTTCCTGCTCCGTTATATAAAATAATGACAGTTTTATTATCTTGTTCTATGTTCTGAATTTACTCTAATAGCTTTGCGTCTTTTTCTAATATTCCGCATTTTCTTGGATTAAGAAACGTTTGCCCATTATCTCAAATGATAATGTTGATAAAGTAACTGATCTTGTATCACAGACGGTATTTGACGGTATTTGACAATTCAGTTAGTTTACAACATATTGTTTTACTATGCCATTGACATAGTTGTACATATTCTGGGTAGTTCAATAAAGAATTCCAGATCCATAACAAAATGTGTGTCTTATAAAAATCAGAACAGATGGATATGTTCTTAGTAGGCTCATTGTGAAATTAAAGAAGAGTTAATTCAAACCAGTGAATGCTATGGCGTTAACTAGCACCATTCCGACCATGTGAGGGACCTTGGCCATTAGGCGACGTTGATGGCATTAACAGGATTGAAGTCTTGTTTGACTAGCATGTCCTGTGCATTAAGGATCATCAATGTAATGGTAATGGCCTTATCTGCGTTTCAAAATCCAGATGGCCAAGGTGGGTAAGGTTTAATTTTTACTAAGCATCTGGTAATCATCGAATACCTGACTTCAAGTACTGTTCGATGGTAAAGGAGCCTTCCAAGGTCTTTGGCGATAGGTTATGTACACATCTTGCACGCTAAGATTTCATATGAAAAGAGTCCGGCATGTCTAGCAGTGGATCCTGGCACCGCACCGCGGTCGTTCAGGTATTGCTTCCGACTTTGGTACCGACATTGCTATATCCACGTATCGCGAATATATTTGTGCTGGTTCTGGAGTCCCACGCATTACCCTTTGGGCTGAGTGGAAGCAACGGTAAGGTTTCGAACTGAATTCTTCAACATGCCTTAGGGTTTGCATGCAATATGTACTTTCCTGTTGTGACAGATGCCCCCATAAAGAGGCCTCCTTTTAAATCGTTTGAAAGGCGTTCACTGCTATGTACTAGCAGAAATTGGTTTACGATAGCTGTGTTCAGATCTAGCATATACGACCTAAAGCGAGGTCGTCTTTTCAACCCACAGTTTAGCCTTATATATGCCATAGGCTCTTGAACTCTTTTCAATGTTTATGGCCTTAAGGCCTTCAAGGAGGTGATGCAGGCTTATGTATTATTAGGCTTATTCAAACTCCATTAGCTCAGACAGTCGGTTACGTTGACTTGCCTTCGTTCAGATCGTTTCCGCTGTTTCTGACGTTCCCACTGCTCCCGCTGTGCTGGTTCGTTATGATTTTCCTTGTTATCCAAACGCTTCTGCTGGTTTTATTTCCGGTAAATTGAGTATCTCAAGATCTGAGTCAATAATACATTCTGCCATGCCTCTTATATAGTTTTGGAAATAATTTATTGATCGCTTCTCTATAACTAGTACGTAGCCTAAGGTAACACTTCGTTTGGTGCTACTGGCAGCGCATGCAAACATTATAATACGAAGCCACCACATCACGGCCGTGTCACCAGTGTCTCACGAGTACGTTTCTCAAGTGTAACTCTCAAGCCTCAAGCAAGTCCAATAACGGAAAGTCGCTCCGGTCTAGTAGGAACGACGGTAGCTCGAAACAAACTGGTAGATTACAAGTGGATCAATGCCATAATTGAGCTTGCCGAAACTTTTCTTTTGAAGAAACCTGCGGACCTCCACACGACGCTCAGCTTCGTTTATATTGTTTTCTCTCAATGTGACCCTCAATGAGTCTCCGTATTAGAAGAAGAAGCAGGATATTCACGAGATCTGTCCGCATAAATCTCGGGAAACGGCATCGTATTTTATTTTATGGTCCACATAACATGGTGCTGCAATAGTGGTGCTCATTGGTTGCCATTTCATCAAGCCGAACGCCCAAGGAAATTAGAGAAGACATGGTTGTTTCATGCATATAGGCAAACATTTTAGCGAGCGCATATAACCTAGCACGAGATATTAAAAGGTTGACGATAAGACTACCACGCATGTTTGACCACACTATGGTCTGGCAGATGATGACGATAAATTCGAAATGACCCTTGAATGCTAATTGGAGACGTTCATATAAGAACACGCTCGTTCCACATCCGCTGAGGCAGGCAATCATAGCGCATTATGGCTGTAAGTTATCAAAATAAACCTGCAACTAAAATACGCATGCGTTAAGATAAACAGTTTGTACGCATAGCTGCACGTCCGTCAGGATGTATTCGTTCGCGTTCCACATGAAGCTACCAGTGTTGTTTGTTGTGATCTGCTGTGATACACATTCACTCGCGTTTTCGACGGCATTCCTGATCTGTGGAGAGAATGTATCTTCTGTGGACCTCATAATATGACAAAAGCAAAATTATTTTGGCAAAATTTACCAATGTGTATGGAAAGCATCACTGAGTCCGTGATAGACTCCCTTGCCATTATTTTGAGGACCTCTTCCCATTGTTGGTATCCGAAAAATTCATAAAGATATATCTGGTTTGGGGTTAACACTAATGTCACCGGCGCTTTGTTATAAAGGGAGATGAAATAAATACTCATATCGCGAACTAAAACAGTTGCTTCTGTCTATTCCTCGAAGAGTACAATTATTGCCTTCACGCTTGTCGGCGGAAGACTGAACTTGATATTCCGCAAACAATCGCTATGATTTAGTATTGATCTGACCTGGCGCAGCACTCTGACTACTCATCATACCTGTAGGTCATGCGTGGATCACGACGTCGAATGCTATCGAGATACAGCAGATGGTATAGATCAGCGTCTTGTTAGGGCTACTGATCCCCCCGTACTTGCCAAACATGGGCTTAGAGGTGAGAACGCTTGAATTGACTGGGGCTAGGATGATGACATAGCATGTGGTGATTTATTAGCTCGAAGTGATAGGCAGCAAGAAAAATGCGGATCCCAAACGAGGTAGCGATACACGCATCGGACTGAGTGGTGGCAACTGCATTATCAGTGGCATTGTTAGAGATCTGTATGCCAGGGCAGACCGAGCAGGTCCTCTCCTTTTCAGTCAGCCATATAAATTGCAAAAGCACCAGATATAGGCATCGTCGATAACGGCAATGTCATTGACATCGAGCTTGACACTTGCCTTCTTAACGATGGCACGGCCTAGGATTTTCATGATTGTACGGTTCTCGCCAAACTGAGGTCTGTAGTCTGGTCCGGTCGGTCAGGGTTATTGACAATGCCAGTCTGGCGCTTCGATGAAAAATAACATCTTTACTGTCAAGGTTAAAATATCTAGCAGTAAGTATCTGGTTTTGGATTATGTATGTTGGAGTGCAGTCAAAATAGTCTTGCCTCTGCCTCCTTCTCTATCAAGAGCATGACAAATGGAGTGGATGGATCGAATTAGTTTCCGTACTGAGACATCTAGCTGTTCAACTACGCTGCTATGGGTGTTCAATATGCTTCCCTGGTTATTTATTGCTATTAAAATCTTCCCGACAAACACACATTGGCTGAAGGAGACTCCGAGTTTGACATGACAGGTCGAAAATATCTTGCTACGTCAGAGGATAACTTGGAAGATCATAACGCGCCGGATGAAGAAGCGATATTTACTGACTATACCGGCTATTTTTATATAGGTACTGGTATTGAAATTCGGCTACATAAACTTAAAGAGGAAACTTACCAACAAATTTGACTGATTTTCGCGACCTGAAGGATGATAATCGTTAATCATAACAGGTTAAATACAACACATATGTTCAGACTATTCGGTTAAAAAGGCTTATTAATGGTCAAGAGGGATACAGCTTACACATTTTTTGAAAGCTGTGTCTTATACCATTTGCTGTCTGCACTATAGCTTTATGATTAAAATATATAAATATTTGACGACATAAAGTCAAATCGAGCTGTCAACAAAAGCAGAAGCATATATACATTATAACGTCCTTATTAGATCATGGGTCTCAACGGGGTACTTTAAAGGATGCGTGGCTCTTTAACCATATTGCTGCTCCGTACAGGAAACTATTCGAGTCTATCTAATGAGGTAAGAGAAAGGATGAACCAAGTAAGCGCATTAAGAACCGAGAAGAAGAACGATGACGACTGCGACGTCGTAAGACTACCAGCACCAACTGCAAAGATTTTCGCTCCCAGTTTAACTATATCAAGAAGACCACCGACATAATTCTGAAGAAGTCTACAACCCTAGAACCTGACGCTGAGAATACTCTTCCACAAGCAGATCATCGCTCTAGCCTCAAGTTACACAACGCATGTGTTTCTCAATCCTTCAGCCACAGTTAGCGGCGGTGTATCGCCAACACACCTCCAGCCACGGAACCTAAAGCAGATTCTGGTTGCGTAAAAACAATGAACAAAAACATCATTTGGAGCTGCTGCCTTGTATGCTGAAAATACAAGTGGCGGCGACAGTTCTGCAGGAATAACGGCAATAGTGCTGTTCTTGCTAAGAGACTCTGGCAATGTCATTTGCCGAAAACTTCGTGCACTTGTCATAGCAATAGCTGCAGAGTTCTCTCCTCTTTGCGGTTATCAGCTAACATTCCTGCAAGCACATTGGAAAAGCCAAGCTCACGATTGTACGACGTAAGCACATCGCAATACCGGCCCCAACAAAAACCGTTTAGTTGGCTTCGTGAGTTTCAGTTTCAATTTTGGGTATGCTTTACGCTTTATTTTTCGTTAGTAGCAATTAACGCGATATAGGCTCCAACGGTCGAAGCGCTAGCCACCTCTTCATGTTTCTTTGATTACGGCTGTTGAGATACTGTCGCTGTTATGACAAATACAAGTGGTCGGGTAGGTATCCTTTCTGAATGAATAATCACATTTCTGAATGTTGCCATGATTTCGAGTGTTAGACAAGGACCGGAAGTCAATTGTTAGCCAATATTGCTTGACAGAAATTAAAGATTTCCCTCAACAACGTAATCTAACTCACTAACTTCCTATTATTATCTTCACGGTTTCCATAAACTTATTTTTCAAATTACCACCCTTTCTTGGTGCCAGTAGTGATGAGCGCATTTCGTTTTGTGCACCAAAAATTCCACAACGCTCATTAAAACGCTCTCATTAAGAACCCTTGGACGCGCTGGTAATGCCCTGTGATTTGTACGGAATAAAATAGATTGAATCATTTTCTGCAATTTTATCCTCGTCCTGCGCGAAATAGGCATCGTGCTGCTTTCCGCCTGCATGTTCATCAAACATAGAATATCCTGGATCAATGCAGTGGGATGTAGATCATGAGTAGGAAGTCAGTCCTATATCCACGAAAATAAATAACTACTCTTTGATAAAATCAGATATACAGTACACATAGGCTATTAACGCCATGTGTATTCGGCCAATCCAAGCTTTTACTCATTCCAAACTCAACAAGAGAGCGCACGTGAGCATCGATTAAATATTACTGTTAAGCCGTAGCCAGGGTCATGCACGAGACGGCAATATTCACTGGATTTTGCCAAAGTATCATCCCAGACTCCCGATTTCCAGAATTGCAGTGCTTCTACATTTGTTTAATCTCAGATGATGCAGCTCATGATTATCGGCAAAGTCATTGAACTGTTAATGAAAGGCGGAGTCATCACGTACGTATATGTCAGGATCTAGCAACATTTCTTGAATCTAATATATTTCGTCCTATCTGTCTGTAGAACTACGTGTTTTGCATCGCTATTAAAGCGAGATAATGACATTGCATGCACACAGACATTGGCAATGCACATTCCCCCGACCAATCATCTTGCTGAAATTGTGGTTCTAGAACAGGTTATGTGCGCATTCTCAATTTCTCCCCAAGAAATTACTTAGACACAAGGAGGGTACTACAATGCCCGCTGTGAAATTTGGCGGAGAGCCTTTAGCAAAATCTTCTTCAGCAAAAACCTTTCCTTATGGGTATGTACCACCATGTATCTCTCAGCTCGCATGATTGAATGCCCGATGGAAAGCTCTTGCGATTTTCAAAAAGATGTATTCTGTCGCATTATGTTGATCTACAAAGAAAACCCAAACAATCACAAAACAGAAGATATCATGTTTCTGACTCTTAGTGACCGTGTTGGTGGGCCTCAATTTCTTTATTATATTAGAATGCCAGTACCCTACATATATATGTTATAGATCCACGCCTGTATAACCACTCTGTCACAGAATTAGGCAAAGAAATAACTTGGTTTTGTCTTAAAACAATTCGACTATTTCACGTTGTACCTGCGTACAACGTTATCTAGGGTGAATGTGTTTTTCCAAGTAAGCGACTGTATTAACATGTACCTAGCCACAGAGATTTCTTGTGACGAGGTAACATGACTAACATGATATGCACGGGTATTCTATCCTGACTTGTACTCACTCTCCTATGGATTTAAGTAAGACCAATTTCTAAAAACCACACTGGTCGTTTTTGGATCACGTCAAGGAGTGTACGCTCTCCATTGTTCTCCAGCCATAGGGGTAAGTGTTAAATTTACATTTTCATTTGATATGCGAAGCTTATTCGGTTTGTAATGTCTTATCGCGTAATAATGTATTTATTACAACGTAGGTTTAAAGTATTGAATTACAAGTAACTGTTAGAGGTTAAAGTATTATCATATATCTAGAGATTATACAGAAACTATTATGTCCAATTTGGTTTTATTGTAGCTGACTGTTATAGTAGCTGAATGTTTGTAGCTGACTGTGTTTGAAGCTAATTCTGACTGTTATTGTAGCTGACTGTTATTGTAGCTGATTGTGATTGTCGCTGTGATTGTGTCTATGAAGTGTAATTGTCAATGTGGCTGTGAATATGACTAGAGTGGTCTGAAGCTGTCTGAAGCCGTCTAAAGTTGCTTAGAGCTATCTGGAGTTTCCAGAACATTTAATGCTACGTGCTGTCGATACGTATGTATGTATGTACGTATGTCTGTGCCACGGACGTAGACGTAACAAAACTGAAAAAGTGCTGTATGCTGTCTGTACGTGTAACGTATGACTGTACTCGTGGTGGATTCATAAAGGGTGCGAGCGGTCGATAAGAGTGTGGACCAACCCAAGGAATCGTGCGACTGTACAAGGGGTCTAGAAGCATACGTTTGTTGTTCCATTGCATTTTTATATCCATAAGATTATTTTGAATCTTCGTTATGTTCATAAGATTATTTTGAATCTTAGTTGTGTTCTTAAGATTATTTTGAACCTTAATATAATTCATATTCGAGATTATGTGAATCTCTTGTGTAAAATACTGTTTGAAGCGTATGTGCAGTCCATGAGGTATCTTGGATCTGTACTTCATGTTGATTTAATATTTTTGGTTTATTTTCGATGTATGAATGTTGTGAATAATGATTTGAGTAAATCGTATGTTGAGAGCGTGAGAGAATCATTGTATTTTTACCTTATATATTTATCTTTATTAATTCATTCATAACTTTCCATCTTTCTCACATTGTGTTTGTCTTATTCATTTTGTCCAAAGACCCACTCGGTGTCTATTTTGCGACACACTCCCCTCCCCTTATGCTCCTCATAAAGGAGTTGTATTCTCGCTATACCCGAGAGTCAAACGTCTATAACATGCTAGCCAAAAGAAAAATATTTGCGAGGCTTGAGCTTCCTTAAGGCCAGAATGAAAACAATGGCACAGCGACAGACTTTGTATAACAGGCACAAGATCAGAATAAATGCATTTGATGTTGATGGCATCGCATTTTCCGCTGTGTTGGGGTACATGTATGGCAGAATGATTTCTTGTCAACAATCATTGCCGCCTCATTGCATTTGCCCTTGAGATATGAACTTTGGATTGTAGACTTGTTTCCAAAGCCAGATTGTTCATTTACTATAACGTCACCAAAAATGCTAAAAGGCACAACGAAATCCTAGATTATATCGAGACAAAACAAAACACAATATCCAATTGCAAGTTCAACGCGCTAATGAATGCTGAAGCTACAATTACATGTTTTTATTTTCGATTGCGCAAACCCGTCATAAAGACTAATTGCAGCCTCGTGCGGAAATGTCATACTTCAATATTATTTTATCTGTAGCTGTATAACGTATACTATTATTCTTGGTGTTATTAGTATCTATTTTTGTCATTACCATATATCCAAGTCCCACAAAAATTAACACGTAATTGGAAATACTGTTAAAGAAGAAAAAAGGAACATGTACACATTTCGCCTTACTGTTGTTAAAATCATTAAATTATTTATATCTGTGTATAGCTGAGGCAAAGTAATATTAAATGTACTGACATGCTCCGTATACTACGTAGCTTCATGTAGACATCGCTTTGAAGGCATCGTGTATAAACCTGCTTAAGGAGCCGAAAGTTAACGGCTGCCAAATACATATGAAGATGTGGTTATTTTTAAGGATGCATTTTAGTTATAAAACTTTGTATGAGAGCGCGACTTTGGACCAGACGTTCAACCGATCGAGTCCGATTAGTTCGAAAACTGGATTTATTAATGACATTGCAAGTTTCTTTATTCTTCTCATTCATAAACACAACATAATTTTCACCTGAAAAATGTTAACAGCTGCTTCCACAGTTATTATCTTTTTAAAAAATTAGTTGCCATGAAATTGCGGCAAGCAGTGGGCTGACCTAGTTTCCTGCACCTATCAATAGTGATAGCCTACTCGTAACACTCGGTAATAACACATGATGTCCAGAAACTTTGGTTGAGGATACTATTGGCTAATTTAAGACCATCATCATCATGATCATCGTTATTTCTCCTCAATTTAATTCGTGTTGATATCTCGTGCGTTTCCAAATAAAATCATTGACTTTAACGAAATCCGATTGAGTAATTATGAATGTGTTGATCAAAGGCCCTTGAGAGCCACTGGCACCTTGGATGGTAGTGGTTGAAGTAAGACAGCACATTAAAGGTTCCACGCTATTATATTTTTGGTGAATTTGTCAAGCCTGTTATTATTATTTGTGAACTTGCTAATGGAGTCATTTTTCGTGTGGTGTTTGTCAGCCGATGTTTATGGGGGGAGAGGGGGTGTTAAACCGGCAAACCTCAGTGAGCAACGTTTGTTTAACACAGCTATTGATCTTTGACCACCATACAGCTTAGGCACTTTCTGAACTTCTGGGTTCATTTTAATGTATCAATGACCACTGACGAAGAAAGATTCTTTCGGAATTCAAACAAGATGGTTTTAGGGTTTATGTAGTCAGTTTGTTTGGAAATTGAAGAAGATGAAATGTTGGGACACCCCACCCAGAAACTTGGTGGCCATGTGATTTCGGTTTCCTTTTGTTCGTTCTTTACATGATTCGGTATATTTTACTATGTGTGATAGTGCAGCATGTTTTCTTACCTCACGGAATTGAACTTCGATATGTTCAGTATATCAGCTTTACGTAGTTTTTTGCCCCTCAGCAAATATTTATTCTTTCAATTTGACTTGACAGAATGAAATTCCCATGATGAGCTTAATTGTGATGTTTTATTTACCATTATTTGCCTCAATAAAAATATATTGTAACACATTTGATAAAATCATGTCGAGTCTTCGTTTTGTTTTTGTTCAAAAAGCACCCTGTGAAGCCAAACTTTTAAATCTGCATCATGATACATCAAATGGCAAATATTTTGGTTGCATCGGATATAAATCGTAGTTGGGAATTTTGTGTTGTTAAGTCTTATACCAGCCCTTGTATTCAACATAAAACCAAAAATTAATGAATGAAGCTGTTTACATAAAGCAATGTAAATAATAATAATAATAATAATAATAATAATAATAATAATAATAATGATGATAATGAGGACTTTGTATTGCACCTACTCTTTAGAAGCTCTAAGCGCTTTACATCATTAGACAACACCCATAAGATAAAAAACATATAATGATATGATTACCAAAACAAACACCATGAAATTAGAAAACATTAAAAAAACATGCTGAGAATATTTCAGGTAGGAAACATTATTAGGTCTTTAAGTTTGTTCTTGCAGTCGAAAATGACAAAGTTTTGTCTAATAAGTTAAAACAGAAAACATTTAAGGACGATACTCAAACATGTTTAATAATTAAACAATTACATAGATCTCCCTCTGACTGTCAAAAGTCAATTCGTGAGTAAAATGTGCCTGATCAAGTTAAACTTTTTTCATATTTATTCGTACCTCCTATATAACGATATGAAACACGCTATATTTTGGTTAAAAAGCAATATTCAAAGATACTCAGTCGATAAAATTTCTTGGCTTCCATTTACAAATTCAAATGACCAATAAAAAAATTTAATTTATATTTCTTTACAGTGAAAAGTGAGCAGTTGAAGCATCACATGTTCCAATTGGTTTTCTGAGCGAGGTAGATTCCTGCATCTAGTGTTGCGTGCTCCCCATGTAGTTATTAAATAAATTCGGGAGAATGATAACACTTTTGGATTGAATGGATACATTATGCAATGCCACTTTCTGACGCTAATTTGATTTTCGATCGTTTAGTAATATTAAAATCAAATTTTGAATTAACTTGATGTTTATTCACATTACATGGTCTGCGCACATTATATTTAACTACTAATTTTATTTCCCTTCTGAATAAACACAATAGGTCTCAACTTAAGTTCTTTAAACATTTCGTCGAATCATGTGAAATACTAATGTTAATTGTGATAGTTCCACCATTAAGCTCTAATTTTGTGCGTCAGAGAAAATAGTTATACTGTAGATAATATATTCTTTGTGTCAGATTTATCTCCCCTTCGTGAAGATCTGTGAACCTCTTGCAAAAATGCCATCCTTCTCTTAATTGGACCTTCTAGGATAAACTTTCCAGCAACAATTACATGAATGTAAACCAGTCTGTGATATATTGTGAGTAAATAGCCACTGTGTCATCATTAATTTAAATTAGATCATGATGGATTGATTAAAGAATATCTAAGTTCATTTTCAGTTTTGGACAACATTTGACATTTGAAAGCTACATTGATGACTGTTTCGATTTTTGGCGACTATTGCGCAGTCTGATATGAACACAAATTTGAAGTCTTTCCATTTTTACCTTGCAAAACAAAGCTTGGCACGATGATATAGTTATTTAATATGGAAATTTAAATAATTATAGCAATATAAGAATAAAAAAATCATCATCAAACATTCTTAGAATTACAATGCCGAAGCATATATTTTAGCAACGTGTTGTATCCTTTGCATTATACATGTCCCTTAGCCTGCCAAAATTCTCAGAAATGACAAAATGACAAATATGTATTCACGTATGCCTTCTGCTCTGAGCTGTACGGATTTGCACAACAACAAAAAATCCCGGAACATTATCATAATTCGATTTTTTATTATTTATTGTTCAGCTTGTTGTGTATAAAACTTTATCTCTAATTCAGCACACATTTATTATTGTTCATACTAACAACACAAAGCGATTTATTTAGAATTATTATATAGCTATACAATTTTGGTAAGTATCTAATAGACGAACGTGTTTTTCTTGGGGATGGGGGTTGCTGCAGCGTTTCCCTTGCAGCAAAACGTGTTCTTTGTGCAAACATGAATTTCTAGACTATGCAACTGCCTTGCACATGCTTTGTATTAATAGGTATTTTGCAAAATTATTTATATATTCATACGTATTAATTAAGCACCAGGTGTATATGTGACATACATTCATCGGTAAGTTAAGAAGAAAGTATGATAAGCCTCTGCTAACATCCGGGCTATATCGGAACGAGTTCTGGGCCAGAAAAAAAAAAACTTTATTCTTGGGGTAAAACATTTTCTTGCTTCTACATGGGTCCGTTTTGGGTCATTGTCCAGTAATGTTGTTCACTTTGTTGCCAGAGTTTGTTGGTAACCAATTTTATAATGAAAGAAAATTAACTTGTGCTTCAAATTCAGATAAACCAATGTCACCAAAGCGCCGAAGTGATGATTTAGGCGAAACGCGCTCCTGGTAGCCAAGGGCGATTTCAGGTAAATACTTTAAAACATTTGCCAGTCAAGTAATGTATATACACATCCGAAGAATTCATCTCTGACCAGCGGTTTGCTTTAGCACGAAGGTGAAATTGGAAGGCGCACTGTTAGATCCGTTCTCACGGAGATTTTCGTTATTAAGTAAACACAAAACGAGGAGGTGGGGACCTCTGTCAGGATAGTAGACGTAGTTTTTATTTCGGGTCAGTTATGTTCAGTCGCCTCGACACCAAATAGACGTACTTTAAGGAAATAAAAAACTACTCTAAGATTTGGCATAATGGAAAGATGACTAGCATGCGACATGTTAATTAACTATTTTAGAAGAATGACATTATGTAATGAATATACATGCTTGAGTAACTGTACCAAACGTAAACATTTTCTTGGCACAAGCACCATTTCACGGTAGACCTTAAACGTGAATAATTAATCGGATTAATTAATTATAGTACTATATATATCAGTGTTTAACAAACATTTTTGTCTTGCGGCGCACCAAAAAGATCTAAAAAATCTTCACGGTACACCTGAAAAGATTTAACAATTTTTGTGGTGAAGAACTTATTTATTTTTACATATATATTTAATTTTAAATTTAATGTGAAGGATGTGCCTGCTTTCGAGAGCAAATCAGATTGAAACAAGGCTCCAAAGTCGACAAACAAGCGCGCATTTCACCGTCGATTTTAAGAACTCTCTCTCTCTCTCTCTCTCTCTCTCGATTTGATTTCAGTCAATGCTGAAAATCCAAACTCACAAAACCACGAAGACACAAATGGCAGAATTACTTTGATTGCTTTTGAACTGACTGCAGGATATGACTTCTTGAATGAGATCCAAAACTCATCCAGGCTCTTTTAGGGAAATGTTGACTGAAAAAATGTATCGTTTTTAAATCAATGAGCTGTTCTTCTTCTTCAGTTGTAAGATTTGTAGTTTCGTTGTTCCCGAATGGATTGGTCTCCCACCCATATTCATATTCGCGTTACGAAAGGAACCAATGAATGACAGACTGACAGAGATTGCGTTTTTATATATGTTACTTTTTTAGCTTGTGCGACATTGGTTTACCATTTAATTTTTCGATATGTTCAAGGTTTCAAAACGCTAGCAATTTTAAATATTTTTCAAAACTCCCACGGCACACATGCAAATCTGTCGCGGCACGCTAGTGTGTCGCGGCACACAGTTTGAGAATTACTGATATATATATATATATATATATATATATATATATATATATATATATATATATATATATATATATATATATATATATATATAGCATAATGGAATATGTTTGTGCGTGAAGGCAAGGCGATGGGTACCGTTTACCCGAAGCCGTGAGTTCGAATCTCCGCATAGTACAAATTAAAAATTCTCTAACCTGTATGATAGTATTATTTGTATTAAAATATTACTCCTGCCTACTATTATCAAGCATTCTTTTACAGGAATCCATGGTTATAACCTTTTGTTCATTCTGGTGTATCTGGTGTGTGTGTGTGTGTGTGTGTGTGTGTGTGTAACAAGGTGCAGGACAAGTTTTCAAATAACAAAATGAATTGCGTGAGATCTTTTACTGGCAATAATTCTTTTCTGCGATAAAATTTTTAAAAACGGAAATTGTGCATGGTCAGGTCTAGGAATGCAGGATACGAATCCATTTACAAAGACGTCCCTCCTGCCAAAATCATCGACGGATGACAAATTATACGTTTATGTCTAATAAGACGTCACTTGCTTGCTATAATGAGAGATCTTGCTGAGGCTTTCAAGATAGTCCCTTCATGATCTACCGAGAAACCAATAAATTCTCAAGAGGGCAAAATGTACACCTTAAGAGAGCTTTAGTGATGAAGAATTATGCAAAGAAAATTGAAGCTAAAACCCAGACAGTAATTGAATCATTAATAACGGACAGAGTAGTACTGTGTGAATGACTTAGTGGCGAACAGTAAAGCTATCGTAGGAGATACCTAGTTACCTGGCTGGGAAGATTGCAATTATATTTTAAATAGCGATTGGTTTTGAATTCAAGATTTATACATAAAATTTATATATAGTACATACTTAGTTCTCACCCATGCGACAGAGATATCTGCTTGTTTTGCTAACCTTACTTTTCTTGTCTCAGTCTAGTCATTTCAGACCAGTCGTCTCAGTCAAGGTGTCCACGCGCTCAGAACTACTTTTAAAAAAAGAAACCCTTGTTGTCTTCTGCTGTGCCTGACGTAGTTGTACTAAAATCAAACAACAACAACAACAAATATATAACAAAAACATAGTAACCTAAGTTAAATCCATCTTTGAGAACACACCATACAAAAACAATTCGAGAGAGACAAAGACAACGCATATGATGTCGAGCTTTTTGGTATTATGCTTGTTCGTTCCACACAGCATGGTCATTTTTATTCTACATGCAGTCCTAGCTCAGTACAATTTTAAATCAGCGTCATTAAATGCAGTTAAAGCTACCTAACTAGTTTTAAATACTTCGTATGAAACAAAGTATATACTGTTAGCAACATTTAATGACGCTGACCTGTGAATGACTGCTACAGATAGGATAAAATTCTCAATGCTGTGTGAAATGAACAATATAATAGAAAACACTGATCTGTGCATACAGACTATAGACCTATACACTTCATAGCCTCCAGACTATCTTAACAACTACGGAAAACTTAGTAACAGCCAGAAAATTGTTATATAAAACATGCTTTTTTCTAATTTTGTTAAGCATCTCCATAGTTCCCCGGTTGAATCAAAAATATACCTACAATATTTAATGACAAATAATACACTTACCAGCCAGAAGGAATCATTTATCCGTTAGCACATAATTCCTTAAGCAAATTTCACTGTAGTACTTGCAATATTTCCAGGACAGAAAAATAAATCTTCAAAGAATCTGTCAACTTGAAAGTTTAGCACATGGTTATCCGCTAGAGTCCGTTTTTGGAGGGTCTATTGTACACAGAGGTAATTTTACAATCAATATTAAGGACAACACAAGTATGTCACACACAGTTTCACCTCCTCCAAAGAAAGGAATAGTTATATACGATAGTTTCCCATGAATAATCTAAAGGAAGATGTTACTCTTCGTTACAACTTGTACCAAATATAACTACAGTAGAGCTGAGTAGCCAGTATCGTTTTATTATTTATAATATAACTTTTCAAAATTGGAACTGATGAAAATAAAAGTTTCTTGTAATCAATATTAATTATTTATCATCAATTTCATATAACTTCCATATATTAAATGTGATAATACCTCATTATTATGTGACGTTTAATGTTTTTATTTTTCTTTGCTCACGCGTATAAACTGTGTACTTCGTACGCAACGCTCACACCACAGCCTTCATTAACATATTTATATTAATGCGCTGCATGTAAACATTGGACGTGAACACTAGTGCAGAATTCATTTTACTTTAAAGGAAAATATTGGGTGAGAAAAATAATCTACGTTGGGGTTTGGGCCGAGACAAGGAAATACCAGTCGAGGGTTTATATTATATCTCTCTCCACTCTGGCAAGCCTCGTGGTGAGACAAATAATGTAAATCCTTAACTGCGATTTCCTTGTTCTCGGCAACAAACCCCAACATAGATTACATATATCTCAATTAACCTAAACGATCGTCCATGTTTTGTTGATCATGACAACGTAACGTGTAAATCCCAGCTGATTTTTTGTATCAATTCTCTAACGTTAATGAATGACTTTCTACAGTGGTATAATCGTTATGCACATATGGAAAGTGTGGCGTCAGGCTACTGAAATCTCTATGACTATGATTGTTTCTGTCTGATTTAAAGTAGAATCTAAATGGTTTTACTGTGATTTGTATATCAATGAAACGGATATCTTTATGGCAACTTTTTCCCCATTTAAATCGAATAGCTGCTAAATTTACTCCTTAAGTATGAGAAGTACCATACACAACTGTTAGTGGACGAAAATTTAATGTGCAGTTCTCCTGACGTTCTTCTAAGGTATACAGTCTGGTACATATTAGGATATAATCGTATGTGAAATTAAATATCCATCCGCGATTTTGTGTTTATATATATCGGAAAGACACTGTTATCAAAATGATCCACAAACTAAGAAAAATGATAAAATATGGCAATTATTTCCGTAAGCAAACAAATACAGATAATGCCATTTTATACCAATTTTGTACAACCTATATTATTTTAATTTTAATCAAGCATTTCAAGAGCGATTAGTCTCTCTTTCTGTACTCTAGATTTTCGTTTTTGCTTTTGCTAAAATGATGAAAGATATTAGACTAGATTAAAATGACTGCTTACATTCTCGTACCAGAAAAAAACTAAGACAGTATATCTTCCATATAATAGCAACAAGCTTTATAAAACGTGTTTTCAAACCAACCTTATAATTTGTTGCAGTTGAAATTTAAAAAAATGGATATTGCATACCGTAAATGAAAGAAACTGAATCATTCGAAATGAAATATTTTCATTGTAATAGGATAGCAAATTGGGAACCAAGGCAGGTGGAGCGCCATCGATTTCAAGTTACGCACATACTGTAATGGATTATAGTACATTTGTAACTCTGAAACCCAAACTGCTTTCGTTTTGCATAGGTGTATATATATATATATATATATATATATATATATATATATATATATATATATATATATATATATATATATATATATATATATATATATATATCCTATGTAGTAATATCAAAACTCGTTTGAAATACATCATAAATATTTTTACTACCACGTTCGAGTTTCTCCCTTTACGCGAAATCTTAAACCACGTTCTGCATATCTCCAAGAGCCAGAGAAGTTACGATTTTACAAAGAAAATCAGGTCTGGTATATTGTGTTACTAGTATTTAACAATGTTATCTTAAAAAGCTAGATTTTCCTTCACATATAATGGCATGGTAGTTGAATGCAGTCATTAGCGCATACTGTGATATATTAAATTGCATGGATATATTCAGGGGTATTCAGCTTCACCGCTACTCTTAATTTATTTATTCGTAACTCAAATTGATTTTCGATTTTCAACCTTGCAGGCGTGAGTAGACTGCAATTTAAGGCAATCTCAAGATTTATCATAGAAATCTTCATTAGTGTTTTTTGTGGCTTATGTCACAATAAATAAAGACATGCTTGCTTTTAAAGTACTACGTGGTTCTTAAATCGACAAATATTGCTTCGAATTGTTCAAGCGGCTTGGTCGAAACAAACGTATAGGATGGCCAAATTTCACAAAAGTATTTAAATATTCCCCTTATTGAAGATATTCACAACGGAATATGACTAATGTATTCACCAAGATTTAGGTCATTTATTTCCTGAGCATAGTTTAAAGAGGATATCGCTTCAAGGACAATACCTTTCTTATTCTGTGGATCTATGTCCAAAATATACAACTTCTATAACTTATGCATACCAAATAACCTATTTATTAGTAATATAATTCAGTGTTAAAATACTTAGGATATTAAACTGTAGCATTCTATCTAATTTTCGGAATCTTTTGTTTTCATACTCGGAACCAAATCATTCATTTTTGTTGATATTGCATTTAGTCAGAAAAGTGACTTTCTGCTTGATTTGACGGAAAAATTGGCTGTCATCGGCTGAATTCCATCGATCTTCTAAGCAACGCCTAATCTAAAATTGTGACGATGTCTTGCATGCGGAAATTTGTCAATATTAATCTTTCCTGGGGCGTGAATTTGATAAATAGAAAGAAATTTTCTTTCATGTCAGCATACAAAATAATCTATATGAGCTATATGGCTTTCAAAAACTGATTAGTTTTTCCCTTCTCCTCAGTTCTGTTTTAATACCACGATTACTGCTGCGTAATGCTTCCGTACAAGAAAGTTGACAATAGCATACACCACATGAAAACACTTCGACCCACAAAAAACGCGATATGTAACGAATGTGAACATGCATTTGAGTCGGAAGATGATTTGCTGACTCGATGCTAATATGCTAACTCAGCTGCAGCAACTTATTACACCCGTCAGAGGACAAAAGGCTGATGTAGCACAAAATGTGAGAGGAAGATATGACCGTGAAATGATTATCCCTCGGCCTTTGCATAAAACTAACTATGCACAAGTTCCATTCACAGAAGAGACAGCGGCTATACTAATCTAACGTTTCAAAAGATTCACCGCCAATGAGGTTCACGATATGCCGATGTCAACCGTTCCGAGACTATTAATTTGCAGATCTGCTAGTAATCGTGCTTTTGAACAGGCAAAAGTACGCGATAAAGATTTACGGTCTGCTGAGTACAAAGCAAACTAAGAAATGAAACAGATATATCTGAACCAGATTGTAGGCTTTGCGTGTCTTACGGTCATTCTTGAAAGATGTTAGAAAAGCAAATATGATTGTCTTCAATAGTTTGCACTGCGTTTGTTCAATGGTTTTGGATATATCTTATATGAAGGAAAAAAGCTTGTTCAAAGTATATTCACGACCAAATGGTTTGCAATCTTGCTTCTACCGACCTTTTGTCCCTCCTTCGTGACTCTCTGGGGAGGCATGTTACCGCCTTTGCAGATTACTCACATGTCAGCTTTGTCCGCGTGCTCGTCCAGAGTGGGTATGTGAGAAAGCTTGCAATTATTTTTCCTGTGGGTAGGTAGTTATTCACGGGGTCTACCCTGATTTATTCCACCAACTGTACTGGCAGTCATGAATATCATAGCATGTGCTAAAAATGACGCTAAGCTTATTCGGCCCGACCGCCCCTGCTCCCCCCCCCCCCGCCCAAGTCCATGATTCAATGACAGTCTAATTCGTTTGCCATCCTCTTAAGTACATTAAGTATATATATAACTGTATATATATAACTGACAAACAGCATAAGTGAAAAACTGGTATTAAAATGAAACTTATTATTGTTCGGAGCTATGTGCTTTTTCCATGGGTTGTGGTGCTGGCGGTTCCAGGCAAGGTGATGTGTGCAGCAAACCAGATGTCCCAGTTTCGAATCTCAGTACAGTACGAATTAAAATTATCTGACCTGCATGATTACTTTCTTTCTCTATTCTGAAAAGAGTCACCTTCATATTTATTTATCCATAATCCATATCAAAGAGATTCGGACTATTTCTAAAAATAATCCAGAATTAAAAATGCATGACTAATGGAAACTCGCTTATGGAAAAATGCATAATTATTTCATATTGGAGGAATAAAAGCATGATTCGGATTGTGTCCACTAAGTAGGTAAAAGGTGATTATCGTATTATCGTATTTTACATAGATTATATAAATATATAACAGTGCTAAAATAGCATCTAACTAGCCTGAGCGCTTTCGACTCTCTAATGAGTCTTTTTCAAAGTCAAATACGAAACATAGACAAGACAAAGAAATAAAAAAAGAAAAATGGTTACGTTTGCAAAACCTTACATGGCTGTTTCTACAGGAATTAAATATTTAACTTTATCATGTTTCAACTAGTTCATTTCAACTCGTTGCTGATACTGGAAAATATTAGTATTGGCCTAGAAATCGATGAGCAGTAACGACATCTGTCATTTTATGTAAATGTATGTAAGCACAAATTACATCCAGAATATTTCAATGTTATAATAGTCATTATAGGCTATTAAGCAAATTTAACTAATCATTTAAAAGAAAATGTGTCGGCTGCAAATGATAATTGTATTTGTGCATGGATGTCTTTTTCTAGTATTCTTGGTTTAAACCGCTTTGTGTCAATATCACTGGACAACAAATTTTTACAAAAGTCATGTTACTGAAATAAAATTAGTCAATTCTTATCAATTTGTATGTGCTGAACACGAATATGACAGTCAAATTGCAAAATTGGCTCTAGTTTTTTTGTAATCTGCAAGAAATTAATGTTTACATAACGAAATGCATTCCAATAGTAAAAGGTCAACTGTAATAGCCTACCTATAAAAAAATCAAGTCATTGACTACATCTTAGATTTCTTCGCCTGTCTCTTGTACAGCTGTTCGGGAGCATCTCTGAGGAGTGTCCAGCAGTAGTCAGCCAGCATTGTAGTGGACCATTTTCCCTGGTATCTTTGTTCCATTGTTGCGATATCTTGATGAAAACGTTCGCCGTGTTCATCACTAACAATACCACAGTTGCTAGGAAAGAAATCCAAATGGGAATGAAGGAAGTGAATCTTTAGAGACATATTGCAGCCAAGTTTCTTATACTTCATCAACATGTCTTCTACTAGTTCCTTATAGTTTTCTGCCCTAACATTTCCGAGGAAGTTTGTAGAAACTAGGCGAAAAGCATTCCATGCTTGTTTCGCGTCACCTTCCAGCAAGTTGTTGAACCGGTCATCTTTGAAAAGCTCTCGAATCTGAGGACCCACAAAAACTCCCTCTTTAATCTTTGCTTCGCTGAGTCGAGGGAATTTTTCATGCAGGTATCGGAATGCTGGCAAAGTCCGGTCAATGGCTTTCACGAAGTTCTTCATCAAACCTAGTTTGATGTGAAGGGGTGGTAACAAGATTTTCTGAGCCTCAACCAGAGCTGGGTGTTGGATATTCTTCTCTCCAATGGCTACATTCTGCCTGTGAGTCCATTCCTTCCTCATGTAGTGCATTTCCCTTGCTCGGCTATCCCACTCGCATAAGAAACACATGTATTTTGTATATCCTTGCTGCAGTCCCATTAAAAGGGCAACTACCTTCAAATCACCACAGAGGTGCCAGCTGTACTTGTTATACTCAATGGAATTCAGTAGCTGCCTTAAGTTATCGTATGTCTCTTTCATGTGGACAGCATACGCTACTGGAATAGATGGAAAAATGTTTCCATTGTGCAAAAGCACAGCCTTGAGACTCAGTTTCGAAGAGTCCACAAATAGTCTCCATTCTTGTGGGTCATGAGTGATTTTTAAAGCATTCATGAGGCCCTCAATATCGGAACAGAATATCAGATTACTTTCCTTTCTGAAGAAAGGCTCCAATTGCTGGTGGCGCTTTCGATATGCAGTAATTGTGACATCTTCTTCTAGAAGATTCCATTGTTGGAGTCTTGATCCTAGCAATTCTGCCTTGTTCTTTGATAAGTCCAAATCACGAATCAGGTCATTTAGTTCTTCCTGTGTTATTCTGTGTGGGGTTGATGATGCACCACAGTGAAAATCTGGATCACTGCATGCTGATGGACCAGGAGAAGAACAGGTCGACTCACCTTTGTCTTCGTCAGATGAATCAAGAGAATATTCTGCTGGAGGTTCTGGAATAAGAAGTCCCTCACCATGTGGAACTGGTCTCAATGCAGACGGAATGTTTGGGTAGACTATTCTCGACTTCTTTCGCTTCGTTATTCCGCCGGAAAGAGGAGGAACCAAGCAGAAGTAACAGTCATTTAGGTGGTTGCTTGGCTCTCTCCACACCATTGGGACTGCAAATGGCATTGATGACCTTTTGCAATTCAACCACTGTGAAAGCTGTGTTGTACATGTAGCACAGCATATATGCGGAGCCCAAGGCTTGTCTTGGTCACCAACCTTGCATCCGAAGTAAAGATGATATGCCTTCTTCACTTGAGAATTGATACTTTTCTTCTGGTTGGCAAATGTCACTTCCCCACAAATATAGCAAAAATTGTCCGCGGTATTAACACACTTTCGAGGCATTACTGTTCTTTATTGTACGTAAATGGATAAAATAATAAGTTTTATGTAACAGTAGCTTGAACTGTCTCGCACAACGTCTAAAATATTTTAAATGCTGAACCTATCTGATTGGGCTTTATATAGTACACTGCTTACGTCAGCTTCAGCAGCCGCCTGGCATTAGTATAATAGGCCTACACATGTATAGTACACTGCTGACGTCAACTTACTTCAGCAGCCGCATGGCATTAGTATTGCACTGCATCAGAAAATGATGCAATCAACTGTGGATGATGTGAGCATGATGGTATTATGCAATGTTACATCATTATTCCGGATGTTGCTGCAGTCCTACTGGAGAAATTTACACAGTGAAACATAGAAAATGAGGTATATGAATATCTTCAAAACGAGAGCCAATACAAATTTTTCACGGTTATATTCGTGTTCGGCACACCAAATACTACAGATTAGGGCCTTTTCAAGTCAGTAATGATTTCACTGTTGACCAGTGTATTCTAAGGCGGCGTATCCAGTACGATTCCTTTTCTTTCCTGGTTTGGGAACATCAGTTGGGGTTGTGAGTAATTAGATATATGTGTCTATGTGTGTGTGTTTGTGTGCGTGTGTGTTTATGTGTTACTAAGCATAACAATATCTTTAGATTATCATTAAAATTATGCAAATGTGGCAGAGATATAAACAAATACCACATAATTAAATGTCTCTTGAAAACAGCGAAACAACAATCAATGATTTAGAAGTTAATCCACAATTTCATTTTCCTCCCAATATTCGTTCATCTAATTTCATTCAAGAAAATAATACGCGTACTATCCATAATGTAATACAAAATGGATGAAGCAATTACACAACGGATGCGATAAAATTATATAATAGTGCAAACTAAAGATGCTTGAAAAATCGACAACCCTTATTGCAAACTATATTGGAATAAAAATCACAGATAAGCTGATCCTATGACACAAAGCCTTTTATAATTTGTACCAAAGTTAAAGAGATACGCCGACTTCAATAATCGAAATCAATACTCCCATTAGAGCTACAAAGTTTTCGCATGATTCCTTTCACTTCCACTGTTACTTCTAGTGCTCTGTTTCATGAGGTGCGACGAGGATAGGATCGGTCTTTTGACAATGCTGCTGAACCTCCTTTAAAGAGTCTCATTTTATGTCTATCACTAAACGTTTGACTTTATCAGACTCTAGGATCATTACCTTTTTGCAGTAAAACTAAAGCAAATGGTTAGGTAATATATTTGTCAATGAATTTGATTTCATGCTGTTAATTGGGGATATAATTTATTCGAATGAAGGATAGTTAAAATAACAAAAGAACGGTATTAACGAAAGATGCTTAAAGAAGTTATTATAATGCAACGTCCATAATTTACGACTGTTCAAACAGAAATTGTTGCATTGAAGTAAAACTCAGCATCTAAGTTACACATCACGTGATCGATTATATTATCTATTATTATATTCTATTGAACTAGATGCAAACAATTTACATGTTGGTTACACTTAAATATGTTGAAGAAATAAATATAAAAAAACTCCTATTCAATGATGCTTGCGTGCGTTTATACGAATGAAAGTTAAATTCAATGTCATTTTGTTCACTTTTGTTTATTTCTTGGAAATACCAAAATCTGTGATGTAAAACGTTTTCTAAAATAGGCTATTCTCATTCTGAAAATGTATGAATAGAAACATTGTAAATATAAGTCTTGGAAAAGAACGAACAAAGTTTCCCCTCCGCTTACGCTGACAGGATTCCCTATCATTATATATGCTTCATTCAACACCGCCAGCGCCATCTATCGCCCCCAAATTATGGCGCCACATTTTCATATCACTTGTTTCTTCTCGGCAATGTCATGGGATTCTATGACATAGTGATCAAAACTGAAGCTGATCGGGTGACTGCGACTATTGCTTACTTAAGCAAAGCCTGCATACACAGTATGATTGTGTCAGCCTCATTTTGTGTTGTTGTTTTGTCTTTTTTAAAATTTTATATTTATTTGTTAGGATTCTGGCAAACAGAATGATATATTAACAATAGCAGTACAACAACTGCAGGCTCGAGGAATAAAACGTCTGTATTTTCTGTTAATTTTAAGGAATCTCTTGAAAAATGAGATAAAAGCAAAAACAGGTGTTTCTGCATGAAATTAACTTACTTCACCCATGGTTTCAGAAAATGGTAGGGTAGAGTGGATAAATCCAGTGGAATATTAGACTGGAACTGGTCCGGATACTATGGTAACAGAAAATAAATTCACCATTATGATGTACCTGACCCAAGCGAGCAAAACAATACGAAGGCGTAGCAAACCAAAATAAGACCATCTCAAATATATGAGCACTGCTGAATGTAAAAAAAACGAAAAGTATTCATTCGCCTGACATATAAAATATTTGAACAGTCTCAGTAGCTAGAGGACTCTCGACAAAACATCAAGTAAAGTCGTCCAACTCACTGCAAGTAGACAAGCTATTATAATTTAGCAAGGACATATCTTGAAAGGTGACAGAATGCTGTTATTGGTGTTGAATAATACGATATCAGACAGAATATAGATGTTGTGCACACTTTGTCCATACAACCTAATGCTATGTCTTACGGTACCTCAAAATCGAAAAGCAATAAATGCAACTAGGAAGTCGAACTAAGCCGTCTAGAAAATTAATTATTTAGTACCAATTGCTGGCTTCTTCCGTTAAAAGATTCACGATTACTCCGTTTCGCTTTAAAATTTGCATATAGACTTCTAATTATTCCGATATTCCTATAGGATTGCGAATCTACGTATTGATCGTTTCATGAAATCAAAGTTCACGTGACAACACTCAGATATTTTGTGTTGGAACGTTAATAAATGATAGTGATTTTATGTGCCTGTAGTCCCTTGACGAAGAAGAAGAGACAGCGACGATGACGACGACGATGAAGAAGAAGAGAATGATAATGATATTATAAAATATTTTTCTCTGTGCGAGGTACCAATAAAAACACCTTTTCATTATATCTTTATGGATAAGATGGATTAGTGTCATTATATTCAAACTTTCAGACGAGCAATCTCTGGTTTAGATATTTACATCAACTGTTTGCTAGTTCATAATATTCCAAGCAACATTTTCGATCCATTATCTATGAAATAAATAATAAAATGTCAGACATATTTTCAAAACAGGCCAAAATGGGCATAGAGATTTTTTTTTCTTCTAATTACAACATGCTTCACTTAGTTTAACTTCAATGAATAACGGAAGGCTACTGACAAGCTTTCTCACAAACCCATGCTGGCGGAGCCCAGACTCGATTCTCCGCGGAGAGAGGTGAGATGTCCGTGATCTGTAAAGGCGAGCTCCTCAGAACAATCAGCCAGCCGGGTCTCCTACATTTATACAAGTTATTAAATAAATAGTGAATATTTTAATTTATTAAATGAATGACTGACGATTTCATTATCATTTTACTAAATTCTAAATAATTAGCTTGTTCGCTGTTTGGGTATCTTTTTAAGTAACCATATGACTGACGCTTGCCAAAAAATAAAAAAGGAAATGATCTCCAAGTAAAAACAAAATTACCTAAAATGATTTGAAAATAAGACTGTGTTGATAATTATAAATATCTTTTCCTCTGTCTATTTAAATGTTTATTCAGAAATTACTTATTTTCTTACAGTAGATGATGTTTGGAAAACAACAGCAACAACCATTGGTTTGGAAACTGGGTTCATAAAATCTAAGACTTAGTTTTACCTAGAATTAAGTTCAATAATTATTGCTTGCTGAACAAATTAAAATGTTACAGATATTTAAATGAAATTAGGAAGAACGGTGGATTTATTTGCTCATTACTGCTATGATGATGAGAGTATTTTATTTTTGAAGATCCTTTCTTGCTTGTTATCTATCACAAAACTCGGAAAAATATCAAATTCTTAAAAGGTAAAATTCATTGCAATTAATAGATGGAAAAAAAATTGCATCTATTTCTCTCGTGTGTGTTTGCACCATAATTATATATATATATATATATATATATATATATATATATATATATATATATATATATATATATATATATATATATATATATATATATATATAGATAGATAGATATATATATATATAGATATATATATATATATATATAGATATATATATATATATAGATATATATATATATATATATATATATATATATATATATATATATATATATATATATATATATATATATATATATATATATATATATATATATATATATATATATATACTTTTGTGTGCATGCGTTGTCCAAAAAGATATTTTAATATATACTTGATTTATATTATGTGATTGACCTTTATGAATAATTCATGGCAGAATGTCTTTTTATAATCAACATATCACTTTGCTAATTATTGTCTATGATTTTATATTATTATTAAGAACATTAATAGTAAACATTGGTAGTAAACATGTTCATGTGGCCTTTTCAAATCGACAGTTTCTAGAAGGGATATTATTTATGAATATGATTTGAAAATGACCTTCACCTTAGTTCTGTTATTGTTTCTTATTTTTTTTATTTAAGGGAGAAATAAACAGAAAATTTTTATTCCAGTAGTAAAATCAGTCTTTAGAGGAATCAAATTTAGCTGTGTTACTCTTCATATTTGAAAGGATTTACTTTATGACTTGTGGTAAAACATTTAGGACTATGTGGGGTTTAATTCACAATACTGGACGTTTTATTTTTACCTTATCTTCTCACTTTGTATTGTGGGGACGAAAATTATTTATGAACCATTGTTATAATTTTCTTTTTTTTCTGTTTCTAAATTTATCACCTTAGAATAGTAACATGAGTCACAGAATTATGATGAACTATAAGAGCTATTCCTCGGATCTATAGTGTCTTGGACATATTCCTCCGATCTATAATGTCTTTGCAACCGTCTCCCTAGAGATGTCGCTCATGTTAATTTAGTAGCTCTCCTTAATGAGGGCATATGCTACACTCCTTGATTACTGTTCGATGGGCGACAATAAAAGTCAGGTCTGTAATCAAGGACGCGTTAGAGAACCTATTCAGGGAATTTCGCGACTAATGATCAAGGAGAATTGAAAGGAATAAGTCGGAGTTAAGAAACCTCTCCTATCATTTTATATATATATATATATATATATATATATATATATATATATATATATATATATATATATATATATATATATATATATATATATATACATATAACGAAATGAAAATTTAATGTAACTTACATTGTCACTTAATCCTGGACTTGTTTTTTGGAGGGGGTTAGCGTCATTTTTCAGCAAATGGTAGGATATTCATGGCGGCTAGTACAGTTGGTGAAATAACTTCATGTAGACCCGGGAATAACATCCAACCCACGGGGAAAAAATAATTGCATACTTTCTCACATATAAAGGTGAGATGTGGATGATCTGTAAAGACGTTAACTTGACGCCCCACCGAGTCATGGAACCATCACAAAAGGTCAAAAGAAGCAAGGCTGCAAAAATATTTCATCGTGAGAAACCTTTTCCTTCATAGAATATATCCAAAAACATTATATATATATGCAACAATCTAAATGAGATAGTTGAGAAACGTAGTTCCCACTAAAAATTTAGCGACACTAGTTATTTCGAGTATTCCTTTGTTTTAGTTTCTACTGCCAACTTGGTTCCTCGAGGAAAGGGTGTTTATTCTGTTACAACTGTACGGTCATAATCCAAGGAAGAGAAAGAATCAATCCCAACATGTTGTGTAAAGGGTAACAAGCAATTTAATTATAAACGTTATACATGAAAATGTGAGAGGAACTTACAGTATTTTGAAGTGAATCCCAAACAATCCTGAAAATGTTCTATTAAAGTCCAAAAGAATGAAACGTACCGTATAAATTTCAGAAACAGAAATGTAAGAATCGTGACGTTGTTAAAATGGCTTCGTCAAAACCTCCTTTGATTAATTCACAATAGTTCTATAATAATATTATTGGCCAAAAGATCATCATTTTGTGTTTCAACTGAACAGTCAAAACAAATGTTTTTTTTCTCTCAAGTGATATCTAAGCGCAACACTAAACACGGCTGCAGACTTGACGCTACAACAGGAACGCAAGAAATAAGATTTACTCCGAAATAGGAACGAATCTGATTGCTCAGTTCTCTTCTTATATACACATTCAAGAGTATATTACAAATGTAAGTCGCAATATACCCCAGTGCAACAGATCTTACTATTCAATATATTATTTCATAATTCCTATTCATGTGAAGTAACTTATTCAATAGACTTAATTCTCGTAATTCCTATTCATGTAAAGTAACTTATTCAATAGACTTAATTCTCGTAATTCCTATTTATGTGAAGTAACTTATTCAATAGACTTAATTCTCGTAATTCCTATTCATGTGAAGTAACTTATTCAATAGACTTAATTCTCGTAATTCCTATTCATGTGAAGTAACTTATTCAATAGACTTAATTCTCGTAATTCCTATTCATGTGAAGTAACTTATTCAATAGACTTAATTCTCGTAATTCCTATTCATGTGAAGTAACGTATTCAATAGACTTAATTCTCGTAAGATACCATTTGACCGACGAGACCAAGGGGAAAAATGTCATTATTAATAACTGTCAATACATACGTAAACATATTTTTATAGATCATATTAAATTTTACGTTCTTTAATATCTTCAAACCAGCCATAGATAATAACTACAACTTGTAGCCAGCGATAAAAACGTTTTAAAACCTTTGACAAATCGTGTAAGAAGAGTTTAAAAACAATATAGATATACATAGCAATCCACAAAGCACTAAAAAGTGCGCAGCATCAACATTGTACATAGTAACAGCAATGTACCCAATACAGCATTGTAACCATTGTTAGCATTTCTGGACAAACGTTCAGCAATATGCCTTACGGCGCTTTATAGTATGAATGCGACTATATTTTGATTGATAATTTTCTCATAGGCTGTATAACAATGAGTTTTCTGCATATCTGATTTCTACGTTAATCCTCCGATCACGATTCGGTTTCATATAAACAACTGAAGATTTGTCGCTATTGGATAGCTGGTACGCAGTCATCTGCGTAAAGCATATAAATAAAAGCTTCCTTTATCGAAAATGCGTTGAAGTTAATGTTTGGTTAAATATAAAAATGTATAGTTATAATCATTCTGATATCTCGCCAGTGGTACTGTCACAGCATTTTACTCGTTTAATTTACGGTGTAAGCAGTAATGGTCAATCAGTCAAAGCATATAAATGCAGCTTTTATTGATGACCTTAAGAAAATATAAAGAGGGGGCGATTTGAACATGCTAGAAATCTCACTAAATAAATCGATTGCCCCTTTCCCTTCAGCCTTCATTGTCGTAAAAAACAAACCTTTCCATATCTGAGTTTAGATTTTCAAATAATATAGACTCGTGAATGGAGATTTCGAGAAAAAATCCACCCCTTAAGTTAAATCGGGCCTATCCCAGTCAAAAAAGGTGATGTCCGTGCGTCTGATGCACATCAATACTGCACATCAGTAATACACTTTGATATGAGTAGTGAATAGGGATACCCTAGCGACAATGGAAATTAGCATTACAGGACCCAATGGGACACTCTGGCGACAATGGAAAATTAACATGGAGAAAAATCGTGGGACACTCTGGCGACAAGGGAAATTAACATGGAGAAAAATCGTGGGACTGTTGAGCGACAAGGGAAATGAACATGGAGAAAAATCGTGGGACTGTTGAGCGACAAGGGAAATTGAACATGGGATTTTTTTTTGTTTTTTAAATTTTTTAAAAAAGGGGTAGGCAATCGAAAGGCTATCTCTTTTCGAGAAATGTGGGTGGCCCTGAAAAGGGCCTTTGGGTTTATGTTAATATTAATATTAACATAGATGGCATCTGTCACATCTTCTTCTTCTTCTTAAACTCCTTCTAACTGCAGGTCCATACACAAGTACCCTCTTGAGACATCCTTGTCTTTCTATGTAAACTCTTCTCATCCATAGACTAGTATCTGTCCTATCAACAATAGTCCACTTGGACCGGACATACATGAGCATGTCCGTCCTAAACATCATTGAAGACACAAGGGTGGATGATTCAACTGTGGTCCACATCGTGATGCGACGAGAACAGATGAATCAATGCAGTGAACTGCGCTTATTTATAGGTAGAGGAAGGATTGAAACGGATTGAGTTCATTCACCAATCCGAACACGCGTTACAAAATTCAGTCAGCCCGCATCCAATCCGAAGAGAGCAGTCTGTGACGTCAGTTGGTCTATATAGATTCGCTAGCACCTGTGTGCAGTCAATCTATGCGACAGTGATTCAACATGACGGAAACTCAGAAAACGATCCATTGGGGTGCATCAGCAGTGGAGACCGCCCAAGGGAACCCGGATTTACTTTCAGAAGAGGTAAATTGGGATTTTGTGGATTTTCTTACCTCGCAAGAATTTGTTCCGGAACCTTCGTTACCTTCTTCATTACCGCAAGTGGACAATTTTAGACAGACACAGAAAGAAGAATTGGAGAAATTTATACAACGACAAAAGGAAGCGGAACAAGCTTTTCTCCTACAGCAACAGCAGCAAGAAGAAGAGGTAAGAAAAAACCAACAACAACAACAACAAGAAGTAGCAGCAATGAAACAAGAGGGTGAAAATCAAACGGAGATTTTAGCGGAGTTAAGGAGTCTGAAACAAATGTATCAGACTTCTTTATTACGACCGAAGAGAATACGACCTTCCCGAGCTAAACACGTCAACCCTGTGACTAAGCCTACCGTACCACCCTTAGTGATTTCAACCCAATCATCATCATCATCAACATTACTCAGTCCAGAAGTAGGCCATGGCCGTGGCAAAGGCTTAAGGCAGTTAAAGTTGATTGCTTAAACTTACCACTACACCAAAAAAGGCCCTTTTCAGGGCCACCCACCTCTCGAAAAAGAGATAGCCATTCAATTTGCCAATAACTCAAAAAAAACAAACAACAAAACAATCCATTTTACCCCTATAGTACGTTTCTTTGTATAAGTGAGTGAGTATACGTTCTTATTTTAAAATCAAAACTCAAAGACACTTACCTTATATAATTAATCTATTCTTTTATCCATAGTTACAATCCAATTCACAATTCACAACAGATCACTTTAAAATGTTCATTGACTTCTTCTCTCTCCTTGTTTAGTCTCTCTGTTTTTTTAATTTCTTCACCCTCATTGTCTTTTCCTCTTCTTCCTCCTCACTTTCTTCCCTTCTTCTTTTCTTCTCCTCTTTCTTCACCTGTCTGCTTTCTTCCTCTGAAGAATCCCTCTCTTCTTCTGAAGAATCCCTCATTTCTTCTGACTCCTCTTGTTTCTTTTTTGGGCAATCTGGAGACCAATGTCCTTTTTCTTGAAAATAATAACAGGTATCTTGACTTTTGTCTTTTCTAGCCCCTTTTTTTCTTTTTTGACGGTCTGGACACTCTGAAGACCAATGCCCTTTCTTCTGACAGATATAGCAAGTATCCTGACTTTTATCTCGAAAGGAAGGAGAGTAGTCCGTCGGCTGGTCTGAAGAGAATTTTCTAATGAACTCTCGCAAAGCTCTGATGAAACGTTCGATTTGGCTAGTCTCTTCCATCGTTGTGCTCGGTTTGAGAGCGAAATGAATAGTGAAAGGACAAGACACACACCCTTTTATATACGCTGGTCTGCCATGACTATAAATTAGTCTATGGTGTTTAAACTTGAGTCATTTGAAGTTTTGCACTCAAGATGAAACGATCCTATTCATTCGAGAAGAAAAAAGAAGAAGAAAGTAAGAGGCAGAAAAGTAATCTATCGCCTCGTTCCAGAGCTGAAGTCTTGGCACAAATTCATGCCAGTGATTTTGAAGAGGACATGAGTGAACCAGAATTTGAACCCTCTAAACCAAGTTCACCACCCTTAGTCAACCCTGAAAAATACTATTCCATTCGAGAGACGGAAAAGCGCTCCTGTAGAAAATTTAGAACCACGGCTTACAAATACACGGTGAAGTTTAAAGGTTTCAAAGCTGAAGTACCGTTAGAGAAAGCAGAAGGGTTCATCACTGGGGTGTGGGATTCTTTGCTCACCGCACTCAAGCGACAATGTCAACCCAAAGAAGACGATCGCTTGAGACTTTCCATACAACACGACGGTTTGAAATCCCCTGTTTGGATCGAGTTTAGCACCCCTGCAGAATTGACCGCTTCCAAAGTCATGGACAAGATTCAACACGTGCAACAATCTAATGACCAGTTTGACATCACCGATGGAAAAGCCACACTGGACATGACCCATGTCTCTCCTCCTCAAGGGACTGGACGCAAAAAGATGTTATTGGTGGACGACCTTCGCAACACCAAAACAAGTCTCGTCCGAATTAACAACCCTCAAGACCAGATGTGTTTAGCCCGTGCCATCGTGGTGGGACGAACCTATGCCAACAAGAACGACACGGTAGAATGGAAAAGAACCTGGAAAACTATTCAACGATCCGACCGAGCCAAACAACGAAATGAAGCAGAACTCCTGTTACAACAAGCCGGACTGTTCAAAGACACACCCTGTGGCATTCCTGAGATGCAAAAATTGCAAGATGACCTAACTCCACGCTACAGCTTGAAAGTGCACCCTCAAGAAGTGCGCGGGCCTCTGTTGTTTCGAGGCCAAGATTTTAAGGACGGAAAATACATTCATGTCTATTATCACGATGACCATTTCGATACCATTACCAGTATCACTGCATTCCTGGGATACGGTTATTACTGTAAGAAATGTGACTATGGTTATAATAATCGAGAGCAATACAAGCATTGAGGATTGAAATGTTCAGGATGTTTGGCCTCTCCACCCTGTCTGAGCGAAGGACCAGTGCCTTGTTCAACTTGTCTGCGCACGTTTGTCAGCCCTACCTGTTACCAACAACATCTGAAGACGCAAGGTTCAGAAGCAGAAATGTACTTGTCAACTGCTGACATTGTGCCCTACGTGTGGACAAGGCATATGTACCAATACTGCCAAGGCACACGTATGTCGAGGAAAGAAAAAATGTCACATTTGTCACCACATCGTGGACTTGGAACACCAATGCTACGTGCAAAAATACCAACCTCCACCAGAGAAAGAGGACGGTCACAAGAAGAAAGGCAATTTCATCTTTTTTGATTTCGAATGCATGCAAGAGACCAGTATTCACATCCCTAATTTCTGCGTGGCTCATCGAGCGTGCGAGAAGTGCATTCAAGAACCTATCTTCAGTCATTGCCCTCACTGCATCAAGATTCCTGGAGGGCGTGAAAAAAATATTTCGGGGACCGAACACGTTAGCCGATTTCGCTCGATGGGTCTTAGACCCCGTCGACAAGACGTGGAGCCAAGAGGACATCGAACGTTACGGAGATTGTCATCGTCATGCCACAGTGATGGCTCACAATTTCTCCGGATACGATGGACAGTTTCTTTTGAGGTATTATACGGAACAAGGCATCGAACGTCCTAAAGTGACTTTGTACGGAGCCAAAATCATTTTCATGCAAGTGGGACAAGTACAGTTTAAAGATTCGATGAGCTATTTGGCCATGCCTTTGAGTCGAATGCCTAAAACGTTTGGAATGACAGAAATGATTAAAGGGTACTTTCCACACTTTTTCAATACGGAAGCCAATCAACACGCCGTTCTACCCCATTTACCTGAGGCTCACTATTACGACCCCGACAACATGCGTACCGAACAACGAGAAGCTTTCTACGCTTGGTACCAAACTCACGCCTCGGACCCTTTCGACTTTCAGGAAGAAATGCTAAAGTATTGTCGTTCCGACGTGGACATTTTACGGCGTTGCTGTGGAAAATTTCGACAACTGTTCATGAAACACGGAGGGGTCGATCCTTTGAAAGAAGCTTGCAACATTGCCAAAGCGTGTTCCTTAGTGTATCGACAACGATTCATGCCTGAAAACACCGTGGCTGTCATCAGCCCTCAAACGACCCACTACGTCAAACTTCAATATTCGGTCAAAGCCCTACGCTGGTTACATTACTTGTGCGACAAGGAAGACAAGTGGATTCAGCATGCCCGCAACGGAGGGGGCGAAAAGACCATCGGAACGTATTCGGTCGATGGCTGGGACTTAGAAAACCCCAAGATCGTGTACAAGTTTAACGGTTGCTTATTTCACGGATGTCCCGTCTGTTACCCTGATCGTAGCACTAAAAATCAGTTTTTACAACGAACCATGGAAGACTTGTACCAGGACACTTGTCAGCGACGCCTAAAGTTGGAACAGGAAGGATACCAAGTGGTGGAAATGTGGGAACACGAGTACGATCACCGTATGAAAACCGATCCCGAGTTTAAACGCCTCGTGGGAAGTTACCAGTTCATGGACCCGCTGAACCCGAGGGATAGTTTGTACGGAGGAAGGACCAATGCCACCTGTTTGCTGTACCAAGCCGACGAAGAGATAGGAGAAGAAATCAAATACTTTGACGTGTGTTCGCTGTATCCCTACGTGTGCAAATATTGTCGCTTTCCTGCAGGGCACCCGCAAGTGCTGACGGAACACATGGACCTGAAAAACATTCGACAATACGAAGGTCTGATCAAGTGCAAAGTTTTACCGCCCACGGACTTGGACCATCCCGTCTTACCTCACCATTGCCAAGGCAAACTGATGTTTTCTTTGTGCCGTAGTTGTGCCGAAACGTGCAACCAAGACCAGCCTTGCCATCACACCCAGGAAGAACAGGCCTTGACGGGAACCTGGGTCAGCGTGGAATTGTTCAAAGCTCTGGACATGGGATACCAACTGTTAGAAGTGTACGAAATTTGTCACTTTCCCATGACAGAACAATACCACAAGGGTGATCCCAGTCAGAAAGGCATTTTCGCCGACTACGTGGATGCCTTTTTGAAACTGAAGCAAGAAGGCAGCGGCTATCCGTCCTGGTGTCACACTCCCAAAGACCAAATACAATTCAAAGAGAAATACTATGAACAAGAAGGCATCACTTTAGACCACATCGAGAAAAACGAAGGCAGGCGATCGTTTGCCAAAGTGATGTTAAATTGCTTGTTGGGTAAAATGGCACAACGACCGTGTTTACCCAAGACGGAATATTTGACAGAACCTTCCCGCTACTTCCAGATGATTCACGACAAAACCAAATACATGAAACACGTGGACGTCGTTCGCGAGGATTTGATCTTGGTCAATTACGAAGAAGATCTGGACTTTGTACAAGACGACCCTTTTGGAAATGTCATCATTGCGGCTTACGTGACAGCCCATGCTCGCTTAAAATTGTACGAAGCTTTAGAACTGTTAGGGGAACGAGTCCTGTCCTTTGACACGGACAGTTGCATTTACATCCATCACCCGAGTCAACATCACCCTGACATCGAAGGAGACCGTTTAGGAGCCTGGACAGACGAGCATCCCGACGACAAGATTCTAAGTTTCGTCAGTGGCGGTCCCAAACATTATGGCTACGAATACCGGGACCCACAAGGAGAAGTGCACACGACGTGCAAAGTGAAAGGACTGACTCTGAATTATCGTACCAGTCGTGTGGTCAACTTTGGGTTATTGAAAGAAGCCTTGCAATCGGGAGAGGATGCAAACTTTAAAGTGACCACCTATCAACCGAACAAGATTGTGCGTTTACCCACTCACCACATCGTCAGTCGGCCCTTGGAAAAAGTTTATCAAATCGTGTACCAGAAGCGAGTGCGACTACCCAACCACTTTACATTGCCGTATGGACACATTGGTATAAAACTTTGGTTGTAAGAGGATAGCTACCCACCAGAAGGATGACTTCGCCACAGCAAGAATCGAGTGAGAAACCCGATGAGAACTCGAACCCTACCATTTTCCAGTCTTCTTACCTGACTATTGTGATTGTACCCGTCGATTGGACACGTTTCAGAAATGGTCTACGGATAGGGAAGGATTACCTTCTTCGCATGTTGTAGCTAGAACAGGATTTGTCTACTTGGGACCTGAGTCAGGATTGGGATACGAAGTACAGTGTTTCGCTTGTGGCCTGAAGTTACGAACGGATCTATGTATCTACAAAGATTCAGCTATTCTGGAATATACTCGATGGTCTCCGCACTGTCCTTACCTTTCTATGGCCTTTCCACCCATGACATTACGGTACAATGTTGACGGTACCTTAGAGACGGTACCTTCCAAAACAAGACATAAAAAACGTAAAAAAGAAAGATGTACAAGCTGGAGACTGCATTGCGACTAGTATAAAAAGGGGCTATGGTCAAGATCGATAGTTCATTGTGACTACCAAGACCGAGCGAACAAGATGAATACTTTCAGAGAATCACAAAACAAGTTGTTTAGAAAGGCAGACTTCAAGTGTGGGGCTTCGGAAGTGGAATGCGATTGTGAGCCTTGCGATGGGTACGATGCTGTACGTTGTGACCGTAGCGATGCCGTAAAGCATCATGGGAACTTTAGTGTCCCTACCCCTATCATGGAAAGTGATGCTGTTCGTGTCAAACCTGAGGGATGCGAAAGTGATGCCGCTCGTCCTCTTGGATATTTTACTGGGTTTCGTTTTAAAGGGGAATGTTCACCTTCACGTCTACCCCCGTACGGATGTCATCCAGCCTGAGCAAACGCCTGTCCATGTCACCCAACCCTCATCGAAACGAACCTGTGAAAGACGAATATTCGTTTCCTGTGCGTTTGTCGGAATACTGCGACTTTGAAAATCGTCTTCAATCGTTCAAAGGAAAATGGCCTAAGTATCTGGGAGGACCGACCCCCGAAGAATTAGCCAGAGCCGGATTGTTCTACTTGGGCGAAGGAGATAAAGTCAAGTGCTTCAGTTGCGGTGTGTCACTTCATTCCTGGGAAAAGCAAGATTCGGCCTACGTAGAACATGCTCGATGGTCACCGAATTGCCATTCCTTACCCTTAGTGGGACCGAGACATTGAAGTAACTTACCATAATCTGTTCATGGATACTTTACCCGAGAACATTCGTGCTTTGCCTGTGGAGTTGAGAGAACGCATTTACCGAGAGCTGGTCAAAATACAAGTCAAACGTAAAGAACAATTTCATCCGTTACGTCACCGGTGTTTGAATCACTGGTACCTGAATGCTATACAAGGACTGATTCAGTTGAAAGTGTTCCATTGGACAGACATTGATCAACGATCCCCTAGTTTTAAAAAGGATTGGTTTGCTCTGGATGATTCTATCTACTACATTGTAAACTTACTGCATCGAATTCCAGAGGAAGAGTTAACGAATTACCAACATCTTGTTCACAATGTCAACTTAGTGAAAGAGGAAACTTCTGAACGAATTGTAATGTGTAAATTAGTAACTAAACGATTTAAATTCGACACTGAAGTAAAACCATGTCTGTGCAAATGGTACATTTCTTGTGTCAGACAAAAGAGGATTTAGTATGACCTATTCATGGATACTTTGCTAGAGAACATTCGTGCCTTGACTGTGGAGTTGAGAGAACGCATTTACCGAGAACTGATCAAAATACAAGTGAAACGCAAACGCAAAATGATTCAACTGTTTTTAAATTATGCTCTGTTCCAAAGTATAAGAAGACTGATTATGAGTGGATATTACATCAGGCACAAAGGTAAACGAGGCTATTGGCCACCACCCAAGGATTCCAAAAACAGTGTATATACTTATGGATACTTTACAAGAGAACATTTTGGGCTTGCCTGACGAGTTGAGAGAAAGGATTTACCGAGAGCTGGTGAAAATACAAGTCAAACGTAAAGAACAATTGCATCCGTTACGTCACCAGATCTTTAACCACGGTGCCTCCATGGTATAAGAGGACTGATTCGTCAGAAATTGTTTCAGTGTTCAGACCTTGTTAGTGAGTTAGTGAATGAACGAAATGTTCATCATTTTGGTTACTTCGAGATTCACCTAGACCAAAGCATTGAGGAAGACGAGTTAAAGCATTACCAACATATGTTACGTGGAATCTGCTTAGTAGAAGAGAAAACTTCTAATCGAAGTTTGAACTGTAGGTTACAGTATTCTAGATTTCCTACTGGAGAACGAAAATGTCTGGGTAGAATGTACGTGTATTACTTCCGAAAGAAAGAGAGCATAAAAACAGGAATCCATGCCACGGCTTATGTCACAAGTGATTGAACAGATTCCGTGGAAGGAACTCAATGACCATATTCAAACCGTGGATCATTACCATCGATTATTACAAGAACTGTATCCATTCAATTTGGGACGACGCATAGTGTGTGTCTTAGTGACTTGTTTTCTGGGGTTTCGTTTACCAGCCGATTCCTTGTGGACTCTTTACGAACAGTATTTACCACCCATTCAGCATGAAAGTGGTGCCTTTAAATGGTCACGAGAGACTCCTTTTACTCAAAGCCTTGCGTTTTCATCTGGATACTTCTCGACCTCTACGGGAAAAAAAGATTCGTCAACTTTTAGCTACTCAAGACGTGTATGACGATGTGTGTGTAGCTTGTGACTTACACCCCTATTAGACAGATGTCCGTGCCTGGAAAGAATGGGATTTTGAGGCTTGGACCCAAGAAGTGGCCCAGTATGCACGAGAGTTGTTCAAGGAAAAAAGTTACTTTTCAACCCGTGTTAGTGACGGTGCCAGAAGAACCCGTCACCTAGGACGGGACTGTCGTGGACAGGCCTGAAAGACCCTTTCGGGAGGACACTTGTGTGACCTTACCCCCTACTATAGAACTGGTCAGAACATTACCCAAAACATGTTGTACAGACACTTGTGTTTATTCCACATTAATGGTTATCATGTGCCTTTTATCCTTGTACTTAAGCCTTTGGCTTTTATGTATTTTTGTCTTTCGTATTCATGTTTAAAACATTCAATAAACGTGTCCTGAAAAAAGTATATGAACTCTCGTCTTGTTTGTTTTCGTGTCACAAGTGACATTCCTCACACTATGGCTACCTCTGCTGTCTCTGCTCCCTCTTCCTCCACTGTCAAAGTCATCGACGAACACTTAGATCGTGCCAGTTGGGAGGCTTTGTATCTTCGCCATCCCTTTAACATGCTCATTGCTGGACCTAGCGGTTCAGGCAAAACCGAATTCGTCAAACGTTTGATCGAAGATAAACATCATTTGATCGATCGGCCACCTAAGCAGATCGTGTGGTGTTACAAAGAGTGGCGTACAGCCTCTTGCGAGAAAGTCAAGGCGATTCCATCGTGTTTGTGGAAGGCATTCCTAAAGAAGACGACGGCATCGTCTCTGACTCCCGTCAAACCCATTTGGTCATTTTCGACGACATGTTAGGAGAAGACAAAGAAGAAATGAAACTGTGGTTCACGCGCAAAGGGCATCACTGTAATGCCAGTGTCGTTTACATCACTCAAAATTTGTTTCAACAAAGTAAAGCCCATCGCACCATCAGTCTCAATGCGCATTACGTGGTCTTGTTTAAAAGCCCTCGAGATAAATCGCAAGTGCAAGTCTTAGCCAAACAGTTAGGAACGCCTTGGCTGACTCAGGCGTACGACGATGCCATTCAAACGTCACACGCCTATTTACTCGTCGATTTGAAACCTACGACCCCCGAGGATTTGCGATTTCGTACCCACTTGTTTCACCACTGGTCCCAACACGGAGTGCCTGTCCTGTACACGTCTCCGTCCTCGACTTAATTTCACTCCACAAAAAAAATCTATAAAAACCTCAGACCCTTTTCGTCTGTCTCACACAGTGTGAACATGACGTCCCTTCAGTCGTATCTTCCCGTCAAACTGATTCGTGCCTTGTATGGCATCAGTCGAGAACAAAATCCACAAACACGAGCTCGTGTCTTAGAAGCTAGTCTCAAAGAAGTCTTACGATGGTTCACGGTGACGGCACGTCAAATACTCCAAGGAATCATTCAGATTTCTCATCAAACCAAACGCTTTTTCGATCGAAATAAAGTCGCTTTGGTCCAACTGGCCGATCCCCGCATCGACACTCAAACCAAAAAACAAATCATTTTGAAACCTGGAGGGAGCGGTACTCTAGGAGGGGTCATCATTCGCTCTCTCTTAAGATGGGATCCTAATGCCCCAAACTTCTCCCCAAGAAAAAAGTCAAACGAAGCTCCAAGAAGAAGAAAAAGACCAGGTCCCCAAGGAGAAGAACTTCTCCAGTGGCGGGACCCTCCTCTTACCAGACACCACCCCGGAAAAAGAAAAGAAGCCCCCAGAAAAAGAAAAGTCCACAGAAGAAAACTATTCGCAAGAGAGGCACTTCGGCCAGGACGCAACCTTACACTCGCAAACCACGACCTGCCACGGCGGTGACACGGTCACCGGCAGCCTCACGTTCATCCACTTCTCCGTTGATGACACCAAGAACTGAAGAGTACTTGGAGACGTTGATCACACCAAGAACTTCTCCGTTGATGACCCCAAAAAGTACTTCCCCAGTGGCAGGACCCTCCAATTTAGTGGCAGTGGCTGCTGCTCACAAAGTACCTTCTCCCAAAATCAAAGTCCAAGAAAGATCGCGCATGTTACAAAGTTTACTGGATTTGTCCAAGCAAGAACTGGCTCGATTTAGTCCGTTGCGTACCCCTCCACGACGTGTCATGCCTGTCCTCAGACTGATAGGACGTAAAGACAATCAGTGGCGACGCGTTCCAGTATAAAAAAAGGCCTGTGACCAAGTAGGGTATCAGTGTTTTTGGTGCTCCTGAAGACTCAAAGATGTCACCCTCCAGAAAACCCCAAGGAAAAAAAAGGAAAGGACTGCCACCACGTTTAGCCAAACATGGGGACATGTTATCTGTCCTGTCCAAAGCTTCTCCACCCCTACGAAAAAAACTCATTCAACAGCCTCCAAAGAGGTCATCGATACCGTGTGCGAATGTTGTTTGAACGTCTTGAAAGGCACGATCCCTTTGTCCAAACACCAGAAACAATGCTTAGGGAAACATCATCACGTTCTTCGCCAAATGGTTCAAAAGAAAATTCCCATTCGTCAAAAGAAGAAGATGCTAGTCCAACGTGGAAGCATTTTCCCCCTCTTGTTAGGTCCCTTACTGAAAGGAGTCTTGGGAACCATGTTGGGAGGACTGGTGGGAGCAAGATAAAAAGGCCCTTGGAAGTTCCAAGATCTCAGAATCGACCCCTGACAACCCCATGGAAGGACGAAAACTAGCTTTAGTGCCTTACAAACGATGGATGGAATACCATCGTTGGCAAGAACAACGCACCCCGCATTTACCTCCCAATCCCCATTTGAGCGAGATGTCCCAGTTACAACACGAATTGCAGTCCTTGATGGATCACCAAGATTTGTCCGAAACAGAAAAATCGCAAACGTACGGTCAACTCTTGCAACGACTGCAACTCTTTCACCAGAAAGCTTTAGACGAAACAGCTCTACCCACTCTGAAAGATTTTAAGACCTTGATGAAAAGTCCAGCACCATCACCAGTACCAGTACCAGTACCACCAGTACCAGTGACCAAGACAGAAAAAGGAGAAGAAGAAGAAGAAGGGTTTCAAACTCCACCCGAAAAAGTACGCAAGTTAACAACACCACCTACCTCCAGAATTGGATGGATTAAAAAGATGATGGCCACCCCTTCTTCCTCACAAGAGAAAAAGAATGTGAAGACAGAAGTGAAGACAGAAGTGAAACAAGAACCGATATCCCCCGCTCAGACATCCTCCTCTTCAACACCTATTGCCAGTCGCACATGCAAGGCATTGCAATCCAAGAAAGTACCCCAAGAGAAAAAGAGTAGCATCCTCTTGGCCAACTACAATCGTGGCTACAAATATTTGTTTTGTGTCATCGACGTCTTTTACAAATTTGCCTGGGTCGTGCCCTTGACTTCCAAATCGAGCAGCGGGTTAGTGCAAGCCTTGCAACGGGTGTTGAAACAAAGCGGTCGTCACCCTCTTCGATGGCAAACGGACAAAGGCACCGAATTTCTGAACCAAGCTTTCCAAAAAGAATTAAAGAAACGTGACATTCATTTTTTTACCACCGAGAATCCCGAAACCAAAGCCAGCATCGTGGAACGTTTTCAACGCACTTTGAAAGAACGCATGTGGAAATATTTTACGCATCACCACACTCTGAAGTACATCGACATCTTACCGCACCTGGTGCAAGCGTACAACCAATCTTACCATCGAAGCATCGGACGTGCCCCGCAAGACGTGACTCCCGAGAACGAAGTGTTGGTGTTTGAGCGCCTGTTTGGTACGTCCCCGACGAGGGCTGTCCCCAAGAAAAATTGAGAATTGGCCGTAGGAGATTGGGTGCGCATTGGCAAAACCAAACGCACTTTCGACAAAGGTTACTTACCTAACTGGACGACCGAATTGTTTCGTGTCACTGGACGAGTGCATGGCCGTCATCATGCCGTCTATAAATTGGAAGACATGAACGGAGAAGTGCTCAAAGGAACGTTTTATTTGCCCGAGTTACAACGTGTGACCAAATAAGAAGACGACGTGTACGACATCTAAAGCATTCTCGAACGCAGAACCCGTAAAGTGGGCAAACGACGTGTCAAAGAAGTAAAAGTACGTTGGAAAGGATATCCACCCAGTTTTGATTCTTGGATCGACGCTTCGCAAGTCATCGACTATAAAAAGAAGTGACCATCATGCCCTTTCACACAGACGCAGCTACGTCGACCACTCCTTCACCTAGTTCTTCTGTACAAGATTTACAAAAACAACCCTTGTGGGTGTGGTGTGGAGAATGTGTGCCTAAAACGCAAATCGTCTTTTTCTGCCAAATCTTCGTGGTGTATTGTGTCATCGGGGCAGCCATCGCCAATTTGAGTTTGCAACAAAGAGACAAACAATTGTGGACCATTTTATTGAGCAGTTGCATCGGTTACCTGCTTCCCAATCCATCCCTGAAATTCTCTTCCAACGGGAACCACGAGAACCTTGTGTCCAGTGCCAGTGCCAGTCACCACTCCAACAACAACAACCACAACCAGAACCCCATTTTGGGCGGAGACACGCCTCTGACGTCCAGTAACCCCTCGGACAGCCACAGAACTCTGGAATTATGAGTCACGAAAACCAATTTTACTTAACCTTACCCAGTGACAGTTCCATGGAGGTGTTTCCCAACAACACGTTGTGCTGTTACACGGCCAAATTTCCTCCGACCATCCAGTTAGATCTCGAAGCCCATTGGGAAGTGGCTTTAGTGGAAATCATTCACCCGACCCAAGTTCACAATGTCCTTCCCAATCAAAATAAATTTGATGTGGAAGTTCATGACGAGCACGTGCAACATCACTTGGATAAGAATGTCAAATATGAACACAAAACCTATAATGACAAAACTCAAACGTGGACCTACCACTTGTTCATTCCCCCAGGCTATTATTTTAGTGGTCAACATTTGGTCAGCACCATAAGCTCCAGGTTTAATGTCGTGTTTCTGAAAGCTTTGGAAAGTGCCCAAAAAAGTGTCACCATGGAGTACCACAAAGCAGCTCGTCGCTTCTTGATGAAATTTGACCGGAATAAAGTCGTGTCCATTTTATTTTGTCCTGAATTGTTTGACATGTTGGGCGGGAACATGGAGCTGAGGAAGAAAGTAGAACAAAAAGGCAAATTACCAGTCATTTACGACAACGAGTCTTTTGCCAAGTTTTTTTTGTGCCCCGGTAGAACTGAACCAAGGACTGAATTTGATGTTTGTGTACTCTGATGTGGTGGAGTACAACGTGGTGGACACACCTCCGTACCGTTACTGCGTGTCATTCCTTTCAAAGTGGATTCTGCCACGGTCGCTGACGAGGAAGGTGGAAACACTTACCACGTTCACCGCGAATTTGTACATCCTCACTATTTGCCGGTCAGCAAGTCTTATTTGGACACGGTCAACATTGCTATAAAAGGAGATTTGGGACAAAATATTCCATTCACCAAAGGAAAAGTCACGGTGAAACTCCATTTTCGAAAACGGTTCTCTCACGACTCGTAAGTCATGTATCCAGTGTACCGAGGGGTTGCTCGACAGCGAGGACACGGTTTAGGAGATATGTCAAAATCGGCCTTTCTTTCGGTGGCCCCGGTGTTGAAACCGATGGTGACACGCGGATTGCACGCCTTGAAAGATGCGGCACTGACGCAAGGCAAAGAATTTCTCCAAAATGTCATCATCGACAAACAAAACCCTAAAGAAGCCTTCATGAGGGCAGGCAAAATTGTCTTGCTGAAAACGGGCATAGACCTTTTGGGCCGGCGAGACACACCTATAAATGCCCTGCACGCTACCGAGTCAGGCATTCAGCAAGGACAAGGCAGAAAGAGACGACGAAGAAAACACCCTTTCACCAGACTTCACACGTCTAAAGCGAGAAAGACCAAGAAAAGAAGAACCGTTCGAGACTTAGACGTTTTCGATTATTGAGACACAGAACAAAATGATGCACCGAGAATCTTGCGCTTGTTCCAAGTCGGAACTGGATCTGTTTGCCATGCCCCCCACTATGATGACGATGCAAGAATCCCATTGGGTGGAATTTCATCCCGTTTCCTCATTGACAGATTCAGCTTCCATCGAGTTTGAAATCAAAGGACAGCCCGAAGATTACATCGATCTGAATAGCAGTTACCTGTATTTGAAAGTGAAAGTGATCGAACCACCCAACGCTAACCTAGACAATGATGATGCAGTAGCTCCCGTCAACAATTTCATGCATTCCTTGTTCAGCGAAGTGGACTTGTACTTGAATAACAAACTGGTCAGCAGCAGCATGGATACTTACCCTTATGGGGCCTACCTGGAAAATCTCTTGACGTACGGAAAAGAAGCCAAGAACACTCATCTGGATGCCTGCGTGGTATGGAAACCTGACCAAGCGACTAAGTTCAACGGCATTACACTTGCTGGGGATGCTTCAAATCCAACGGGATTTATAGAACGACGGAAGAAAATTCATCTAAGTCGTAGTTTAGAACTGATGGATCGCTTGCATCTAGACATGTGGTTACAAGAACAATATTTGCTGAACGGGGTGGATATCTGTTTGAGACTGAATCGTAGCAGTGCCTCTTTCCATTTAATGGCTGCTGCTGATGCCACTTACAAAACTATCATTCAAGAAGCCAGACTCTACGTGCGTCGTGTGTTACCTAAAGTGGGAAACGACGTCAGTCAGACGTTGAGCAGAACGACCGCCAAGTATCCGATACGACGAGTGGAAGTGAAAACGTTCACCATTCCTGCTGGACAGCGATCCATGATCGAAGATCATCTTTCCCAAGGACAGTTACCCAAGCGTTTAATCCTTGGCATCGTAAGCAATGCAGCCTTCAACGGAGCCTACAATCAAAATCCTTTTGAGTTTAAGCATAACAATGTGTCCAAGATTGAAGTCAGTCGTGATGGCAAGACCTTGTGTACCCGACCTTTCGAACCTGACTTTAGTGATGCGAAGAAGAATTACTTGAGATCGTACTTATCCCTGTACGAAGCCACCGGACAGTTAGGAACCAACACCAGTCACGGCATTACGTACGAGGATTATGCAGGAGGCTATGCTTTGTGGGCTTTCGATTTCAATCCAGACCAAGGCAGCGACGAGGGACATTTCCACCCTATAAAATCTGGCCAGATTCGTGTGGAAATTCAGTTTACTACAAATCTAACAGAGACGGTGAACGTCATCCTGTATGCTGAATTCGATAATACCATAGAAATAAACAGTTTGAGAGAAGTCATTCTAGACTATTAGAAGCCATGGAAGACTATTATCCCTCTTTACCTAGTGGAGAAACTTTGGAGATGGAATGTGAGGAGACCGTGGAAAAAGAAGAAGTGCTCATGATGAAGTCAAGATGGCCAGAACAAGAAGCTCATTTAGTCTCCTGTTTTGCCAAACACTTGGTGGAAAAAATGACGGAATTGATCAAGAAAGATTGCTATGGATGTCAAAACGATCATCCCAGTCAAATTCAACACGATAAATGCCTGATGCTGAGTCAAGAAGAAAAATTGGACGAGTATCCGGACGAGGCTTGGAGTCTCATCTCGGACGAAGTCGTGTGGCATCAGTGGTATAAAGACTTGCATGAACATTCTTGTCCACCATTAACCACTCAAGAATCAGAGTGAGGAGACGAAACGAAGAAACGGTTATTTGTCAGACATTTTCAAGCAAAAAGTCAGGATCGAATTGATGACTTATTATTACCTGTGAAGAAGAAGAAAAAACCACACACAAATGGATACCTGGGAACTTTATTACCTTTTGAACCACAGTTCGTACACGGCTTCTTGGAATCCTGTCGTCTGTGCTAAAGATGAACTCCCTCATCGCAAACCTCAAGACCATCAAGCTTATGTCATCAACACGCACGACAGTCATCTCCCAGGAATTCACTGGGTAGCTGTTTACTTTCCTCAAGAAGGATGTGTGGAATATTTCGATTCGTACGGATTGCCCCCTTTGGAAGACGATATCATCGACTTTATGAGAAGAAATGCTCAGACCACCCTATTCAATAATGTGAAATTACAAGGCACAGATTCCTTGGTGTGTGGACAATATTGTGTGTATTTTTCTGCATCATCGCAGCCTGGGCTATTCCTTAGAACATTTAGTGAGTCATTTTGATCCTCGTTCTTCTTCTAGAAATGATGTGAAAGTACATCGATGGTTCTGTGACCATTATGCTTATCTTTTGTCTCAAGCTAGGAAACGTAGTGTCCATCAATGGCCTAATGATTTCCAACAGTGGAAATCACAATTTCATTCACAACGTTGTCAGCCCTGTTTAAAGTAGAGTGTGAATTGAAAAATGTTTGTGATTTGAAAAAAATGTTTGATGTTATAGTGTTGGATTATTGTTAAAAAATGTTAGAGTTGTTGTTTAGTGTTAAGTGACTTTTGAATAAAAAATGTTGTGTTTTGAAAAAAATGCCTTTGTCTTTTGTTTGGCTATAAGAATGTTTGATTCATGCTCTTTAATTTCTTACTATCCCTCTCATGACACTCATTGAACGTTGCGGCTCGAAAACCGTAGAGGGATGTTTTCCTTCACGTCCGCGCTTTGACTTTAAGAACCGGGGTAGTTACCAGTCAAACCATCCATTGTCGACTCATCCTCCTACGAAGATGTGCTCCAAACTAGCTAAGCTAAACGAAGCCTACGTGAATTTGCATAGGGTCAGACACAGTCTGATACCGAAGCCAGAAGAGATAGAGAATGTGAGAATGCTAAAAGTCACTGAAGACCTGATAGAAGAGCTCTTCAGAGAGGAAGTGAACAGGGAGAAAGAAGAATGGACAGAGAAGTACAGACTTCAGAGACAGCAGCAACAGCAACAACAACAACAACAACAACAGCAGCAGCAACCTGAACCTGAGAGAGGCTTTGTCGATTGTCGTATCGACACCAAAGAGTTCTTCTTCTCTTTCCGAAGAAGCAGACCTATCGCCAGAAAGTCTATAATCAGAGGACATCGCATTCTTAGAAACTAAAAGATTGTCATAGCAAACAAAAAAAAAAAACAAACAAACAAAAAAATGGCCCTTTTCAGGGCTACCCCAATACTCTAGAAAAGAAATTACCATCGATTTGCCAATATGTGTAGGTAGAGTAGTGTGAATATAAACACTAACTCTTTTTTCATAATGTGAGGGTATGTGTTTGTGTATAGGATTGTGTGTTTGTAAGTGCTCACGTACGTTGGTGTTGATAGTAGATTAAGATCATGTTTTTTTTCGGTGTTTGAGGTGTGGGGAGAGTAGATTTGGGGTTTGATTGCTTTGCGTATGTGCATAGTATATTGAAGTGAGTAATGAAAAAAAAATTTAGAATAGGAATGGGTAGTATAAAAAGTGAGTGAGTGTTTCTTTTAGGTCCGCGCGTTGTTTTTGGTCATGATCTAGGTAAGATCAATTTTATGTTTTTAGGGGGATGTTTTCCTTCACGTCCGCACTTTTAGTATAAATTGAAACTCGTTTGGTAGTCCAGCTACTCTTGTTGATTGATCAACACCAAAATGAACACCAGACTAGCGAAACTGTTGGAACTTCATGTGCATCTGGATTATGCCAGGTGCCTGTTGAACGAACTGGCCGCGGAAGCCATTGTGGAAGAGGGAAGGATGAAAGAGGAGGAGAGAAGAAACAAAGAAGAGGAGGAGAGAAGGTACAAAGAAGAGGCGGAGAGAAGATACAAAGAAGAGGAGGAGGAGAGAAGAAACAAAGAAAAGGAGGAAAAGGAGAGAAGAAGAAGAAATTTCAGAATCCCAGAGACAGAAAATTGGGATTCTGAAGCTATTTATCCTCCCTCTGCTCTCTCCCCCAAAAAAGTAAAAAGCAACTGGAGAACAAGATGTGTATGTGGCGCCAGGCCTGGAAGGTGTCATCATTAACCAGGTGTCCATGAAGTTCCAAAAAAAACAGCCCTTTTCAGGGCTACCCAATACCCTAGAAAAGAAATAACCATCAATTTGCCAATGTGTGTAGGTACAGTAGTGTGAATATAAACACTGACTCTTTTTTCATAATGTGAGGGTATGTGTTTGTGTGTTTGTGTTTGTGTTTGTGTTTGTAACTGATCATGTAAGTTTGTGTGAATAGTAGATTATGGGTTTGTTTATTGTTTCTTAGCGTAGGTGGAGAGTATAGTTTGGGTTTTGTAACGGATCACGTACGATTGTGTGGATATTAGATTATGGATTTAGTTTGAATGATATGAGTTTGTAAATAGTAGATTTGGGGTTCGTTAAATGTTGCTTCACGTATGTGGATAGTAGATCATATGAAATGAGAAAAGTAGGGCGATGTTTTCCTTCACGTCCGCGCGTTGTTTGGTCATGATCTAGGTAAGATCAATTTTATGTCTTAGGGGAATGTTTTCCTTCACGTCCGTACTTTAACTATAAGAACCCACGAGGTTTGATGTTTGAACCATTCTACGGAATAATAAAAACGAAGATAGTGGTTGCAAGTGAGTTGTTCAACAATTTGGTACATATATACAATTGGATAATGGATGGTATCTATGTAGTGGAGAGACTAGCAACAGAATGGAAGATAGCAGAGTATCTGGACTACGCTAAATGCCTAAACGTAGCAAAAGAAGTGATAGCAGAAATGATAGAAGAGGAGGAAAAGAGATTGAGAGGTATGATAAATCCCACCTATGTCAGAGTGGAGAGTTTGAAGGAAGCATTGGATTATGTCATCCAAGTCCGGTGCTTCCTAGAACATATAGTGTATTGGACGGAGTTGTCATATGTGAAGAGGGGGCTGGACAGGTTGAAAAAAGGAGAAGAAATAATGAAACAAGTGATGACTGAAGAGGTGAAAAAGATAAAAGAAAAATGGAGTCAAGAAAGACAGGATAAGGAAACAATAAAGAAGAAAGAGGCCTTTGACAAAGTCAATCAAAATTGGATCAAGATACAAGAGAAGTTCAGAGCTATGGGTCACCCAGACTGGTTACCAGAAAAAGAAAAGAGGAAGAACAAAGGAATTTGGGGAAAGATTAGGGGTTGGATGAGGAAATGGAGGAAATAGAAGAAGAAGCAGAAGAAACCCAAAGGCCCTTTTCAGGGCCACCCACATTTCTCGAAAAGAGATAGCCTTTCGATTGCCTACCCCTTTTTTAAAAAATTTAAAAAAAAATAAAAAAAAATCCCATGTTCAATTTCCCTTGTCGCTCAACAGTCCCACGATTTTTCTCCATGTTCATTTCCCTTGTCGCTCAACAGTCCCATGATTTTTCTCCATGTTAATTTCCCTTGTCGCCAGAGTGTCCCACGATTTTTCTCCATGTTAATTTTCCATTGTCGCCAGAGTGTCCCAGGGGGTCCTTTAATGCTAATTTCCATTGTCGCTAGAGTATCCCTATTCACTACTGATATGGTCTGATTGGCTCTCAGACATTGAAAGCTACCCAACACAGTTATTTACAGCTTGATTAACCTTTTAGTGTTAATGTGTCCAACATATAGGCTAATTAATCTACTATTTAGTACACCTGAAGACTAAATCATATGTCTTTTCTTTTTACACCTTTTAGGTAACTAGCTTTTACCTAGTAGATCGTCCGATATTTTATTTTTGTATTTATTGCAAATCTATATCTTCTCACTCGAATGAGGACAACATGAATATTATCTATGATTGGCACACGAACAATTAACAAGATCGCCAAGCCTTTATTATACGATATAATTATCTTTATTAGTTGATAATGTAGCTGTTATAAATCAAAATGACATTCAAAGTTTAACATTGAAGTTCAACTTTCGAGATTAGACAGAAACAGACACAATTACTATCAGTTCCAACTAGTAATAAGTATATATTTTATTTCAGAAGGTACCATCCTGTAAATTCTGTGATCGGAAATTAGTTGAGAAAATTAAACAAACAATAATTGCTGATCATTTTGTATGAGAAAATTAAACAAACAATAATTGCTGATCATTTTGTATTGTGGCTAGTTAAGATATCTCAATCATAATGCTATTTTAAATTTTGAATCAGACGACTATACCAGCAATTTTATTTTTCTGCCCGCTTTGTTATGTCCATGCTTCGTATGAGCTCAGAATTATTAATATACCTGCACTAAGCACACTTTTTACTTCTGTTTATAACTGGAAGCTTCAGTCTCACGGCATTTAAAATCTCGAAACATTATAGCTTTACGAATCGTTTGTTGTCTCTCGAAGGTCATTAATAGAGTTTTCTGCCCTTAACGAAAATTGTAACAAATAAGTTTTAAGATCTAACGGAATCACCAGGAAGGAACACAATTACTCAGTATATATCAGTGTCTATGTGTATAATTATCTCACCCAAGGAAAAAACCTCCACTGCCAAGGACAAAAGCAATAACCGTTGATTTACGGATAACCTTTAGAAGTTTAATTCACGTAAGTGATGCAGGTTTTGAATCCATTAGATTCAAAAGAGATAGGAAACATTGATTGCAAGGATTACGAAACTTATTAAGATCTATTTAATATTTGGAAAACAAAGCAAGATCAAAGAAATTCAACTATTATGGGAATTCAGTTTTACCAAACATCAGCTTATAAAGAAACTTCACTTATAACAGAAGTCCACCACTTCAGCCAAATTACTTTAACTCTGATTAAATTCTTTGCTTAACACTGATAGAACTAGAATGAGATACTCAGTTTCTTATCTGTTGCAGGATTCTCAGAACATTATAAATTAATATTGTAATTTTGAACCTCTATATTTGTTTGGCATTACAAACATAGAATTTAATCTCATGAAACACATTTAGGCTATTCTCTGCAGCATCATGGAATTCTTCTAATATTCCCGTAATCTAAACGATTACGTCTGTGTTCACAGTGATTCAAAATAGGAAGATAACACAATTGGGCCTCACCCATTTTTTCTCCTTGGCTTAATATTTACGGAAATATAGCAACTAATCATAAATTGTGTCTTTGTATGAAAACGCAGATATATGTTTAACTTTTGAAATAAATAGATTCACTCCAGTTGTAAAGGTTATTGACAAATTAGATACATAGATCGTTGGCTGACGATTTTCTTGTTGCTAAGCTAAGTATGTTTTCCCCTGCACGTTCTGCTTTATTGATAAAACAGGAAAAATAAATGTTTCTGCCTTATCAGAGCAGACATTTACATCCCTTTAGACCCATCTGGAATGAGTTTGGACCTAAATTGCAAAATCTATTGATAAGCACGCCCCAAAATATTTTTGCATTGAGTTTGTAGGACGCCATTCACGTAGGTTGATTCATATAGCTCAGGCTTTCAGAGCCTAAAGTTTATGTTATTTCAAAGAAACTTTCTATATATCAGACACAATTACAAAGATACAGCAATAGTTGTATAACTAAAAATAAACCAGCAATGCGAATCATACAAACGCGCGCGTGAGTGTGCGTGTGTGTGTGTGTGTGTGTGTGTGTGTGTGTGTGTGTGTGTGTGTGTGTGATTTGGATTTTAAAGGTAATTTCAACATATTTTCAGTCATATCGCTTCGATGTCTGCATTGTGATGTCTAATACTATGGTATCATGCCGTATACATGTAGCATCGTGTCCCATTCGATCACATTATCCTGACACCAGGCCGACCAGATCGATCACATTATCCTGACACCAGGCCGACCAGATCGATCACATTATCCTTACACCAGACCGACTTAATCCTGAGCTCCATGCGAGGCAGCCGCAGTACCATTTTTATGTCTCTTGTGTGACTCTGTTTCTCTGTTGACTTGCAAAGCGGTGTGCGAAAGTTCTGTTCCGTATTTGGAAAAATCCCAACAACTAAGCAAGACATTGATTCATACTTTCTCCTGTATCTACTCTTGCACCTTTTAAATTATTTGTCATGCTGATTACATGACATGTATTTTGGAATGCTGTCATGGCACAACTATATCTATTTTTGACTTAAATGTCATATCTGAAAACCTTACACAGCTGCTTTCAATTTAGTTTATGTCCTTGTTTTGTTCTTTTTATGTCAATTTCTCTCACATTGTTATTCCCAGAGCCATGCAACTTTCTCGCTGCATCTAGGCGAATGCCACACATATCAAGTAAAGTAGGTCACTGCAATTTTGTTGTTACCCTTCTCTGAAGTTTTTAAAGGATTATATGGTTCATATGCATCCTAAATGGTGTTGAAATTTGTCTTGGTGAATGTGAGAGCAAAGCGTTATTGCCAATTACAACCTTTTATTGAAAGGATGCAGGAAAGTCGTGACAAATCAATGCACTAGAATTGCACGAGAGTGTGCCATGAGCGGCACATGTCGGTCTGACTTAACTGAGTAACGCACTCGAACCACCCCTCTAGCACCAGCAAAGTTAGAATGGCGCCACAGCAGATTTTTCTTTCCTGTTTTGCTTTTTCCTGCGACAGACAGTTTCGCTTACATTGTGTCAAGCGTTTTCCTTCAGCAATCTGCACTTTAATAAGTTCAAAATGGCCCTTTTCATTTCACACTAACGTAAAAATGATTTTTTTGGATGAACTACGTATATAATATTGGATTTTTAAATTATTTTACCTTGGAAGATATCACTGTTCAACAAGAACAGTAAAAAAAGAATAGTGTCTGTGATAACAGTTGCATGGATGACAATGTCAACTCACACAGTTTGATTCAATACGTGACATTGGAATTCTCCATATTGACAACGGAACTTTCTACTACTCAGCACATAACATCGAAAACCTCTATATTAAACTTTCAACACAAACCATTATATTGAAGTTAGTTGGAATGTTTGACATATCAACCACCGCGATGTGATTCAGAAGTTAAATCTACACACTCGACGTAGGAAATAGAACTTTCAACTCTCGCTTCGTAATTCCATGGACATAATTTCAAAACTCGATGTTTGGAACTTTCAACGTAAACAGTTTTATTCAACATTGAAGATGGAATTCACGATATACAATGTTGAAATTTCAATAACCAATATAATAAAAAAAAGTACTTGATATAGATTATGCAACCTTCAACAATTGCTAAGAAATTCAACCAAGGAAGCTTTTAAACAAATCAACACATCAAGCAGAACTTTCAACACCAACAATTTGATTCAACGTTTGAAATTAGAATTCTCGACATGTGAGATTGAACTATCAATTGCTACTTTCTCATTGTGCATGCCTGTGTACCCTATGGAGCCTCATACCTTTGAAAGAAAACAAACCCACTGAGATGAGGAAATAAATTTGCCCCTGCGTTTATTTAGTGATATATTTGCCACCAACACATCTGATATTGATTTTTGAAAAGTGATCTCATTCCTGAGCTGTTCCCAGTAAGACATCTATATCACTGGACACATAGTGCAGAGTAGACGGAGTGAGTTGATTGATTGGTGTTGACGGAAATTTTAACATTTTTCGTTTATATCTAAATAATTGGCAAGGAAAATTTAGCTAAATGTTATTTTTCCAGGAACATCACCAGGCAGCCGACGCGGTCTGGCCTGAGCGTATATGGCATATGTGTCAAACTCAAGGCCCGCGGGCCACATCAGGCCCGGCGTACAATTATAATTTCGAGCTGTTTCGTAACCCATTTGCCATAGACGTGGAAACTGCACCTGTAAATTTGCAGATGGAGCTAATAGAGCTGCAGTGTAATGGGACACTAAAGGCAAAGTACGACATTGTGGGGCCTGCACAGTTCACTCGTTTCATTCCTGAAGAGATGCCCTAGCTTCGTCTACATGCGGCTCGAACCTTGAGCATGTTTGGTAGCACATATCTATGTGAGCAGCTGTTTTCTGTGATGAAGATTAACAAAACATCACACAGGAGTCGTCTTGCAGTCCATCATGAGAATCTCAATGACACAGAACATTACTCCCAACATAAACGAACTTATAGCCAAGAAAAGATGCCAAACATCCAGCTCTGACAAATTGGCATAAGAGCGAAAATGGGTATGCCAATGATTTTTTATTATTAAAACTTTTTTCTGTTTTAATTTATATTAATGTTTAAAAAAAGGTTTAATTTTCCGCTTATTGAATGTTTATCCTGTTCGGCCCGCAACCTTACGTGTAATTTGAGTTTTGGCCCGCTGAGCGATTGAGTTTGACACCCCTGGTATATGGAATCATCAGCCCATGGAATAAGAGTCCGACTCACTACCAAATGAACTACGACGGCTTTTTAACTCTTCCCAAAAGAGAACAGAAACAATCATCCCAACCAAGGAAACTTATCTGTCCATGATGTTTCAATTGCATAACTAACATATAAATATAATGTACAGTTGTCATTAAAATGCCCGAATCTATTATCAACATAGAAAAGAGATTTATGTTTATGTATGTATGTGTATAGTCTTGTCCAACCGTTTATGTGTGTAAGTGCATATTCTTGTCCAACTGTTTCTGTGTGTAAGTACATAGTATTGTCAAACTTCTTCGGTATAAATGTGTATAGAGTAGTCCAACAGTTTATGTATGTGCATACTCTTGTTTAACTGATTCTGTGTGTAAGTGCATATTCATGTCAAACTGTTTCTGTGTGTATCTGCATAGTCTTGTCCAACTGTTTCTGTATGTATGTGCAAAGTCTTATCCAACTATTTCTGTATGTTAGTGCATAGTCTAGTCCAACTGTTTCTGTATGTATGTTCATATTATTGTCCAACTGTCTGTGTGTATGTGTATAGTCTTGTCCAACTGTTTTTGTACGTATGTGCATAGTCTTGTCCAACTTTTCTGTATGTATGTGCATAGTCTTGTCCGACTGTCTGTGTGTATGTGTATAGTCTTGTCCAACTGTTTTTGTATGTATGTGTATACTCGTGTTCAACTGTTTCTGTTTGTATGTGCATAGTCTTGTCCAACTTTTCTGTATGTATGTGCATAGTCTTGTCCGACTGTCTGTGTGTATGTGTATAGTCTTGTCCAACTGTTTTTGTATGTATGTGTATAATCGTGTCCAACTGTTTCTATTTGTATGTGCATAGTCTTGTCCAACTGTTTATGTGTGTAAGTGCATAGTATTGTCAAACTGTTTCGGTATGTATCTACATAGTCTAGATCAACTGTTTATGTATGTGCATGCTCTTGTCTAACTGCTTCTGTGTGTAAGTGCATAGTCATGTCAAATTGTTTCTGTATGTATGTGTATAGTCTTGTCCAACTGTTTCTGTATGTATGTGCATAGTCTTGTCCAACATTTTATGTGTGTAAGTGCATAGTCTTGTCCAACTGTTTCTGTATGCATGTGCATAGTCTTGTTCGACTGTTTATATGTGTAAGTGCATAGTCGTGTCCAACGTTTTCTGTAGGTATGTTCATATTATTGTCCAACTGTCTGTGTGTATGTGTATAGTCTTGTCCAACTGTTTCTGTATGTCTGTGCATAGTCTTGTCCAACTGTCTGTGTGTATGTGTATAGTCTTGTCCAACTGTCTGTGTGTATGTGTATAGTCTTGTCCAACTGTTTCTGTGTGCATGTGCATAGTCTGGACCAACTGTATGTATGTATGTGTATAGTCTTGTCCAACTGTTTCTGTATGTATGTGCATAGTCTTGTCAAACTGTTTATATGTGTAAGTGCATAATCGTGTCCAACGTTTTCTGTTGGTATGTTCATATTATTGTCCAACTGTCTGTGTGTATGTGTATAGTCTTGTCCAGCTGTTTATGTATGTCTGTGCATAGTCTTGTCCAACTGTCTGTGTGTATGTGTATAGTCTTGTCCAACTGCCTGTGTGTATGTGTATAGTCTTGTCCAACTGTTTCTGTGTGTATGTGCATAGTCTGGACCAACTGTATGTATGTATGTGTATAGTCTTGTCCAACTGTTTCTGTATGTATGTGCATAGTCTTGTCCAACTGTTTATATGTGTAAGTGCATAGTCTTGTCCAACTGTTTCTGTATGCATGTGCATAGTCTTGTCCGACTGTTTATATGTGTAAGTGCATAGTCGTGTCCAACGTTTTCTGTAGGTATGTTCATATTATTGTCCAACTGTCTGTGTGTATGTGTATAGTCTTGTCCAGCTGTTTCTGTATGTCTGTGCATTGTCTTGTCCAACTGTCTGTGTGTATGTGTATCGTCTTGTCCAACTGTTTCTGTGTGTATGTGCATAGTCTGGACCAACTGTATGTATGTATGTGTATAGTCTTGTCCAACTGTTTCTGTATGTATGTGCATAGTCTTGTCCAACTGTTTATATGCGTAAGTGCATAGTCGTGTCCAACGTTTTCTGTTGGTATGTTCATATTATTGTCTAACTCTCTGTGTGTATGTGTATAGTCTTGTCCAACTGTTTCTGTATGTCTGTGCATAGTCTTGTCCAACTGTCTGTGTGTATGTGTATAGTCTTGTCCAACTGCCTGTGTGTATGTGTATAGTCTTGTCCAACTGTTTCTGTATGTCTGTGCATAGTCTTGTCCAACTTTTTCTGTATGTTTGTGCATAGTCTTGTCCAACTGTTTATATGTGTAAGTGCATAGTAGTGTCCAACGTTTTCTGTAGGTATGTTCATATTATTGTCCAACTGTCTGTGCATATGTGTATAATCGTGTCCAACTGTTTCTGTATGTATGTGCATTGTTTTGTCCACTGTTTATGTGTATAACTGCATAGTATTGTCAAACTGTTTCGGTATGTATGTACATAGTCTAGTCCAACTGTTTATGTATGTGCATTCTCTTGTCTACCTGTTTCTTTGTGTAAGTGCATATTCATGTCGAATTGTTTCTGTATGTATCTGCATAGTCTTGTCCAACTGTTTCTGTGTGTATGTGCATATTCTTGTCCAACTGTTTCTTTGTGCAAGTGCACAGTCTTGTCCAACTATTTCTGTATTTGCATCGTGTTGTCTAACTGTTTATGTATGTATGTGCATAGTCTTGTCCAACTGTTTATGTGTAAACTGAATTCGAATAATTTAGATTAGAAACTGGGTTTGTATCTCTTACTGGCTTAAAAATTAATTAACTAGTAACATAATCAATGAAATTAATGATTTGATGTGTGTGAGAACATATATGTTTGTCTGAATGTTTATGAGAATGAATATGTATCTACCTATATGTGTTGGATATGATTCTATGTATGTATGTATATATGCATGTATGTATGTATGTATCTATGCATGTATGTATGTATGTTTCTATGCATGTTAAAATCGTTCCAATGAACTAATGTATATTAAAATTCAAATTTCAAACTGACTATAAACCACATATATCCATCTACAGCACCTAAGAAAGTTCTGAGTCTTAGCAAAGCTCTGTGCACATTTTAGTCTAAATTGTCTAAGTCAGCGTACCGCTCTATGGAGCACCCCCGCAGCGTTAGGAAGCTATGTTTCGTATTTACGGTCACCTTAACCACGTGATTAAATGTATTTAATTCTGTATTCTGTAGCTACGTATTCCAACCCGCAACCCTTCATGAAACCTAGAGTTTCAAGATTCGTAGAAAGACGTAATTAGCGATGTTGATTTACTGCAGGTCAATATATTATTATCGCTTTCCGCAAGTATATTACAAATATCAAATCGCAAAACGAACACATTAAAACACTAAAATGAAACAGGAAAATAAACAGACACTAAGAGATCTGGGGGAATAAACAGGGAAATAAAAATGAACAAGGAATCCAAGTTTACTATCTACCCATCCCCGATCTTAATACGTTGTTGAAGATAATGATCTTTACTTGATGGAAATCCATTAGCTACACACTGAAATAGCAACTCTATTAACGTAACTGCAAATTGTTCAATGAATTGCCTTGTTGTTAGCAAAAATATTCAGTTATTTTAGAAACCAGAATTAAAAATCAACCAAGAAGGAAGATTTTCTCTACATTTTAAAGAAAATCGAATATGCTTATGCTCACCAAAAACGTTTCATAGCTAAAACTTCTAGTTCCACGACTACACAACATAGCGTATAATTTCAATTCAAAACAAAAGCAAATTTATTTAAATTATTTCTTCGAAAACCAACGGTATATCATAATGATGACCGTGCTCAATGCAAATTCAAACACTAAATTGCCTATTTACGCCAATATCCACGTTGACCACATTTTACATCTACAGTCATAACATTTAAGAACACAATCTACGGAGTACAGTTTCTGACCCGTGACTAACAAATCCATGGTCTTATAATAAGCGGTAGCATTTTAGATGGCCAACCATCACAATTGCTTTTAATACAATATGCGTTACTTTACAATCAAAACAGATTCATTTTGTAAATCAATCCCCCTCATAGGTCTTTATCGTACAATATATACCTTCCTTGGATAACATGAGTGTAACAATTCAGTAACTGAATATTAAACTATTTTCCATCAAATAATCTTACATTTAGGAATTGTGTCTCATTTAACGTGAGGAATAACAAAAGGTTTCATTTGTAGTGAAGTAACAATGTGCTACGCACAAAATGTTCGACCCCACTTACTGTAAATTCAAAGTCCGTACCACAGTGTGCCGATCATAAGAGAAATCTTTAGTATAATAAATAGTGTGATTGATTATCTACATTTGAAGCGCAGTATATGTTCCAACGTCTATGTATCTAACCACCCATCTCTTTGTCAGCCGGCTGCTAGTGTTTCCGCTGTTAGGCCATTCATCTAGCAAGATGGATAGAAATCAAGAAAGACATAATCATCAAAATGAATTTTGATCAAAAACTGAGTTATGATGATAACAGAATTGGTTAGGCATTTCATTACGTATTTTCCTTTGACATTAGTTTCTGGTCAAAATGCTTCAGATGATTCAGAGCTTAAACGTTTTGAATACAAACCATTGTACGGTTAAATTTAGGTCTAAAGTTTAGAGTTCTTCAAAACTGCCTAAGATATGACTATTTCCTGTATCTGTTTTCCTTGTTTTCAAATCACTTTTATCTCTTCTCATGATCAGACTTTAATGACATGAAAGAAAGCTCTCATTGACGAAATCATAGCTATGCCTGACAAATTAATTTTCTTGTATATGACGGTATTATGCGCTGCAGCCCTTTGCATCGGAACTAGTCACACACTTTCACCAATCAAATCTACCTCCGAAGAAATGCAGCAATTATCAGTTGAAGCAGAGGGACGCACGTTTCCTTGAGATCCATATTTGATAAGAATAACTGAACAGATTTAATCTACTCATGTGAGACAAATTGTTTAAGGGAATCGCAGTCGTAACTTTCCTTGTCCCTGGTCCGTTACATTGGTGACGAGAACGCGCTAGGGTGTTTCTGCAATGTTCGATGTAGTAATTGACAATCCTCTGCCTGAGAGTTACAGATGGTGCTAATTTGTTGGTGTTATGCCGATTTAATGGCAAAACACAAATCAGGTGCTTCCTGTTGGCATTGATAATTACATCAGAAAATTCATAAAAGTGTTGTTGTGCTTAATAAGTAAAATATGCCTTCCAAGTTCGAAAATGTAACAAGTACGTGATTTTCTGATGTTTCAAGGGAATGGATATACTTTCCAGCAATTTTTGATATTGAATTTATTAAGGGCAGAGGTTCTCTGATGACGATGCAAATAAATAACAGTGACACGTGGTACGCTATGAAACCCCAGAAACTGTGTTTCCTAATATTTAATCTGAGTGCTAGAAGTGCAATAAGAAAATGAAATAGGTTTATAATCCAAATTTGGTCACTTAATCATGTATTGATTTTAGCCATGTGAGTTCGAAACGAACAAAGGATAACATATATTGAGACTAATTCTAATGAAGCTGGGTTACAGCATGATAATTGATTAAAGTAATAAGAGTATTATATAAATTGCCACAGAAACAATGATGTTTTTGGTTAGTTTTTAAACTTTACTAAACGTCACGTCAAAGTTGTTTTGGAACATTCCCATAAATACTGCGGTCTGCATCTGCACACAGGTCTTCAGACTATACTCGTTTGATATATTCAAGGCATTGCTGACACTGACACTGAGAGTTAGTAATCTTAATTTTACGGTAATTTTAAAGAGTCCATTAAGATATGATTGTTTTTAGACTTTGAAAGAACAAGTTTTTATCTGGTTTCTTAATTTTACATACACGTCTCATCTACCTGTTTGGGTTATTAAACATTAGATTTGACACCAAATATGTAAGCTTAATTTATCATTTAAGCAAAAGAGTATTAAATGGAATACAGATTGTACTAATCAGATTGAAGGCGGGTTAAAAATATTACCCAAGTAATCTATGCAAGGTAGAGAGGTACGTCATTAGAACTTCCATGGGTCATTGACTTTTCCTTAGACAAACTTGTTCAATTGATTTGAGTTGCTGGGGAAACCCATTCTTTAAACGTTATTTTTTAGATATAAACGGGTTTTATATACTTCAATGACGATACGTTTAAGATACGAAAACGATGAATGTATTGCAGAAGGAAGAATAATTTAGACAAACGGAAAACCTGTCAAAACTCTTCAAGAAACTGATTGATTAATTTTGTTTTCAAACCATGAAAACGATTTGCAAAACGGGTGACAGGAAGGCAAAGTCCGTTAACGGGAAGCAGTTATCTGACATTCTTTCTGATTTAGCGAAGAAAGATACATTGGACTGTTTAGCGTTTTTAACGGAAAGGTCAAAACTGGTTTGTTAGATTTTTCCTTTTCAAAAATAGTTTATTTTTTTTAAGAAATCACGCAAAAGCACTATCTGATTTCTATCGTGGCATGATTACTAAGAGAACGAATTAAATTACATTCCTGGATGAAACTATGATGAATTAGATGAAATAATATCTTCAGATGAAATTGTCACTGTAACCAGTAAAGAGAAAACATAAATTGTATATTACATTTTTTATTTGAAATGAATATTTGATATATGGCTGTGATATTTTAGCTCCAATAGCATGCTTCATATGTAATACTTGGCTTGATTGTGGCTTCAACCCATATAATTTGCGTGAAGGGATAATCATACGTTGGATATAGGGGTAATTTACTAAAGAGAGATTATACATTGGGTGACGGGGTAATTATACCAAAGGAAAATTATACAGTGGAGTAAGAAATAAATAAACCAGTCCATATAAATTTCGATACTGCAGATACATAAAATAATAGGGGACACAATATAACATGTTGTATGTCTGCGCTATTCCTAATATAGGGTCGATAGGTTTGGTCCGTGAAGAAATCAATACAATGTCAGATGGCCATTTTGGCGTCATAAAAGGAGTGGGTACTACAGATACAATATTTTTTTTTAAATAGTATTGACAATATGAACATAAATGGCGGATATAGAGGATCTCATATGGGGTAATGACTTAATATTAAATTTAGGACATTTATGAAACGGGTTGAATAATGTACAGCTTTTGAGAGCCTTTGCTATTTACGCCATTTTGATATCATGATACTGATACAACTGTTGGAGTACATTGCCCTTTTTCGAACAGTTGCGACCATTTACCCCAGTTTCCATTTCGTTACAAAACATTCCAGAAAGCGGGGTTAGAAACGTTTTCCCACGATCGCAGCGAATCATTGAAGACAATATCTCCCAATAATTGTATATGCTTACTGGGAACAATCAGAATCACATAAAGTGATACAAGTTGTCATATAAAAATATGAAACTGTACATGCTATAGGAAAACTATACCAACTATGTTATTAATAAGCTTTATTGTTCGTATGTTGATTTCCATGAAGGGTAATCTCTGATTGAGTTTTATCGTATTCAGAGAAAACTATGCATTCATTTTTAACTTCATTCAGAAAGTACTTTTTTTTAAAGAGAATATCTACTCCTCTGTTGTTACTAGAAAGATCGCAAAACCTTCCAATATAACCTCAATTCAAATCTCTAACTCATTATCACTTAACTTATACAATACAAATTTATTCGGTCAGTAATATTAACATGTTTTGTCTGCATCAACAAATATAATATTTAACGTAGTTTTGTAACATGTGGGAAACATGTAATCGACAATAAGCAATGTAAATTATTACAACTCATACCAGGAATATAAAAATGAAAAAAGAAACAAGATTATAGTCAACTTCGCAATTCAAATTGAATATTTTTAATACGAGCATAATGATTTTGACGGGAATATATCAGTATGTAACGTCAATAATTTGTTGATACTGTCCTTCTTAACTTTATCGCCTTGCCTGCGATTCTTTAATCTCATTCAACCAACGAGTATGTGTGTATGTGATTTAGATTTTTAACGTAGCTTTAACAGTTTTCCAGTCATATCGCTACGATGTCTGCAGTGTGGCAATTTTTTAGTGATGTCTAGCACTTGGGCATCATGCCACAGACATGTGACATGATGTCCCACACAGTCACATTATCCTGACACCAAGCCGACCAGTCCTAACACTAACCTCTTAATGCTGAGCGCCAAGCAAGGCAGCTGTTAGTACCATTCTTTGTGGTTAGTGTTAGGACTGGTTGGTCGGCTGTCAAAATAATGTGACCGGTTGATACATCATGCTATATATCTGCGGCATAATGCTTCAGTCTAGACATCACTATAAAACGTCACACTGCAGACACTGTAGGAAATACACTGAACATTTGTTAAACATACATTCAAAATCCACAATACAGACACTTACTTGTCTTGTCTAATCTATGTAGAATATGACCAACTGTATTGGAAGCAGCCACGCAGTGTTAATATTTGTAACAATCAATACGTTTGCAACAAAAACGGAAGCAGACACTTTCGAGGAGAAATAAAATGCTATCCTCTAGCACTACATTACACCAGCCTTTTCAATGCCAAATCTACGCACTGGAATGCTCTGTAGTAGATATACAGCCAGTAAAAGTATACTGAGAAATAGAGATACACAAAATACACAGGAATGAACTGGTTAGTCAACAGAGAAGGTGAGATCATAATTGGCGAATATCAAGAAAGAATTTCAAGAGAGACAACTACCATTGGCAATAATTTAAATATTCACAGCATAAACAGGAAGGACACTTAAACAGTTATGCAAATATTATATGACCTTTCCGTTTGTAAATAGATTCTATGAAACCTGACACTGACATATCTTTAAAACAGATACAAAGGATAAAACTGGCATTAGCGACGTACTGATCAAACAAAATAGCTGCATGGCAAGAAAAGCAGGAATCAGCATGACATCTATTTAGTTCAAAAGGTAAATAGATTTTTCCAATGATTACCAATGAATACTGCTTGATATTAAAATCCTATATATTGTTTTCTCTATATAGCAGCTTATCGTCAAGATTCTGTAGAGGTGGTAAATGAGAAATAAGTAGTGGTAGTACTCCTTCATGAGGCAAATATGATTTATTCATAGACAAAATCAACCAATTAGCTTATGAATTATTCGATTGAGTTAGGCAAATAAAGCAACAACAGGCTTACCTGATGTTATCGGAAATGTGGTAAGCTTCAGTTTGAAAAACAGTGGACAGATTATTTGTTATCTAGAAGAAATGAAACTATAGCAACGATTAGTATCGAGACAAATGATCGATTAGTTTAAGACAATTATGGGTCTTGCAAGTTAATAACTGGAACGGTGTCAACCCCTTGTGATTACTGTGTGTCATCTGAACGTTGGAACAAAATTGGATTTAATTATCAGACCTGACACTAGGACTATTGTGATTATAGTCCTTCTTCTCTACCTAATGTTTACTCACTGTCACTTCATTTTTCATCCTCTCTTAATATCACAGATTTAATAGCATTTTGGGGGAATGCCGTTCGTTTCAACATAGGTATTTATTATAATGGTTTATTCCAAATATTAAAGAGTCTTTGGATATCTGTTCGTACGAGTCTTTGGATTGTTGTACTTGTTACTATAATAAAACGTAATACCAGTTTTCATCATTAGTTTACTTAATAACAGAAAGACGCTTTTGGAAAAAGCAGTATAGTTTAACTTTGCATTTCGATGTGTTATGCATTTTTAAAAACGTTTGAAAATGCTTTTATCTAAGTGACAGTGTTGTTCTCAAAATAGCTCAGTTAACATTTTAGCAGTGTGTTGAATAGTGGAAACATACTGGATCACAGATATCTTACTTCCAATTTGTGCCAAAAAACGCACTTTACGTACAGTCTGATGCCTTGGTTTATTATATTTACTATTTTGTTAATCAGTTGCTATCAAGAAAAAAAATGTAAGTTCGTTCAGTAGTTTTCATTTGCAATTTGGTATCCTGAGAAAAATATTTCCTTCAGTAGGTTCAGTAGCGCTTATTTTCGCATTATAAAATCTGTATGTTCATGTATCTTTCTAGGTACCAGCAAACCAATAGATGAACTATGCTCCACGGTGAAATTATTTTGTTTTAATACAACTAATTTCAATTATGGGTTTCAAATATACCCATCATCATTGATGAGGTTTTACATTTTCCTTTCATGCATCTTCAAAAATGATGGACCACTCCGGTGGCCTAGTAGTTAAAGCGTCTGCCTTGGATACGAGAGGTCACATGTTCAAATCCCGGCCGATTCATGCCAAAGACTTAAACAAATGGTACTAACAGCTGCCTCTTATATATATATATATATATATATATATATATATATATATATATATATATATATATATATATATATATATATATAATTTTTAAAATTTAATTGTTTGTTTGTCATTTTTAAATTTTTATTTTTCTTACATGCTATTGTAATGTAAATGTATTCATTAGAGATGACACCATTTCAGAAAATTGACTGTTAGTTTATAAACAACCGGTATTGATCTAAATTCTGACCTGGGTTCAGAATTAGTAAACAAAGTTCTATTTTATTTTAAAATGATTGTTGTTGTCAAGGTCATGATGGAACTACGTGGGTTAAGAAGTAAATACTTTTTTTAAAAATTATTCTAGGAATAAAATCATTGGTCTAATCAAGGCTATATTCTGAGTATGTGATATAAACGCGATCATCTGACGTTGACCCCTTTGATTTCGCACTTCTGGTTTTCCATAACTACGCATTTGTTAGTTATAACAGTGATGTGTAGAGAGAGATTTCTCAATATTTGGGCTTTTTACAATGATGTTAAGTTAATTTGTTGTAGCTAGATTTTAAGTTAATAATTCCTCAGATCAGTTGGATTTGAAAAGGATTAATTCTTTATTCACTGGAAATATTTTGACGAATGCTCACATACATTTTGAAACGACTTTGCTTACAAGTTTAATGTGTCATTATTTGTACTTCTACAAGGAACTGTAGATAAGCACAGTACTGACTACAGCATTCGTCATCGTCATCCATCTTGGATGTTACATCAGGATTCGATTTGAAATTATTAGAACATTTATTACTAGGACTTTTGTAATTTAATTCGTGGATTATTCTTAGATTATTTTTGGATTTGATTCTTGAAACCCTAAGTTCTTTCCCTTTTTTCAATTTTACAGAATTTTCCAGGAAAATAAATTATTTGTTAAATTTTAAAAAGCATGTTGTTTCAACACTTTCTGTGTTACTGTTTATTCGAGCGTAAACACGTAATATACCCCAGTGCTAGACATCATTATAAACTGCCACACTGCAGAGATCGTAGCGATATGACCGTAATTTTAAAAACAAAATCCACATCACAAATCAAACTCATAGTATAGTATTGAAAGTTATTAAATATCAGGGAGGAGATTCAACAAACAACTGTTCTTACACACAATGTCAATACTGGATGATTCTACTAAAGCCTGACGATATATTATGATTGTTTGCGGTTTTATCTCTGCAGAGAATGTTCTTTTAAAGATTGTATGTTGTCGTTATCAAAACTAGTTTTGGTTTGCATGGACAAATTAAGTGCCAGTTAAGTTTACTGTCATCTTCTTTATCATTAAACATTACGCATTATGTTAGATATTGAACAATACCTATGTCGTTAAATAATTAAACAATATTTATGGCGTTTAATATTAAAAAATACTACAATCGTTATTTATTAGACAATATTCATGTCGTTAAACATTAAACAATCCTTATGTCGGTTTATATTAAGCAATACACAAGTCGCTAAATGTTAAATAATATCCATGTCGGTAAATATTAAATAATATCCATGTCGGTAAATATTAAATAATATCCATGTCGTTAAATATTAAATAATATCCATGTCGGTAAATATTAAATAATATCCATGTCGGTAAATGTTAAATAATATCCATGTCGGTAAATATTAAATAATATCCATGTCGGTAAATATTAAATAATATCCATGTCGGTAAATATTAAATAATATCCATGTCGGTAAATGTTAAATAATATCCATGTCGGTAAATGTTAAATAATATCCATGTCGGTAAATATTAAATAATATCCATGTCGGTAAATGTTAAATAATATCCATGTCGGTAAATGTTAAATAATATCCATGTCGGTAAATATTAAATAATATCCATGTCGGTAAATATTAAATAATATCCATGTCGGTAAATATTAAATAATATCCATGTCGGTAAATATTAAATAATATCCATGTCGCTAAATATTAAATAATATCCATGTCGGTAAATATTAAATAATATCCATGTCGGTAAATGTTAAATAATATCCATGTCGGTAAATATTAAATAATATCCATGTCGGTAAATATTAAATAATATCCATGTCGGTAAATATTAAATAATATCCATGTCGGTAAATGTTAAATAATATCCATGTCGGTAAATATTAAATAATATCCATGTCGGTAAATGTTAAATAATATCCATGTCGGTAAATATTAAATAATATCCATGTCGCTAAATGTTAAATAATATCCATGTCGCTAAATGTTAAATAATATCCATGTCGCTAAATATTAAATAATATCCATGTCGGTAAATATTAAATAATATCCATGTCGGTAAATATTAAATAATATCCATGTCGGTAAATATTAAATAATATCCATGTCGGTAAATATTAAATAATATCCATGTCGGTAAATATTAAATAATATCCATGTCGGTAAATGTTAAATAATATCCATGTCGGTAAATATTAAATAATATCCATGTCGGTAAATATTAAATAATATCCATGTCGCTAAATGTTAAATAATATCCATGTCGGTAAATATTAAATAATATCCATGTCGGTAAATGTTAAATAATATCCATGTCGGTAAATATTAAATAATATCCATGTCGGTAAATATTAAATAATATCCATATCGGTAAATATTAAATAATATCCATGTCGGTAAATATTAAATAATATCCATGTCGGTAAATGTTAAATAATATCCATGTCGGTAAATATTAAATAATATCCATGTCGGTAAATATTAAATAATATCCATGTCGGTAAATATTAAATAATATCCATATCGGTAAATGTTAAATAATATCCATGTCGGTTAAATATTAAACAGTATTAATGTCGTTTAATGTTAAATGATATCCATGTCGTTAAAATCAAACAATATTCATATCATTAAATATTAAACAATACCCTTGCTGTTAAATATAAAAAATGTCCATGTGTTTAAATATTAAACAATGCCCATTTCGTTAAATATTACAAATGCCCATGTTATTCAATATTAATAAATACCAATGTGTTTAAATAGTAAACAATATTCATGTAAAGTAAACGTCAAAACGAGTTAAAGGGCAAGGGCAAGGTAGCGTGTTAGATTTATAGATCTGAGATCCATTATGTAATTTTAAGGAATGTTTGTATGTTGGCTTGTTTGCTGCAAGATTAGTAAGATTCATTATTTTAAATATGGATTTGTTGGGGTTTTAATTCCGAGAAATTCGGTTGGTATGTAGTATTGCTCAGTACATCTAGTCAAATTTCTTGCTTAAATCGTCTGTAAAGAACAATGATTATTGCTTGCAAATATTAACAACTATAGTCGATCAAACGAACTTTACTGGTTTTGTTTACTGCGTATCTGAGCATGTTAATGTTCTAGTTGTTACCAGGGTGTACTCCAAGTCCTGATGTTCTAGTTGAAAACAGGATGTATTCCATGTCGTAATGTTCTAGTTGTCAACAGAATGTATTCCAAGTCGTTATATTCTAGTTGTCAACAGGATGTATTCTAAGTTCTTTGGATCTAGTTGTAAGCAGGATGTATTCCAGAAGCTAATGTTCTAGTCGAGAACAACATGTATTCCAAGTTACAAGTTTCTAGTTGTAAGCCGGATATATTCCATGTCCTAACGTTCTAGTTGTCAACAGATTGTATTCCAAGTCCTAATGTTTAGATTGTCATCATGACATATTCGAAGTCCTGATGTTCTAGTTGTCAACAGGATGTATTTCAATTCCTAATATTCCACTTATCTACGGAATGTATTTAAATTTTCAATGTTCTGGTTGTCAACATGATGTTTTACAGGTCATAATGTTCTATTATACGACAGGATGTATTCCAAATCCCAATTATTCTAGTTGTTAACATGATGTATTTCAAGATCCAAGATTCTAGTTGTAAGCAGAATATGTTCCAAGTCCTAATGTTTTAGTTGTCAACAGGATGTAATCCAAGTCCTAAAGTTCTAATTATCAACATGACGTATTCGAAGTCCTGATGTTCTAGTTGTCAACAGGCTGTATTCCAATTCCTAATATTCTACTTATCAACGGGATGTATTCATATTTCCAATGTTCTGGTTGTCAACAGGATGTTTCCAGGTCTTAGTGTTCTAGTTGTTAACATGATGTTTTCCAAAGTCCAAAGTTCTAGTAGTAAGTAGAATGTATTCCAGGTCCTAATGTTCTAGTTGTCAACATGATGTATTCCAAGGTCCAAAGTTCTAGTAGTAACTAGGATCTATTCCAGGTTTTATTGTTCTCGTAGACGACAATATGTATTCGAAGTCCTCGTGTTCTATTTGTCAACAGGATGTTTTCTATGTCCTAATGTTCCAGTAGAGTACAGGATGTATTCCAAGTTTCAAGGTTCTAGTTGTAAGCAGTATGTATTCCAAGTCATATTGTTCTCGTAGAAAACAGGATGTATTCCAAGTACTAACGTTCTAGTTGCCAACATGATGTATTCCAAGTCGTTACATTCTAGTTGTCGACATGATGTATTCGAAGGTCCAAGGTTCTAGTAGTAAGCAGGATGTATTCCAGGTCTTAATGTTCCAGTAGACGAAAGATGTATTCCAGGTCCTAATGTTCTAGTTGTCAACATGATGTATTCCAAGATCGAAGGTTCTAGTTGTAAGCAGGATGTATTCCAAGTACTAATGTTCTAGTTGTCAACATGATGTATTCCAAGGTCCAAGGTTCTAGTAGTAAGCAGGATGTATTCCAGGTCCTAATGTTCTAGTCGTCAACATGATGTATTCCAAGATCGAAGGTTCTAGTTGTAAGCAGGATGTATTCCAAGTACTAATGTTCTAGTTGTCAACATGATGTATTCCATGTCCTAATGTTCTAGTAGACGACAGGATGTACTCCAAGTTTCAAGGTTCTAGTTGTAAGCAGGATGTATTCGAAGTCATAATATTCTAGTAGACTACATGATGTATTCCAAGTCATACTGTTCTATTTGTTAGCATTGTGTACTATATATACACTGAATATCATCTTTTTGATTATATCAAAAGATGTTTATCTGACGTATTTCTTAATTTTGTTTAGTTTAACGTATTTTATTACCCAGAAGATCACAATTATTCATGCAGGACAAATGTATTGAAACAAGGTTTTCAACTTAAATTTTCCTCTCCATTGTATACCCCAGCTGTCGATACTCATACTTCGTAAAGAACTTTATATCTTATTTTAGGTGTCAGATTATATATGATCAAACCATATTCCGTAGTTTTAGTCTGTGTTACATTTCATCTCAAAAAATGTACCTAATATAATATTGTTAATTTACATTATGTGTGACAGTTGCTGTCAGATATAAAATTACCTAATATGCCAGTATCCTTTGTTTTAGCTAAGGTTTTAAAAGAAGTTTCTCAAGCTGAATTCCAGATATATTCTTATTCTTTATTCAATTTTGAAATTGGATGTTAAAATACTCACATATAAATATGATGCAAATGAAAACTACACATAGTGCATTACACGATGTATGTTTGTCTGTGCGTGTGTGAGAGGGACAGAGATACAGAGAGATTGATCTTATTAACGTTACAAAAAACAATAAAGCGCTTCAAGCTAAACAAATTTCTCGTTCGGTTGCTTAAATAACACATTGGGTAATTATATAATTTCTACGAATCTGATGAAGAGTTTAATGTGTGTAGAGATAGTTTATTCCATCTGTAATTGTAGATTAATGGTATGAATTTTCACTGATTTACGACATCGAGAATGGACGCGATTGGCAAATTTTCTCACACTTTAGGTCACTATACTGTGTGCATATTGATCATGGTTCTGATCGTCGTTTAGTTTATATAAAATAGTGCATAGGGTACAAATGTTTGTTTGGTTAGATCAGGCTGTTTAAAATGGAGCGTGTCTCTACATGAACGGAGGGATACACTATGAACACATCTAGCTGTTTTGAAGTGTAACTTTGCAAGTTGTCCGAATCAGTAGTTGTACATGATAGTACACTTTCAGATGCGTATTCATGAATCGACCGAATATAAGTTACTTAAATTTTGTTTAGGTTGTCTTAATAAACAGTGTTTTAACTTTCTTCAGCTGTAGGATACACACGCAGTAAATACTATCGTAGCATCGATACAATTCAACCTAGAAACATTTGATGCTAAAATAAATTTAAGCTGACAATGGATTGTACGAAATATATATTTCCAGGTGTAAATTAAAAAACGTAAACATTCAATTTCTCTGTTATTAAACTAAACCTTCTAATGGAGAAGCTTCCAAAAATCAATTGTTATTACGCCAGATATAAATAATCTGCTCATAATTGGTTGGTTGTATAAAGTCTGAAAAGTTGTCACAGACGAGAACTCTGTGTCCTAGTACTGATGTACTCTTCGATCCATGGCAGTAAATTATCTTCAGTCCCAAAGCTTCCCAATTATAGCAGCTATTCCCGTCTATAAGGTTTTAGAAACATAAATTAATATATATGCCTGCATTGCAAATAGTATAATAGTTATAAAGGATTAGAAACGTGAATGAGTGATCAGGTGTAAAACCTGGATAAATATTGAAAAGAACTGCATAATCGTAAATCATAACTGCTCATGTGTTTAAAACATTTTTCGAAGCATTTTGCTGGCATTTCACAGCCCTGATACAAATCAGTACATATATGTGAATGCTTTTTCGTCTTTCTTGACATTTGAAACTAATGACCTATTGAAAGGAGTTTGTAGCATAGGTTATGGAACTCAATGTTCACTGGCATCCCGAATAAACGTATCGCTGTTGACCAGACTACGACTGTAGCTAGAATAACAAATGCACTAAATTTTACCGATTTTCTAGTCAACCCATTTCCTGCATTACAATAGGCACTATAAGCATTACTGGAATCTAATGATAGTCGTTCTCGGGCAAACAATTGCTTATTGTTATTGAATGTTTTATGTAAGTCCCACCTAAAACGTAAATAAGATTCTCCCAATGTTATATTTGGTCATTTTGTGGTTTCATCTTTCGGTGACCTGTTGTTTAAGTAGCGGTAAACTACGGTTTGATTATAGATAGCAAAATGATGAATAAAAAATCCTGTCTTCCGCCAATGACTGCAAGTTATATAATAAATCTCATTAAATTATCTTGCAGAAATGTAGATAGATAGATAGATAGATAGATAGATAGATAGATGAGCTGAACAGAGAACATATTGTAGAACCTGAGACGAAAGACAAATCCAACAATAACGCCGCTAACAGTAGAATGAAACGAAAGCGTGATGCTTGGTAGACAGTGAAGAATTTATATGAAACTATGCACGTTGTCTCTATCTCTGTCTCTCTCTCTGTCTCTCTCTCTCTCTCTCTCTCTCTATATATATATATATATATATATAGTGAAATAATTCCAGTTCTTATCGAAACCACTCATAGAAATCACTGATATGTGCACATTTGCGCAGCAATTAATACGGATAATTGAAAAGATTACGTATTCGCTTTAACAATGAGCCTCTTGGTTTGTCAGAAGGTAGCCTTTAACGTTGATTTCCATCTTGACTATTACAATATTAATACTAATTAATTACCTCCTAAATTATCCGTCTGTGTTCTCTAACTGAGCATTAAAGGCTGATAATAAGTTTTATTAGTTGATGGTTGGCAATACTGTCTGGAACATGGTTATAACCACCATGATTGAATGCCAAAGGCCTCGTTAGGCATGACATGCGCCGTTTCAGCACGCAACTCTTGGTTCACGTCCGTTCACCTTTGATTAAAAACCGTATGTGGAGAATAAAGGAGCTATTGAAACGGTTATACTCTCATTGGTGTTCACGAATCACTTTCTGCTGCATTCATATAATTTATGTATAACATAACATTCCATAATCTTTTGAATAAAGGATCATTGAGCCTAAATCTCACTATAAACTCTTAGTAGTGTGTCCGTCTGTCGGGCAGAACGGGCTGTGAACAGGTGAATTTAATGCTAGCAATGTCCATAGGCTTAATAGTATATGGTCAAAGAGTAATTTCATGTGAAAAATGAACTATCCAAGGTTTAACATTTGGTGTCGATCCGGACACAAGATGAATTTAATGTTTAGAACGTATATGGGTTTCAAATTACATCAATATTGGGACTGAATACACGTATTTACTCATCCAATTCACACCCTCACTAGCATGATGACATAAGGGTAAGATACCGTCAACCTAATTAAGACGGGAATACAACTTTCATGATAGTTTTTGTGATGTTAAAGATAGTGAATGTGTTAAAAGTTTAACATGTTCAACATAGTACAGAAATCACATCACGCATACTGGAAATGACATCATATACTCAACCGACACTAATAACAAAGTTTTAATAAAGTATGCACATGCGTTAGTGCTTGCACACTTAAAAATAAATATATAATAAATGTAATGCTACTAAACAACTTATCTCATCCCATCCGAACAAATCCAAAAATGTCAAATTAACGTTTCATTTATATGAATTTATTCTGCATGCAAATTAATACAAACATACAAAAATCGATTTTGGGGAAATGGCGATGCTGAAAAGTATTCCTGAACCATGAAAAGGGTATTCATTTAGTGCCCGTAGTTCCCGAGCATTGCGCCACATCCATAACATCTTTTTCCCAATGTATCATGTTATCATAGAAAACAGAGACGGACAGGGTAAAGTGAAATCGTTCAAAATAAGTTTTCCAATCTTCCACATGTATCATTAACTCTTCTTGAGTGGATGGTTTATGATATTGTTCCACTATTGGGATGCTGCTGTTACCTGTGATGTTGTTCAAGTTAATATTATAGATACAGCTCTCTCAAGTGTTCCAGCTTCCTATTCATTTATCTTTTTGTCGAGTTGTTGTGCCATTCCAAAAATGAATTCCGTTAGCCTTCACCAATCTCCTTTTCCTGGAAGTGAAGTAACTCCAGTTACGCTGCGGTAACGACGCTGAATATAATGTCATTAACAGTGACCACATTCATCGACTTGGTGCCCATTGAGTGACAGACTACTTTAGAAGCAATACCATTGTGGAATATGTCGATTCGTATAGATTAGAATATGACATACTTTTATAAGAAGAAGGCTCAGATTCCATGATGGGACACGTTTGAATGTATTGAATTTATTAAGTTTTGAATTCCTTTTAGAATATTTACTGACTTGTTTTGGGCCTCATTTCGCTCAAAATGATGAAGAGGCTAGCAATGGGACTTCGTTGTCATGATAGTCATCTCTTTTCTTTAGCGCACAGTCGTGTCACTTACCAATGTTGTCATTGTTTTAAATATTACGTTACTGTTTATATGTTTGCAGTTGTATTTTAATCAATTTGAGAATGATAATTTTGCACAGCTTTTATTAAAAGATTATTTTCGATTTAAAAAATGGTTTGATTACTTTATCGATCGAGTTCTAATTCTTTTACGCTGTTACATTATCTATGTTTCGATCCTTTATTTACTTTCTAGGCAGGGGAGATGATGTTTTCTTCACATCTGCGTGACTACTCTTAAAATGTATTCTATCCTCTCTGATTATTAAAATAAGGGATGTTTTCCTTCACATGCATTCCTCTCGCATCAAACGGCCCTGTCATAGTCTTCAACTTAGAGAGCAGTGAGCAGTATATAAAATCAAGACATTCACATACGGTAGTGATGATTCCCTCCAAGGTCAAAATTGCTATAAAGGATTTAGGCCTTAGTATTGCTTCAGGCTGGATTCTAAATTCCTAAGCAAGAAGTACTACGTTGTTTCTTAAATGGAGTGGGTGGGTGGGGTGAGACCTCAAACAACGCCAACTGGAGAAGCAGATTCCATGTCCCAAAAAGACCGCGACCAGTCAGTCGAGGGAACGAACTCGAGCGCAAACCCGACGACTACGAGCGCCCCTGCCAAGAATTACCTTTCTTCAAGAGCAACAACACATCATCTAAAAAGAGCACCACCCTTAGCTGCAAATGAAAAGCCGTGGCCATACCTATAGGCTCACTAACGGCTAGTTCAACACAACAATGGGAAGGTATGGGATGGTGGATGAAAAGAAAGCAGAAATCATAATGCAGCCTGGAAAGAAACAGAGAGAACGAAAACACCACAACACACACCACACCATGATACTACTACACAGTCACCAGAAAATACGTCGGAGGCGAAGGTGCTTTACTATCAAGCATTGCAATATATACGTGGCAAAGTATGCAAAATGTGGCTATATGAACTATACAAAAAAATGGAAGGCTGCAATACAACATATTGAAAACCATCGAATGGTGCTGAAAGGAACGGTAGGAAGATGAAGTAGGGCAAGCAAAAGATGATGGAAGAAAACAACCAACATTATCAGATTCCAAGGAAATATCTATGCCAATTACCCAGTTATACTAGCCGCAAACATTTACAACATATTGATTCAACAAAATGATTTGGAAGCGGAATAGGAAGCAATGTGATAGAGCATGTTAAGCATGTTAGAATTCGGAATACAAAGGAACCGCTAGAGATGCACAGTCGAGTCATCAGAAGACCTTAAACAAATCTAACTCTTAGAACCCATATCAAACAGCACTTGTTAGAGAAAAAGAAACTAGTCAATTGCCCACGGGTCTGCACTTTGGCTGAAACAAACAACATTTTGACAATAATGGGTTTAATATTTAACCACGATCTATTAATCCACCGGTAAAAAGTAGTTTTCGATTGTTAAGGCATGTTCATTACTGCATATTTCCTAACTGATATTTGCAGATTCTCTGAAAACAAATACGGCAACTTGAATTGTTCCTTTCTTTTCTTTTTCTGATGATGTACTGTTCATTAGTGCGCACACTTAACATGCACCGATGTAGAGTCGCGTTCAAATTGTATTATTTTCTGCATTTTGACTGTAACGGTGAGATTTCCATGAGCCGCAGTATTGATGACGAAGGCTAAGGAAAAGCTACAATGTCTGTAGCACCATTTCTAGACCCTTTCTCATATACAATAAAGAAGTAATTTCCGAGGTATTCGAATGGATTTCCAAGTCATAGAGTCGCTGATGGTAATAACTCACAGTGTAACAAATTTCAACAAAACCATGATGTTCTTGAAAACTGGTAGCAATTGTGACTGATGGATTTTGTGCATAAAGCTGGGTGTTACGTTCCACTGTCATAGACAGTGAGTTCTTACGTACTTGAAGTGTAAATTTTTGTGACCTTGTTCCATACCTTTCTCGGGACAAGTACATGGCTAAATTTATTAGGACGCAATTGCATCTGTATTCGGCAATATGTGCTAGGTTTCGAATCCCCAATGAGACGAATTATGACACTCGAACCTATTTAATAATATTTTTGTCAATCTCTCTGTCTGTCTGTCTGTCTCGGTCTCGGTCAGCCAGGTGTGTGTGTGTGTGTGTGTGTGTGTGTCTTTGTCTTTAGATATGTCATTCACTAATCTAAGTCATGAATCATCGTGACAACCAGTTTTGCAGAAAACAAGTTTGCAGAGCCAGTGTAAAGTCTGTCCTATTTCTGAGACATTAAATGTTCGAGATTTCGACCACGTAGACAGGCAAGCAACAACGAGCGACAATCATTAAATCCCTCAAATGTGCTATATCTTATATAATCAACGTATTTGAGACAAAAAACATAGCAGATAGCATTCACCGTTGGTCAACAGGAATGCATTATGAAACACAGCTTAAACAGGTTCATATCGTGTGCAAAATCTAGACGTATACAATATAGGGCCAACGTCGAAATTTTCCTCCAAGGAGTTCTTTACATGGTTGTTCGTTAAATCTATTTCAGTATTTAATTTTGCACGGTTTGCCTGATATAATTGTTTCTTACGTAAAGACAACATTATACATTGTTCTTATTCAGTGTTGTTTTCGTTAGGTAATCTGTGTTGCAAAATATGCAACGTCTTATGTTCTGTGAAATGTTTGTAATGACTTTATTCTCTCGCCGTAAGAAGACAGTTCTTTTTCAACTTTAGTTGTGAACCAGATTGTTATATTGTCAACTGATACAATTGCAAATGTCCAAAGGTATGTAGTTAATGTATATTGCTTTTCGCAAACTATTACATCAATCCATTTATGTACATGTAAATTGTTCTTAAATCAATAAAATAATAAACATACTTTTTATATGTGACTGGTGTCTTTTTTTGGTTATCTAAGAACTGTATTTATCGCACTTTTCTTCTATCACTCTGTATCTCATGTATGGCTCTGTATGTATCAAGTGTATGTATGTGTTGTTGTTGCACGATTTCAAAATAGCACTAGAGTATGAATTTGCTCTGGAGTACTGTTCCTCACAGCCTGGCCAGTTAGGTAATTTTTATGATTTTCGTTTTTGTTTTAGATTGGACTGGTCTGATTATTCTTGAATGTTGATTTTTGAAATATCTTAGTTTTACTGGTCTAGGTTTTTCGTAACTTTGAGTTTCATCTCTCACTTCACGCATAGGTCTAACTGATCTAAATATTTTAATGGATTTGAAAATGCCCGTAAATTTGCCTGTTTTAATTTTCACTATGATCTTTGGCTGCTGTCTAGTAATTTAATTTTGTTTTTTTAATGGTCGATATATATTAGTGATAAAAAACTACACATGGTGTAGTGGTTTTTAATTTCGATTTTAGTATTCTCGTTACAAGATAGTAATTAGTCAAAAATATTATTGATTTCTTGATTCTTAACTTGTGGAAAAATGTTTGTTGTGTGTTTATTTGTCTCTTGTTTTTACACCCATTAAATCCGTTTCCTGAAGCTGTTGTGATACGACAATCCATATCACAACACGGTAAGGATAGCTTTATTACATTATGTTATCAGGGAAATAAAAGAAGGATGGATTGTATTTTGAACAAGCCTCCGGCGTTGAAAGAGAGCAACAGGACACGATTAAAAGTTCCACGTCCTTACAGTGTCATTGTTAGCGTATTACTGTCATATAACCATTTATCACAATTATCCTACTATGGTGGAATCTACATTATTTATTGTTTACAAAACCCATGATACTGGCAGTTCATCTTGAAAAGCTTTCTAATTAAAGATAATTACATAGAAAGGGTTAATGTGGTCAGACACGCTAGCTAATTAGGGTGATTCCGTGAATATTAATTGTCGTACTCATCGGGACAATTTTTCTGGTACAAATACCGGCTTTGATTATTGGTTGTATGAATACTTTACGAAAAATCTGGATAAATAGCAATATAATTTGTTTTGTCTATTTTTCATCAATTTGCAAGAAATTTTAGGAAAAGGGTGATACAAATTCAAACAAGAAATCAATTCAATGTTGAAACACAATTTTCTGTTTAATATTTAGAATCACCAAAACAAACTGATTCATTTACAATTTTACATCTGATCAAAAGAAATACTACAGACACAGAGAGGTTGATTAAACAACGCAAATATGATGTATGAAAATCATAAAAGTCTACGGGAAAATGTGTCATTTTTCAAGAAGTCATGATATATATCGCGTTTTTATGTCGAAAACACGGTTGACCAGATCCCAATAACAGAACTGATATGTTGGATAGATTTTGATTATTATAGTAGTTTGTATATCTCATTTAGATCTTTGGGCAGGTTGTATCTAAAATTACTAAAAGGTATTATTTCTCTTAGTGCTACTTCTAAAATCAGAAACGTTCGACTTTAATACCGTTAGTCGTGCCGAGCAAGATCTGACTCCGTCCCATGGAGAATCATGTTTTGATGACCTATTGATGACCTATGTATGACCTATTGATGACCTATTTATGACCTATTGATGACCTATTGATCAGTAAATCAAACTTCAGCTTTGAGCATTTTTAAAACTAATCATTTCGTCGAGAATCACTGTGGGGAAAAAACAGCGCCAACATTCTATGCCATTGAAGCTAGGCCTTCAATTATTTTTTCTTTTCACCGAGATAATCTATTTTATTAATCAAACAACCAACTTAATATGTTTTATTTTCATTCTCTGTTTTTGTGTCCAGTTTTGTCTATTCTAAAATTCGATCAAGTAAGTAACCTGTAAAAGTCTAGGTCACTATCGGCCAGACTGGTTTTATTGCATTCAATGAATTGACAGACGTACAGACATATACAAAGATATATATATATATATATATATATATATATATATATATATATATATATATATATATATATATATATATATATATATATATATATATATATATATATATATATGGTTAATGGGTTGATGGATATATATATATATATATATATATATATATATATATATATATATATATATATATATATATATATATATGGTTAATGGGTTGATGGATATATATATATATATATATATATATATATATATATATATATATATATATATAGATTGAAAGATAGTTAGATTGATAGATAAATAGATAGATAAACAGACGGTCAGATAGACGGATATATAAATATATAGATAGATAGTCAGACAGACAGACAGACAGATAGATAGATAGATAGATAGATAGATAGATAGATAGATAGATAGATAGATAGATAGATAGATAGATAGATTGATTGATTGATTGATTGATTGATTGATTGATTGATTGATTGATTGTGGTAACTAAACAATTTTTGACAATATGTTTTGGACTAGTTTTTTTAAAGAAATTTACCAAGTGCAAATTGTAAAAGATACTTGATGAAGATGAACTGCTGTAATGAGTTTTGATTTTTTGATAAAAACATAAAATTGCGTTATCATAAAGAGAAAGCGGAGAAGAACCAATTTTGGTTAGTGTAATTAATGATTTATATCAATATTGCGAGTCTTCATGATCCAATGCACGTTTTAGATTAAAAAAAGGACTGGCGCAATTTCCTGGTATTTTTTATACATGTTATACAATTTTGATATGGTTCGACTGGAACTAAGATAGACACTAAACTGCCATAATGAATACTGATTGTTGTATTAGCAAGCTATTGTGTGAAGCGCAAATCTTATTAGAAAACCGGAAATGTCTTGATTTGAGTGACTGAATTAACATTTCCGAAAGATGTTCTCACCAAGGTTTTGACTTGATTTGGGTAATCAGTGTGCTGTTCAAGAACAAGTGACCGCTTTTATACTTGGCTACCAATTGCTTTACGTTTGAGAGAAAAGTTATGTATGCCTTTTAAAAAAATGAAATTATTTACATCTACTGTTTATCAATGGTGGAATCCAAGATTATTGTTATTGTTTTTTTTAAAAATAATTTTCTATGACTAAATTATTTAAGCTTTTGCTTCATTTTGCAACATAAACACATTTATTTATATGCAAATTTTACATTATTGCTTGCTCGTGTCAATAATGTATTTTATGCATGAAAATGTGGTACTTGCATTGACTTTACATCCTCCTGGCTTGGTATTTGTCAGCTTTTTATTTTGCAAGTTGTCAAGGCTTCCTGCTTCTAAAGGCATAAAGACTCGGCATGCAGGAGACGTTAAGACTTGGCTTTAACTTTTACTTTAACTTGGTGCCACTGAGATAATAATAAATGAAACATGAACCAAATTTAGTCGTGTTGCATACCAATGTCAAACCTTGTTCTACCCACGTCAGATAATCGTTTAACCTGTTCACAGCATTATTTGAAATCGTATAATGTGACTCAGAAATTAGGAGTATATTTGTTCATAATACCAGAAAGAAACTACTTATAAATGTCCTCATCCTTCTTGTTTACTATGACAATATTTGAAAACAATGACTAACATATTAAACTGTTGTTTTGGGGGTTTTTTGAGACTCGTTATTATTTCTATAAATTATTGTAATTTTTTCAGATTATAGCTGCATAGGATCATAAAGCGTGAACATCAACTAAATATTGTCCATTAACGGTCTTGGCTTTGATACGGGTCTTCGTGAAGCACGTAATAGAAGTTCAACTTATAATGATTTCATGAACCCTATAAGGCATGATGTTCAATTCTTAAATAATACGATATTAAACTTGTAGTGAATATAGCTTTCGAATGTACATTTTCAAGGAAGTAAATAAAATATTCCTTTATTTGCAAATTACATCCTGCTGAACACAGATAAATAATACTTACGTAATTCTGTTTCCAAGCGTTCATCATGATCTATTTACGTTTTAATAGATAGCCATACATTTTGGAGTACTCTAAATTGTTACCATAAGTTCTCCAGTAATAGATTGTCACTATATACGAGTAACCTCAAATTTACAGCTGACATAAAAAAAATGCAAACCACAAATTTACCAAATCACAAATTGATCAATCTCTACAAAGGAATATTAAAAGTTTTTTCTATGCGCGTTTAGTTTCTCTAAGGTCCCAATAGGAACTATATGTAGAATGTAATGACATTTTTGTCAAGAATGCCAAAAGTCTCAAACGAGATGAAATGTGAGTAATGGCATTTGTGTCCAGAAGCCAAAAGCCTCCACTGGGGTAGACTGTGAATAATGGCATTTTTCTTCCAGAATGCGATTAGCCTCTAACGGGGTAGAATGTCAAAATGCCTTTTTTGTTCAGAATGGCAAAAGCATTAATGGAAATAAAATGTGAATAATAACTTTTTTCTTCAGAATGACAAAGCCTGCAATGGGGTAGACTGTGAGTAATGACATGTTATTCCCAAAATCACAAATCTTCCAATGGGGTAGATTGAGAGAGCAATTACATTTTTCTAGAATGTGAAAAGCCTTTAATGAGGTATACATTTTTATTATGACTTTTATGATGCAATGCCTCCGCACAATACTCTCCTGTTAATTTACTAATATATGTCGAACAAGACGTAAGGTTCGGGTTCTTGAGGCATAACAAATTCTTGTAAGAGATCACCAAATTTCATGTCAGTAGATCAGCCACTAAATAACCAATAAAATAAAATACACCTAATGAACAATATATCGTATAAATCATTTTTTTACGTTTCAGCAAAATAACGAAAACCATATAATATTTTGCAAACGTGAATATGACAATTTGTAATATGCGGGATGGGGTGGAGTGGAGATAAGTCTTGTTTTACGACACTATATTCTTTAACTAAGTAACAGAAAAAAGAATAAGCCAACAACAACAATTTTTTATTACCATATAACACAAAGTGAAAGATTAAAAAGAACTCAAAGCTGTGTGAATTAAATCCCACATTGTCCTTCAAGTCCAAATTTATTAGCTCCAACTAAATTCCAGTGGTTTACCAGTTAAATTCCAGTATAAAATGCGTTGATGTGCCTTCGGTCTCTAATGTGATAATGTGCCAGTTGCGTGAATTTTCATAATGTGCTAATGTCTTTTCACTATGATTCCAAATTAATGTCTCTGTCCACTAATAAAATTGATGAACACGTTGTATTTACAGGGAAAACTATGTGAATGAATAAATCCACATCAATAAAAAAACTGGACACAACAACAAAAATGATTCTGTTTCAAGATGTTTAAGGAAGAATGAGTAATTGTTAGACAAACAATTTTTATACCTCTCAATCATATCTAGGTCGCAATTACCATTTTCTGAAAATACACTTAATGGTGTCTGCCATTCTAGAAATAGCAAATGTCAGATTTCAGTCTGTACCTTTAAAGATAAATTAAGGTAACGTGTTTACACGAATAACGATCTGAATATTGTATTCAAACTCAAAGATAATATTACTATGTATTATGTTATTTAAAAAATAAATGTCCCTGATCAGGTACACTATAAACTTTATTTTGGACAAGGTCAAGTAGAAAATAAAGATATACATAATATGCAATAATTAAGTAAAGCTAACAAATAATACAAATTTATTATACATAACACGAAAGTTGTCACATAATAATCTTCCTAAATATTCAAATTATTATTACAAATAATTAAATATTTTCAACAAAATCTCGCCATGATCTTCCAAAGGTCTCTCTGGCTGACTGTGTAAAAAACATTTATTAGGTCAATGAATGTCGTATGCAGGTTTGAGTTCTATCCATGGCATTTCTCCTGGAGTTGACGAGCTGCAAACACCATCTCTTTGGTCCCTTGTCCTTTCCTGGTTGCACAGTTTCTATCTGGCAGGAGCCCTTAATCGATGTGATGCGGAAGACGATTTTTCTAGCTATTGTCAGCAAAGGACAAAGTTGTCACATTATTGTTGATTAAAAAATAGAATAACATATATGTCACGTAAAAATTGGGACCGGAAATCAATGTACTGAGTTAATATTCCCTTTATAGATTCAGTGGAAAAGGGTATAATTATTTTGGTTATGTTTAATTTAATACAGTAAATGTTCATTTAGCGTTACGAATAAAAATGATTCTTAGATCATTTATATAGTTTATGTACATGTCATTGATGATTATATAAATTTTCAATACTTTCAAAACGAAGAAGCCGTTTTAGGGAGAATAGAATGTAAATCGAACTTTAATGTACAAAAGAAAATAGCCGTAAATGTTGCCTGAAACTTTGTCAGTTGCTATAGAAACTTGTATAATATTGTACCGCTGGGAAATCTAGCTATGCGAAAAAGTCATACTGAATGTAGTACTTAAATTAATAATCATTTTGTCAGTTACTTCGAAGCCACACCATGGCATGACAATACTATAATCATTGTACATTTGCATGTCCTATTCTTCCTTATCAGGGGCTGGTTTACTAAAGGATTGGCAGTTGCAATTGTCGGTCTCTGAGGAATTCATGCTGCGGCAGGATGAATTCCTTGTCACAGTAAACAAAGCATTTGTAAAAAGATATGGTTACAAACTGCCATATCTGAATACTCTACAGGGAATGCTTGGTATTTAAGGGGTGCTTATGACACAAAAGAAGTTTATAGAACTTTATTGGCAATATATAACAAATGCAAATTGAATTAAATATATCAGGATTCAGAACTTGCAAAGCGATTACTACATAAAGAATACAACTTCCAAGTGGATATATTAATACGGAACACATATCACAAAAAAAACCCATAAATCTGAGAAACCAAACAAGAACAGTGTTTGCCGCGTGATCTAAATTCTAGCCGTCGGTGGACATACGTTAACGATTGTGCCTTGACCACAAGAGATATGGAAATAGTTTAAAAGATCTACCTGAACTATAACTGATCTGATGCTTGCCAGCATAGGTCAAAGATCAAACTCCAGAGCAATGGGGACTATGAGTGTTAGTCTATCAGTTCCTACCTGACCCATTTATCATCAAGAACAACTGACAAAATCAACACCTCATTTTTCTTTACATGACCAAAGACTTAATTATTGCATGAAATACTCCTTACATTTTGTATCAACTAAGTCAACTAGCGTTCACTGCGGTAAACGCTCAAATCATATTGCTTAAAAGTTCGAAAATACAACATTTTTTCCCATGAGTTTAAATACTTCTTTTGCTGACAAATTAATTCTATAATATGCTAGTACTACTAAAATGATATGTATTTTTAGTGGTATTCTTTTAACTTTATTCCTAGAAATATGGATAGTTGTATCTTTTGTTGTATAAAACAGTATACGTACTTTCTTTAATTTATCAATTTAGAATTCTGAGATTTCGTATCTATTCAATATTGATAGCGATCTCTTATTTTAATATAAAAAGGGGAAATAGTCAACGTTGCAATATTACTTACCTGAAACGTTCTACCGTAATATGGCTATCATTAGATACATGGGATGTCTTTTGATGGATCTCGTTTTGAAGGTTTTTTACGTTTAGTATATTTGGATTGTAGTCATCGACTTTTCTTTAAATAAAATTTGATAGTTAAAGACAAAAACGATTACTATTACATGGAATGTGTGCACGGAAGTTCATCGAGCTTGACATAGCTGGGAATCAAGCAGATCCTTATGCATGTTTATACAACGAGCGACTATTTAATATGTTCTCTTTTTGGTGTTTTAATATATGATCAATTTGAATTTTGTAATGTTATTTTTGTAATCTTTGTCTAAAAAAAAGTTAAGACTGCAAATTTCTATTTTATTAGATTGTTATATATATATATATATATATATATATATATATATATATATATATATATGTGTGTGTGTGTGTGTGTGTGTGTGTGTGTGTGATTTGCCTTAAAAAATGAAATTATGACATCGATCTTCAATCGGCACCGATTGATGAAAATATTACAATAGTACACTATTACCACTCGTGAAGTAAATAATAAATAACAAATAAAACAGAATGCAGCAATCATTTCAACGGGAAAGGTTTTTGATTAAAATGTAACCCATACATGACAAGTGAGAACTAATTTAAGATATCTATATTTTTTAATTTGCAACGCTTGGGTTTAACAGGTTGCCATATCAAATGGGCATATGGCATGACGGTTTAATTAGATGAAAAGAGAGCAAAGATGATTGTCTCACACCTACGAATAAGAGAGTATTGGTGTTTTCTTCTTTTTGTTGATTCCTAGTTAATTTGCGTCTCTCATTTGAGGCATTTATCTATCGACTTTAGATACTAAGAACTGCACCTTATCAAATTAAGCTTTATACAATATTTACGAAACCAAATAATCTAATCATTTCCAGCACAATTTACAGTGGTGTTTTCTTTATCTAAAGAAATACACATTCCTTTGAATATCAAGGTGTTACCTGACATCCAATCATCGGGGAATATAATTGGTAGAACAGTATTTATTTGCGGAGATCATAATGGAAACACATATAATAATAAATCTGTATCTCGTTCTACTGATATGTTCTACACAGACATATTTTGTGATTGAGATAATGTATTTCGTACTGATATAATATAGTTATCCTTTACAACTTTATTACTGAGCAGTGTTACAATAGATTGTGTGCAATACGTTGACTTGGAGTCAATACCTTTGCAGTGAAGAGTTCAGTTAGGGTTCCTCAATAATGCATATGTGTTTCATATTTAAGATTTCATAAATACATTTACAGTTAGGAGAACGACCATTGCCACAGATGCACGTGAAGTTACAGTGTGCCCAAAAGATTTTGTTTCTGCTGTTATAATTTATATCAGATTTAGAAAGTAATCCTGGAGGAATTACGAAGTTTTGCTTTTAAAAGTCTCTATAAAAACTTATTAAACTAAATGGAATAGAAAGATAAATAAAAAATTCAATCAAGGAAGAAAAGGTAAATACATTATATGATTTTACTAGAAAATTACGTTGCAGTATTGATTGTTTATGCATACGTGTACAATATAAATTTGATATCTAGGGTGTGTGACATTTGTTAATAGATTTTTTCGATTTTAGTGATAATTCGTCTGATTATGGAGAGTCGGTGTTGAAAGGATATTTCTCAAATCGAACTATTGGCAAATTACTTGAAGCAGACATCATAATGTACAGTATTTACGAGACTTTATAGTGTTATCGTTTGGCTTCATAAAATGGACCCTCCATATTTTCTTTACTTAAATAATTCATTATTTTAATATTCTATGTATAATTATTCAATTAAGTGTTGGTATTAGGCGTTTCGATAATGTTTTTGGTAGAGTGGATAAAAAACATATGCTGAATAATTTTTTTATTGAAAAGGAGTTTGATGTTCAAATGTTTTTTTGTGCTAAAGATTTTTCTCCCTCCTTTTTTATTGAACACTGGATATAATGACTTCATTTGACAGTGATCACTATTGCTTTGATGTTGTCTTATATTAACTTTTCCGATTTAGTTAAAGCTCTGTTTATCACAAACTGGCAATCAGCATAACGTTACGAATGCAAATGTGTCTGCATGCATCCAACTAAAACAATGGTTACATAAATAAATAACGAATATACAGGGTCTGCCCATTTGTCCCTATTCCGACAGCAACGTTAGTAAATATTTGTTTGATTCGTGGCCAGTAATGGTGAAAATTTGTTTGATCAAAAGGCAATAATACTTTGATATCCATGTCCAACCTTGGCCTAATCAGATACTATTAGAGCAGTCAGCTAAACTAGGCTCAGATTTACATATCGCAATTGATTTCCAAATATGGAATGCCTTGGTCTGTCTCATAGCATATCGTTCAAGCATTCTATATGAGGCCATTATGTAGTCATACTTCCATCCTGGGTGTCTCCATACAAATATCATTAAAATGTCGGTTTTCTCCATCAAAGAGCACGATCCTCTTCAAGCATGTAACAAGAAACTGAATATCACGAGAACGGAAGGCGGAAGCTTTCAATATTTCAAAGACTTTTGACATGTTAATGGTCTATGCTTAGCTTAATACAAGATTATTATGATTTGGTTTTCCTTCTGTACCATTGTATGGCATAACACGCACACTGTTTGTATGCAAACGGCTGTAATTTATCATTAGTCAAGTATGAAGCACACATTTCCAATTAACGACCTGAAGTTGGATATCAAGTTACTTCAAAGAATAAACGACGTATGCATGTAACTTTATTCATGTACTATTAAACAATGACGGTTTTAAAACCATGTGTTTGGACCTAAAAAGACTTTTTAATTTAATCAACTTGTCATTAAATGCATATTTATCGAAAAAGACAATTAAAATAGTGTCTAGCATCAATTTGTGCGAGTTCTGAATACTATTCTCATGATCGCCCACAAACTCTTTCCTTGAATTCCACTAATAATTTATGGAAATGTTAATGAAAGGATCCATAACATAATAACATTTTAAAACTAGAGTTACATAATAGAATAATGTTTGTCATTATCGTCTTAAGACAAACACAACTGATATAGGAAATGTCGTTTTATACCATAAAAGGATCAAACAAATAAAAACCTTCAGTTGGATTTCCAAACAACAGTTCTGGGACAAATTCCTTGAACTTAAAAGAATATTTATTACAATGAACGGGAAGTCAATATATAATATTTGAATAGTATTATTTTTAAAGCATCGAAATACCGTTTCAACTTTTCGAAACTATCAGCACTGTCCTGAAAGGATATACAATTTAGGCTACTGCAGTGAGGCACTATTTGGCTTTACTGTAGCTAGCTTCACAAAAACGCGTTCTGGAAGAGTAGAAAAGTATATGTCTTTATCGACCCGATACCCTGAAACACATTTAGAGTGATATTGATAGCCGGCAAATTTCATTATTGAACTGACATGCTGAAACGTACGATTAGTTATATGAAAAACGAAGCGTTTCAGTATTGAACCGATACACTGAAACACAAGTTGTGTGATATGGGCAGCCGATGAGCTTAGTCTGCAAAAGAAGATTCATGAGTATGGTGTATAAAGGGATGAATTTTGCGCTTTAAATTTCGGACAAGGTTAAGTTTCTCTCCATAAAACAAATTAAAATAAACAGGCTCAAGATGTACAAGTGTGTCATGTTTTAGACGAATTTGATTAGAACAGTATTTATCTGACGTCATAATGGAGAGGATTAAGCAACACGCAAATTGTGAGCTATGCAATTAACAATGATATTATTTTTATAATGTGGCATTCTATTGCAAACAAAGAAACATTTTAATGAGGTATTACAAGCACATTATGCACACAAAATTGCAATGATACCTGAAAGAAACGTATAAGCATTTACAGCATAAAAAGGTTACACTGTATATACATGTAAGACAAGAAATGAGAAACAAAGAAACAAAGAAAGAAAATTATGAAGATGCTAGCGCTGATGAAATAGATGAATGGGTCTTAGGGAAAGAACTTGTAATTTCATATATATATATATATATATATATATATATATATATATATATATATATATATATATATATATATATTTATATATATATATATATTCATGAGCTATTCCATTTCACATTTTTTCTTTTCTTTTTAAATTCTTTTTATTCGATGTTGATAGCGCCTTGTTGAAAGTTTTTCCCATTTTATCTCCCTCAGAAGTGTAGCATAAACTATTGTTATCTCACAATAGATTCTATCGGTTTCATCTTGTATATCTTTTTCGTTTCATTTTCATCTTTGATAGATGAAGGTGGGCTTGGTTTTCATCCTGTTACGGTCTGATAACAAATCGTGACTAGTTTAAGGCGTCATTTGGAAACTATACTTAACTTATGATATGAAAAAGAGTCATTGTTGAAGAAAGAGCAGTTTTGGAGAGCCGAATACGTAATAGTTAGAAGGACGTCAATAAAACCTTCATGGAACTTTGATTACATTATACTGACAATTTGGATACATGATAATGTTTTCTGAAAAAGAAGCCATTCGCTTAATTAATGTAATTTAGCGTGTTAATACACGAACTATGTTAGTTTCGACGTTTTCTATAAACAATAATAACACATTACATTACATCTGGATTGTGTCGTTGTGCTAAATAAGTTCGCATTAAAATTTATTACCTTTTCAATTTAAAAAGTAGCTATATATTTGGACTACATAACCGTTGAAGCCGAGTGTAATCATGCAACTCTGACCTTTAACTGTCAATCTTTTCCATAATGCTCACTTATTTGACATCTTCAAGCATTTATTGCTGGAAACATGATATGGAACCATAGAAAAATATGTAAATTTTGTCCTTTGCTACATTAACGCTTTAATCTCCTTCACGAGTGCGCGCACATTATACTCTGCATCTATCTATCTATCTATCTATCTATCTATCTATCTATCTATCTATCAATCTGTCTATCTATATATCTATCTATCTATCTACTTATCTATCTATCTATATCTATTTATCTATCTATCTATCTATCTATATATATACACACACACACACACACACACACACACACATATATATATATATATATATATATATATATATATATATATATATATATATATATATATATATATATATTTCAATCTATCTATCGATTGAGTTTTTAAAAAGAGGTTAAACATTAAAATACAAAAATATAATTAAAAAATGATATGTTCTGCGCGTTTCAAATGTGCTAGCTAGTGTCTGGCCGCCGCAACACACATACAAATGTGGGTATTTATATATAATATAAGCTTCTCAGACACCACTATATGTTATGATGGAATAGTCTCATAAAACCCGTCATACGTTCCTGTCACAAGGTCTTATTTATTGCGTTTCATACTTTGTCCTTAATATAAACAAATTTTCATTGTATTCACAAAATATTGTTACCTAGCAACAATCAACAACAATTGCCTGAAACAATAAGTTCGATGATCCAAGTGAGGATAATGTGGACATATTGTTTAAGAAAAGTAAAGAAAAGTACGTATCAAGCTTTACCGGAGGATCTGTAAATGTATTCTGGTATTCGTGCGGTAGTTACAGAGTTTGAGTTCTTTGATAGAACTGAGTGGAATAGATTGAGTGAACTTCATGCCGGAATACGCGAACATGTTAAAAAAGTTTCCATTGATGCTCTGAAATGAGTTTGTAGAAAAGATATCAAAGGATGAACATTATAATACAGCTATCAACGTGTATCAAATTCGCTCATTCAATGAGATGTCATTGTCGCAGAATAAGTCAAGAAATAACTTGGTTTCGACTTAGAACGATCTGATCATTTTTTGCGTACGTGCGTACAATGTTACTTAGGGTGGATAATTGTTTTTCTAGGTCATCAACTGAACTACCATGTACTTCGTCGTAGATCGCTTGCGGCGAGAGTTACTAAAATCACGGTATGCACGTGTATTTTACCCTGACTAATGCTCACTCTCCTGTGGATTTAAGTAAAGTATCTTTTCTAACTGACACACTGGTTTTTGGATCAAGTCATGAAGTGAATGTTTTCCATTTGTCTTCTCCAGCCTTAGGAGTAAATGTTACATTTGTATTTTATTTGATATGTGAAACGTATTCAATTTTTAATGTCGTATCGTGACACGATGCCTTTGCTACTACGCAGATTTGAAACGTTGTGAAGGTTTGAATTACAAGTTGCTATTACAGTTTAATTTAGTTGCTGCATCAGTAGATATTAATTCCGATCCTATTATTATGACCAGTTTGGTTTTATTGTAGCTGTTTAGGGCTGTCTGAAGCTGTTTAGGGCTATCTGTAGCTGTCTGTACGTATGTATATACGTATCTCTGCGCGCATGACGGATCCATGAAGGGTGGACATGGCCAATACAAGTGTGCCAACCCAATTTAGGAGAACTGTGTGCTGTCGGTGCGTACATGTGTGCGTCTGTATCAGGCAACCTGTCTGGCAGTATGTGTGTCGATATGGAAGATGATGTAACCATCAAGGTCATGCGAAGACGAAACCGCTACTTTGTAAACATGTGCGAATGCTGGACCCGTGAAGAGTGTGTACGGCCAATACCAGTGAGGGCCAACCCAAGAATTCGGGAGAGCTATGTGGTTTGACGGTGGACACATTTGCAAGTTTTACAAATATTTATGAATCATACGGCTGTATAAATTACTGAGTCATGTTTGTTTCAATTGGTTGTTTCAACTGAGTACAATGCAGTCATTTGGATTACATGAGATCATGAGAATCTCACTTTCATTCCATGAGATTAGTTGAATCTCACTTTCATTACATGGGGTTACATAAGATTATTTGAATCTTAGTCATACATGATAATACATGAATCATTTTTAGTTTACCAGTTCGTGAATGTTTGGATAGAGTATTTGAATGAGACGTATGTTTGGAGCGTGAATGAATCACTGTGTTTGTAGTGTATATATTTATCTATTTATTTATGTATTTATGTATTTTTTTAAATACTTTTTTAAATTTTTAAAAAAAATTCATTTGATACATTTTCATCTTCATCACACTGTGTCGTGTTGTCATTCAATCCAAGCATCCATTCAGGTCTATCCTGTTACAGTCATAGTTGACTGGACTACCAGCATTCAATTTCCCTATTAGATCTGCGCATTTTATTATTGATAAAACAACAATATTTAATACTTAAATGCATTTGATAACTTAAGAAAAACTATGGTATCAGTTTTTTGTCTGATCATGGAGAGACAACATGCGCATCATGATCACAGAGAGATGCAGAAGAATAATCACATGGGGAACTGCATCTCAGCCTCACAGAATGATTAATGAATGAGATTCAAGTTATTTGCTTGGTAGACCGATAAATCAGTTCCCAAACCAGTACTGTGTTATTAGGTTGGGACATGCTCCCGCCTATTCATTAAATATGCAGTTAATATAGACAGTTCGTTTTCAGTCACTTATTTGTATTACGCGCAGTTCTTGAATTGCGCTTGGACGAAAAATCCTTTGGGCAACATGCAGAGTATGTTAAAATTTTTAAAAGCAACGTAAAATGGCCCAACCCTACATCTTATCGTTGTTTCGAAATAACAGGCTACATCGACTGATGCATTAATATCGTGGAACCAATCGGATGTGATTTTGCTCATTCGAAATATTTGCTTTGGTCTTGCAACTCGAACGTCAATGGATTCGTCACGTGACTCTCACGTGACGAAATTCTCGTAATGTGACATGACAATCATGGTTCACCAATCCAATTACAAAATTGACGACGGACACATTTTTAAATGCAACCGAAATTACTGATAATACTGTCCATTTTGTAATTTGACTTAACGTTTTGCTAACTAGTGCAGAAAATTTCATTAGTAACATTCATTAATAGAGCTGCATTAAAGTCAAGTGAAATTAAAAAATGTTCTTGCGATAAGCGCCTTGGCTTCTACTTATGACGACAAAGCAAGATTGTGCGAGTCGGCGCGTTCAAGGAAGATAACTTGCATTAAAAACTGAAGAAAAAAATAATGAAATATATAAAGAACTCGGTTAATGAAGAGATACTTTGGATACCATAAACGTATGGAAACAATTCAGCACCAAGATATTTGCCAAATGGTTACCGTAATTTCCCACAAAATAATTTTCTGATTCGATATTACCACACACTGTCAAGGAAGACTGGAACTGCTTTATCCTCAATGTTTAATGGTTACAAAAGCAGCGCCCCTAGCGAAGAAATGCCATCGCTAGCAGTAAACAAAGCTCTCAAACATATGCTAACTGAGAAACCTCGCTTTATATCTAAAATATACACTTTTGTCAATACAAAAAAATAAAGATATTCCATTTTAGAAAATAAGATCACATTCGGAAATCCCGTAATAAGACATTACTGTATAAGTCCAACCCATTAACGTGAGTTAGTACACTGAATTGAAATATAATATTATAATTTTATAATATTATAATTTATCTTAAAATTGACAGGTATACAACAAAATATATCATTATCATATGCTCCTTTTTACTGCGTTAACTTTACGTTCTCAGAATCGTGTAATATATATCCATATTGCACGTCTTCATATTGCTCGACACGAACGTCTAAAAATATTACATTGTATTAGGAACTACTTTTAAACTAAAAGTCGTGCAATAGTACTCCGAAAAATTCGTTCATATTTTCCCATACAAATCCAGCAACGTATAATTATTATATGCTCAATTTTATTAGTGTTGTTTGTGGATGAACAAATGAAGTTGTTTCATCTATTGGAAAGAGATGTGGACGAGTTTACTATTTACAAATGAAACTCTCAAACAAGCAAACGAATGAACATGATATTTGCAATAACCACAATAAACGTCAGTGTGTGTGATTTGGATATTTAACAAAGCTTTTAAAAAATATTTTAGTCATATCGCTACAATGTCCACAGTGTGACAGTTTATAATGATGTCCAGCACTGGGACAGACATGTAGCATGAAATCCCACCCAATCACATTATCCTGACACCAGGCCGACCAGTCCTAACACTAACCTCTTAATGCTGAGCGAAAAGCGAGGCAGCTGTTAGTACCATTTTTATGTCTTTTGTAACCCGCGACATCCCGCATTCGAGGCGAACGCTCTAACCACTAGGCCACCGGAGCTGTGTGAGAGACGAAGTTTTCGAAAATACCATTCCGATCATTTACACAATATTTAGGAGAAACGTTTCGTAAATTGAATTGTTCAGATTATGACCAGTGCTCTCTGGGGTATACAAAAATGGCATAGAAAAGCATAGTGAGGCCAAAGGCTCTCGTATATCTACCAGAGACGTACAATTGTACAAAAATGTGCTACATTTGTTGAAACAGAAATGCTGTTGAAGGTTTTGGCAGAAAAGTAAGACAAGACGACGAAGAATTATTATTTCTGTTGGTTGAATTGACTAACACCAGCTGCTCTGCAAGTTACCACGTTAACTTTTTATACAATGTTTCCGATTTAGGCTAACGACAGAAGGCATACTACAGTAGAGGTCATTACATAGCTGGGGTCCCTACAAAGAGCACGCAAATGACAAGGCGTAAGCATGTTTTCTTTAGTTGGTAATACGAATAGCAAAATAAAAAAATTAAAAAAAATACATAATTATATTTTTGCATCTTGAATTTTCAGAAAGTGTACGTTCTTAGTTTCGCAAATCCGAATTACATCAGCTTTGCAATGGGTTTTGAAACTTTATTACATACATCAAACTAATCACATACGCCGAATCGTACTGTCATTTCGACCACATTTCCAAATGCAGTCACATTGTCCTTAATGTACTCAAAATTAAATGAACATGATGTTTCAAAACATCTTTTGTTAGCTTTAATCGAAAAAGTTCATATATTTCTTACATTATGATTAGAAAAATCAACAACAGAACAAAACCACACATGCAGCTTATTTAAATAAGTCCCTCTTGCTCCAATCAAATGGACACGTCTAATAAATTCAGCCCATCACAAGCAAAATTGAGTAGAATCGACCAAAACAAATCCATCTATTTTAAACCAACTGGAAAAGTTTTTGCAATGCGCATTCAATATCACTCTAAATTTAAACTTTAAGTGAACCAAAACAACACTTCTTTTTTAAACTAGTGTAGAGCGCGCGACAAAGTTCAAGGTCGATGGACTGTGCTATGTGCGCATTAATATTGTTATAGTGTATTGATGAATCTACGGTTGTGTATTTATTTTGGAATACAGCATAAGTGCAATTACACTGCTTGTTGTAGTGTATATTTTTATATTTAAGCCTTAAGTAGAAAAATAAAATGATTATATAATTAGATTACTGCATTTATATGAGAAATATAAACTCGTTTTTTTCAAACTAATACTTCACTCTCAAGGTTGTGCAGTATTACTCCGAACATCTCGTTCATAATTTCCCATACAAATGCAGTAACCTATAATTATCACAGTAATGCAGATAATCGTGGCAACTCGGCGTGAGCTAGCTATCAAGATGGTGATACTTTGATAATATTGTCCATGTATTACAACGTTGCGAAATCCGTGGAACATTTGAAACTATATCAGTTATAAGAAATTTTTCTCTATAATTCCTCATTATTGTATGTATATTTGATAACGGATGTATGGAAATAGACCCTATTATATTTCTGTACAAAAATTTTTAGAATTACAATACAATCTTCTGTTCGTCGTGGTGTGGAAAAGATACAAAAGGTCAGTATTGAGTAATAGGCAGTGCCTATAAGTACAATTTCCCAAGTAGGTCACAATGAACACTGGATAATCCATTTATTATTAATAGATGGAACATTTGTATTACCGAAAACGGTGATTAGATTTATTACACAAGCACGTACTCTTATCATAATCCATAGCGTCTTTAATAATGGTTTTCTGTAACTAATGTATCGGCCCCAGCATGAAAACTCCTAATAAGCAAGTGATAATATACCGCGAGGCTCAAAGAAGTTTTACATTTTCGACACATATTATAAACTACAGTCGTCCCTACGGATCCTGTAACTGTTTTAACGGACGGTACAGTACGGATGGTACGGTTTTGTACGGTAATTAACAACAGTCCATGTTTTAACAGACGGTACGAATTAGTACGATAATTGACATTAGTTCAGCTTTTAACGGACGGTACGGATTTGTACGGTAATTGACATCATTCCATGTGTTAGAAACAATTTAAGCTTTGATCTCTTGTAAAGAGAGGCTCTCGCGTAACACTACATCGATCAATAGACTGGTAAGTCTGTACTATTGATTATCACCGAAAAGTGTCGCGCATAACTATTCTCTTTACTATCAGAACAATGCACCAACAGTATTGTAACATCCCTAAAACCTACGATGCAAACGCGACACATTTGTTATGTAATAAAGAGGTGGTGGCCACGCATATTTCTTTAAAATGATTGTCATAGTTTTTAATGACATGCAATATTTATTTGCATCGACAAAATCAATAATACCTTTGCAGATAATGGATTGCCAGTCGAAAACATAATCAAACTTAAATTGTGCATTTTGTTTTTACAAATCTAATTCATTAGTAAAGAGCGCTGATAGCCTGTTAACCAATCTACCATTAACCAGTCTCATTGAACCGGATCTCTTGCGTGGCTCTTTGGGATCTCCGTTGGCGGGGCTTGTGCATAGAATTGTTACTCTCAAAATAAAGCTTACCAATAACCTGGTAATTAGATTGATTGACATGGTAGTCATCATACACAATTACAATTTGTATGTTATGGACCCGCACCATAAAATACATAAAAAATAATACCGGTTGTCTCTTCCGTACAACATTTTTGAAAATCGCCAGACTGGGACGCTAAAACAGACGGTACAAGAAGAATACATATAATATTTTTCAATAATACAGTCTGCTACGTATAAATTATATTAAAAATATGTTTACATGTATTGCGTATGCATAAAGAGTGCTAGTCTACGTTAGAGTAGAGATGATATAAAAATTGAGCTATACATGTCGGTAACAATTAACTGCATAAAGCTCTATCGGACTCAAAACTTGACCAAGATCTCTCAGAGTCAATCAAGATTCAGGCTGAGCGAGTCTAATGTGGCATTTGCTAGTTGATTTGAATAAGGATGATGACACGGTATGGTAGTTACTTCAATTAATTTGAAAGGAGACAATTTGCTTTTTGGTCAAATTTAAAATCTCTTTTAGTTGAAATGTACTGGTGATATGAAAATAAATAAAATAATTAATATAGCTATATGCCGATGGGTTTGTGGATCACATGTTCCTCACGGCTGGATTACTTTGAGGCGCTTCTTAAAATATATGGCATCAAAATGCACGACAACTGGTGCACAAAGAAAACACAGTTTACAAAATCTAAGAAAACGCACAGTTTCTTGCAGAATTTACTAACAACCGACAAGGCTAAGAGTGTCATTAAAATATTTCTAGGTGAATCGACGTGTGGCGAAAAATCTGTTAAAGGAAAATCGATGTATTTTAATTTAAAAAATTGACTTTGCTTTTAAGAATTCTGAACGTTATGAAAATGCAAAACTGAATTAAGAACTAAAATCCAATTTTGTCAAAAAGGTATTCCGATGCAAATCCAACAAATACGGCAGTATTAAAGAGAAGTGTATATCATGGATATTCGACTCTCTAGGAATGAAGGACATTTAAAAAGCATTGCTTAAATTAGCACACGTTATCTCGGCAACTACACAATTCTGCAGTAAAGAATTCCATTAACGATAGACAAAGGCTGACTATTACGCCAAGGCACTATAAGTTTGTATGCATAATTCCAGCGTTACTTCAATAATCATTCATTGTACTTTTGAAGGGCCTCTTCGTCACTGGGAAAGGCACTTAACTCGCTCTTCCTCTGTACAATACAATCAGTAATGTGTTAGAAGTTCCATTAAAACAAAACAAAAGAAAATAAGTAATGAAATTATTTTGAGGGCTATTTTTATGTCTAAAAAGCATGACCGTTGATACATCTCTCCGACAATAGCCAAGGCCCGTAATAATATAAATAATATGAAAACATTTATAAACTTTAAAACGAAACCAAGACAAAAATTTCATTGCTTGCAAAGACAAATGTTTTACACCAATAAAGTAAAATGTCCAACACCTAGATTGGCATAGATAATCAAAGAAAAACTTCCAGATTTTGAAAAGTGGCGACATGGTTTTGAGCACAATACATTCCGCACAGAAATAATGTATACATGTTCGAACCACCTAGGCTGTTACTGTCGTAGATGATGACTCCGTGTAAATATTGGAATGACAATGAAGCATGCTCCAGAACAAGCACTGTGTTTGTGGAAAATCCGCTTGTACGGATTGGAATAATTTTTTCAATAAGATGGAAAAAGAAAACATAGAAAACATTATAAAAGATACAGTGGAGCTAGAAACTTAAAACCCATATGGAAAATGGTTTAAAGTTGGTATGAGAATACGAGAGGCGTCTAAAAATCATAGAACAAACGCTGTATTATTAATAATCTAGATCAGGGGTCTCCGACACACGGCCCGCGGGCCGCATGGGGCCCGCCAAACCCGTATACTGTTCCGCAAAATGATTGGCATCACAAGGTGTCATGAGAAATAACATAGATGGTGTTGCCCTTGGGCCATCGAGAATGCCCTCATGCGGCCCTCAGGGTGGTTTAAATTTGAGTTGATGCTTGCAATGGTATTTCACATTAGTGAGGAATGGATTTGCATGGAGAGGAAAAAATAATCGTTACTAGAAATTAATGTGGAGAGTGCAAAAATGCAGTGCATGCTATCGACGTAACCAGAAAATGTTTATAATCTCGTTTCTATTGCTTTAATCAGACCTTTTACTGTTGGATCACAGTTCAGTTGCTTTTCTTATGATTACTTCGCTATGCACTGCATCATACTTCATGAATTTCGTTTAGTTTGGATTCTTTAATCTTTATCATTTTTTTTTCTCAGATATCACATCACGTAAATGATTATTAAAACTATTCTTTCATCATACGTTTTCAAATCAGCTTAGCCTGGAAGTGATTTTAGAATCCAAAACCATTAAGTCCGTTTAGAATCATTGTGTACTTAGCTTACAATAACAGAAGTGTCATTATTATGGTGAAGCACAGTAATATAATTTTACCCCATCATATCTATAATTTACCTATGCTGCAACCAAATAATGAGTTTAGTTTCTGTTTACAAAATGCATTTAGGTTTGTGTTCTTGGGAAGAGGAACGTCATGCTTTGTATGAATATTAGATGTAAACTCGTGATGCTGTCCAGTACTATATATAGATAATACCTTGAGTATCCTAAAATTATCATATGAAGGGAAGTAATCAAATTTGTTGTTTGTCAATATTAGTAGACACTGAATACCTAGTAATCTGTGGAACATGTTTATCACAAATATCATTAAATCACCTATATACAGTTTTACACCAAAACCGCAAAGGTGTATAGCTTTATTTTCAAAATTTTCAAAATTATAACACCAGAGGCAATAATAATAATTATACTGATAAACAGTAAACTGCAACGTGTAGGTTGTTATTTATGGTTACGTAAGTTTTTCCTTACCCTTTTCATGACACACTCACACACACACACACACACACACACCATATTATATTCATTCTACAGTCTTGATAACTGGATGAAAATTTACATTTTATGAAACATTTCAAGACATTTGCAGCATTGGAACGTCGTAATAATAGACATGATGTAACATCAAAATCTTACTGATACATCAATGTGAATAATATTTAGCATTATGTTCAAATATACATGGGTAATTGTTTGTTTTGTGTTTCTCATTTAAGGAAAACTGCTTCACAAAAATGTGTTTTACCAAAATAATGTGTTGTCAATCTGTATCTAATCACTCCTTTAAGTTTATAATGTCCCAGTCTACGAACCACGTTTAGGCATGTGCTATACAATATAATTTCCGTATTAAGGTCTAAGTTATTTGTTAGTGGCAATACACTTTGTTAGAACCCACAGTAAGTGGGTACAGTACAGACTGCATGACATTCTCTCATTTTATACAGCAACATCGCACTTATAGTACAATGCACAAATACGTTAGTACAATAACAATAGTTTGGCAATGCATGATATATACATTCTTGACTCATTACTAGTTGTAAATACGGTATGTACTTCAGATAGTAAAGCAATGTGATAATTGTCCTGGTTCGGGTACACTTTCAAAATTCGATAAATTTAACAATTGTTCAATTATCCGACACTTCAGGCGAAGAATCAACGGTGATACAGCTTAATAACAGTTGTTCTTGTCTAGCATCAACGAGATCAAGGCAATGCTTGTACAAGGATGAATGCAAATATGACCTAAACCACATGGGATTTACGTCATTGCAGAATTGTGTTACCACATCTTCCCAAGGGCAACATTTTGCCACTTTTGTAATTTTGTTTCAGAAAATGGTTTCTCTCCCACTATCCATTGATAAAAATGAAACTTGAGTGCTACTGAAAACCGACCCGAATAAAATGCATTTCTTTTCGAGACAAATTATGGAGAAACCTCTTTTTGACGGTGTAACACATGTTATAACTTAAGCGTTTGAGTTCATTTTATGAAGTGTGCTTTTCTCTTATTCAATCGAATTAACACTTTGTGAAGTATATTTAGAACCAAGAGGCCCTGTTGATTAGTCGAAAATTACAAAAAAGGACTTAAACATGCGACCATTCAATGTTTCAAGATGTTCTAATCTTTATCATAAAAACGTGACTCAAATGAATTTGATTACTGAACTAAAAACCCTCCTAACTGTGTTGTGTGGTTAAGGATTGGTTTATAAGCCTATTGGTTTATTATTCTAAACGTGAGTTCATTTTAATGTGAAAAGGTATAAACACTGCCCCTTTCAAGAAATTAATCTTATATGATGTAATATTTTATTCTCAAACATTTTCACAAGTGTGCATAAGTGTCTAAGTACGTCTTTAGACAAAAATGCGTTACAAATTTCTACGCTTAAAAAAGGATTGCTTGGAAAGAAATTAAACATATACAGTATTGGTATGAAAAACCAAAAAGTTTCTCCATACGACATAAAGAAGTAATTGCTAGAATGGTGATTATATATATATATGTGTGTGTGTGTGTGTGTGTGTGTGTGCAAACTGTCAATTTGTCTTTGATATTACCTGAGTGTTGAACATAAGTATTATCGTTATGATTCTCTTTCATTTCAGTTTACAGAGAGAGTGGAGACATATTTGCCTAATGTTCTGTCTGCAAAGGAAGTGGAGTTATGTAATTCAGTGTCAGGTACTTGTAGAATAACTGCAAGTATAAGTTATGCAAATGCAGGGTAGGCGTAGAGATGTTTACCTATCGTTATGATGCTCATTCAGTTCAGGTACGGAGTAACTTGAGACAGATTCGCCTAATGTGGTGTAAATAGAGCTGATGTGCAGGTACGTATACCTAATGTTATGAAAAGGTAGAGCAATTGCAGGTACGAGTACCATATGGTATGTAGACGTTGAGCAATTGCAGGTACGAGTACCATATGGTATGTAGACGTTGAGCAATTGCAGGTACGAGTACCTAATGGCATGCAAACGTTGCGCAAGTGCTGGTATAAGTACATAATGACAGGCAACTGCAGATTATATGAAAAGACGTTACCTAATGTCATACAAATGCCGAGTTAGTACATAGACGTTTATCTAACGAATGCAAGTAAAAAATACGCGGATACATGTACATGCTAATAAAGTGCTGGTATATTACCTAATATTATGCAAATTTAGGTGACCACTCCGGTGGCCTAGTGGTTAGAACATTCGCCTCGGATGGGGGAGGTCGTGGGTTCGATCCCTGGCCGAGTCATACCAAAGACCTACACAACGGTACTAACAGTTGCCTCACTTGGCGCTCAGCATTAAATCGTTAGTGTTATGACTGGTGTCAGGACCATGTGACTGGGTGTGACATCATGCTTCATGTATTCGACATGATGCCCAGTGCTTTGCATTACTATAAACTGCCACACTGTAGACTTCGTAGCGATATGACTGAAAAATTGTTAAAGCTATGTTAAAAGTCCAAATCACACACACACACGCACACACACACACACACAAATTTAGAGTAAATTCAAAGTCACAAAAGTTATGCAAATATGGGATTTGTGCAAGTTCAAGTACCTTTTCCTATGCAACTGAAGAATAAGAGAACCTAATATTATGTAAATACAGGGTACGTGCAGATACGTATATCTAATGTCAGACAAATTCAGAGTTATTTCAGAGACATTTACCTAATGCTAAACTAATGCAGAGAAAGTGCAGGTATAAGTACCTAATGTTATGCAAATGCAGAATATGTATAGTAACGTTTACATAATGTCAAACAAATGTAGAGTTAGCGCAGAGACGTTTTGCCCAATGTTATGCAAATGTAGGGTAAATGCAGGTAGCATTGCCTAATGCAATGTTGATTTAGAGTAAGTGCAGTAATGTGCATCTAATGTTATGCAAAATCAGAGTTAATACAAAGCCATTTGACCAATGCTATGCAAATTTAGGGTAAATACAGTGATGAATGCTTAATGGTACGCATGCGTATTGAAAATGCACACGTTTACCTATTAGTATGCAGATGTAGAGTATGTACAGGTATCAATACCTAAATTGTATGCAGTTGTAAAGTTAGTGGAGAGGCCTTTACTTAAAGTTATGCATTTGCAAACTTAGTGCAAGGATGTTTTCCATAATGCCATGGAAATGTAGAGCACGTTCATGAATGTGCACGTAATGTTATGAAACTGCAATGTCAATTCAGAGACGTGTAGCTGATGATGTTCAAATGTATAATTAGTATGTATACGTAATGGAAATGCAGAATTAGTGCAGACACATTCTCCACGTGTTATGCAACGCAGAGCATGTGGGTGTATGTTTACCAAATTTTATGCAAATGCAGATTTGAGAGCCCAACCCACAGGGTAAGTGTGGCTTCTAGAATAAAATATGTTGAGCAATCTAGTACATTTTTTATATTATCTATTTTAGAAAACAACCAAATAAATAAATTGTAATAGAAATCAAGTATTCGTAGTAATTTCATTCTTCTAGCGAAGTCCGAAGCGTGAACCCCAGTATATACAGTTATTTGTCTGTCACTTATAAATAACCAGATCAGCAGTCTTCAGCAAATAGAGATTATCTAACTAAAACAAAAACAACAAAATATGAGATTTTATTCAACTTTTAAAACTGATGTCTTGTTATGCAGTTAGAACAAGAATGCTACAGGTTCTTTATGTACTCAGCGTCCGACAAAATTAAGTAACCCTATTTAAAGCTTTACCTGCTTGAAAATTAAGTAGAATATTCATCATCTTGTAATAAGTAGCAAACACCAACCCCTTACCCACCCGAGACAGAACCAATATTAGATGTGTTGACAAAAACTAGAGTTCGTACTTGGCCTTGTTTCACATTACTTGGTCACATGATTTCGCAGTCACAAGATGGAAACAACCTATGTAAGGTAAGGTCCCATCCAATCCGTCTGAGTTAAAATATGAATGCTGCGAGATTTGGCGATCATGTGGTTTAGCAAAACTGCACATCTGTACAGAATCTGTTTGTACATATTGGATAACCACGTCACTTGTTTTTCGTAAGTTGCAAATTATATTTTCGATTTTAATGAATGCTAACATAAATACTGTACCTTTCGATTTCAGGCAGGTAAGGTTCAATTAAATTTTGAGTGAACTGTTTAGAGTGACAATCCTATACCATGCATCACATTATATTGTTATTTATAGTTGTTATGTATTAAAAATATAATATAGATCAAAAGGAATTAGCGTTACTGCCTGTTTATTTGACTCATCCTAATGAAGTTCTGGTGGGATTTAGAACAAGACGTCAATCACTGAAACTCAGATCGAATATTCATGTATAAAAGTGGAACTTCTCATTACGATTTATTCATTGGAATATTGACATTTGAAATGATTTATCCATGTTTTAGTGGAAGAATATGAATAATGGATTTACTGCTGTTTGTAATTTAACCATGCATCCGAGCTTATTGTAACTTAAATCGCTTTTTGGAGGAATGAATCAATAGAGTGTATTTTCTTTATCTTGCTTTACTTTCATGCCCAGGGACGAAAAAAAAATGTTGCAATGCTTAACATTTGTAAAGAGGCAATTGTGACCAAATATTTTGTTCAAAATAATATGAATTAGAGACATTAAGCTTATGATCACCTTATTAACTTGTGGACATCTGCTGGTCTGAATATTGATATTAAACTTGGAGACTATCGGCCAGTTGTCAGTCCAGCATTGTGCACTTTCATGGCCTTCATCACTCGGACATTCTGTATGTCTCTTCTACTTAATGTGACGTAGTCAACATATGCTAGTGCTTGGAGTCTGGGTGCATAAAAATATATTGTTGCAGTTTGGCAGGTGGTGGAAGACTGAGGATTAGGAGGTCGTGTTTAGAGCATTTGCTACATAGGAGGTGTCCATTTTTGTTCCATCTGCCAAAGCTATTTTGCCAATTACACCTATCCGGGTCTGTTGTTCTGTGGCAACTCTAGCATCGAAGTCACCAATGACGACTGGTAGCTTGACATTGATACAGTTACAACAAGAAACCTCAGAACTTCATACAACTTGGTCATTGTTTACAGCTGGGTTTGTCATAGTTGGTACATAGGCGCTGGTAGTAGGTGCATGTCCTTTTGCGGACAGTGGGAGTCTCAAATGCATTTGTGTGTCATTTGCGCCCGTTGGAATGCTACCGTAGAAAATAGTAATCACTATTTCTTGTGACTGTTGACGCATTGTGAATAGCTACATCTCAATCAAGGTTGCATATCCCTTCTGACGGATCAAACGGCCGAGTAGATATCATCAACTCCGCATCTGTTAATTATGAGGGTGAGTTCAGGTTTTAATTGTAGAAATTGTCTATGACAACCAATGTCATTTTGCACATGATATTTGCTGTCGGAATAAAAAGAATCCTAAATGTTCCTGTCCCCTAAAAAATTTACTGATCTGAGATCTTAAAATGTTTCCTTTTGCCATGTTGTTCAGCCATGTTGAGCACTACACTTGTAGTTTCGCTATCAGCCCAAAAAAACTGATATTAAACCAGAGGTATATTTCTTCCATTGACAATTAACAATGCAGGAATCTTATACTAAACCAGAAGTTTATTTCTTCTACCTCAGGTAAGTCTTGTAATTCTAAAATAGTTTTAGTAAAAGTTGTCGACTGAATAAATTTTGAGATGATAATCCACGTTTGAGTCTTATTTAAAAAGTTTTATAATGTGCGGCCTAATTGAGTTTGTATTGCGTATATTTAATTTATATTATTATATATATTTAATTCATATTGCGCACCTGACTTTTGTCCGTGACTGAGGATTAGAGTTGGCCTACAAGTATTGTCGTATAATGTCTGTCTGATTTGTGTCATGGATACAAAAGGTGTTGACTAAACTTTAAGTTCAATGCCTGCCCAAGTTTGCGAATTAATGAAATTTTCGATTAGAAATGATCAGTATTGTAGAACACATTATTGCCTTAAAGGTCATTTGACAGTCTGTAAATAAAGAAGATTCGTACATATTCAATTCTGTTTCTTATTTAATCTATTGTGAAAGCTATTCTTTTTTTCGATATAATTTTAGAAAAATCATTTATTTCACTTATTCACTCGACTTAAGACGACTTTCTGGGCTAGAACACTGCTTTAAAACTATTTTGAATTCATTCAAAGACATTATGGATTACATCATTATGATCCAGTAAGAATATTGGTACATCAGCACAATCAAAGCTATTGACATATCAGCACATTCAGGTTGGTTTTAGTTCATTCGGAACATTCTTGACTCTTTGACTTGTGATAGAACATTTAGGATTATCAAAATACTTTAAATGTGCTTGAAATATTTGACTTGTATTGAAGGGAATATTGTTTGTTGCGTTTTACTGAACTTGTTGGTTTTGCTTCTTTCTTTTAATTAAGACCATGAATTGGTAACAATTATGATTTCTATAAATAAAAATGCAATATAGTAAATGTGCTAACATAGAATGATGATGGGTTAAATAATTAGTTTCTTGCCATTGTCAGTACCGTGTACATTCCGTCTTGAAAAAAGGAATCTTGAACTATTAATAGGTTTTCCTAACCTGACATTGCAAATAATTACAGTTATTGCGTTAATATTGTGTCTATCATTTATCAGTTTGTTAAGTTTTATCCGTTATACATTAACGTTTTTGATAACTGTAAACTGTTTTCCCATTGTTTGCCCAGACGCAAATTGACCTATTTGACTGGTGTTTGTAACGTAACCTACTAATTATTCCTAGTTTTTTCAAATTAAATTAGATATCCAAGCAGCATCTTATTTGTTACATATTGTGTGTAGAAAATATACTCTCCACACCATAATAGAAAACGTTTATTATTTATACGAAATAAATAGTTTAAAAGTACTGATTTATTGTCGTTACTATCGGCTGCCATTATTGAATGTACACAGTGTGGTTTGTGCTTACAACGGCTGCATGTATGACTCAGTTATAATCCTGCTTACGGTGTATTCATGCAGTAATAACAAACTATCTGCTGACCTGAGATTCTGGAAGCTATGGTTAAAATAGGAACTTATACGTTTGACTACCGACAGTTGAAGAACGATAAACTTCTTTTTAAGAGACAATCCAGTGACCACAATGTAGCCTTTCTACTTTTAGTCTGGTAGGATAAAACCCCAGTGGGTTTGAAAACTTAACATAAATGTAGCGTCGCTAAAATATTTAATGAAACTATTTCATCCTGACAACACTCTTTACCGTGCTGTGCATTTCACTGCAGTCAGCTGAAACCGAACTCGTGGGGCAACCACTCATTGTTAGATCATCTGATGTTTTCATATCACTTGCACATTTTACCATGGGGACACATAATGTAGTTAGGCGTGTTTCAAACGTTGCCCGAATTTCATTACCATTTTCTACTGTTATGTAGTTGATATATAATACCTTTAGAGTCCATTCAAACTGTTGTTTTGATCAATTGTTTACACTAACATTATTTTATGATTAGCAGTGTTTGCATTAATTTAACATAACACTCACAACCACACTAGTTAAGGTGAAATATGCAATCGAAGCCTTATTTCTAAGCATTTGTTATGTAAAGAAATCATCGAGCCAGTCTTAATTCAACTTGATTCTATTTTATATTCTAATGTTCTTGAACTGTTGAAATGATTGAGCAGCAGAGTTTTGCAAAAGTAAAGCAATATTCTTCTGAACTAAATAAATGGCTGCTTGAATGATGCATGAGATGTTCGGAGAATACAGCATGACCACATGCATGAAGACTTATTGCACGAATTCGAGGGAGAACGGTTGACTTCATGGCAATGGCACCACCAAAAGTCTAATAATAAATGATAATCGGTTTATGTCTCTATTTCTGCTCCCCCACCCCCAAGAGATAAATTAAAGTAAATATAGGCAACTTCCAACTTGGAGTATAATTTTCAGTCATTGGATGTCAGCCGTTACCGAAGTGTTGAATGATCAGTAAAATGTAATGACTCGGTGATAGTCTGAATTACTTTCTATTACCAAACATGTTCACTGAGATCTATTATTACATTTTCTAGGCAAAAAATTCGGATCTAAAAAGCGGCTATACTACAGCATTAAGCATGAAACTGGGTATTTGTCTAGTTTGTAACCTAAGAGTTTCACTAAAGATGGGGTCAACATTTTGAATGGGCGGCAATGATGCGACTTTTAACACGGGGCACTCTCTGCACTCAAACTCAAAGGACTCAGAGCAGGTTTAAGTTATTCAGTATTTGATAATTCATTCAACGCTTACTACGCAGTTTTGCCTGACGTTACAAATACGTTATAACCACGTCAGTTTTACCCAAGTGTATAGAAGCGCTGTGAACACTTGGGGAGTATGGATGTAACATGACCCGATTGCGACTTCTATCTATTATTAAATGAAATAAAAACTGTCTAAACCTTTAGCAATCACAATAACAGTCATGGATAAAAACAATTGATAAGGTAAATGAAAATCTGCCTTTACAAATCTTTGGAGATTTGTGACTTGACATTGGAGGTTTTCCGGAACCGGGGTCTCAATAAATTGTGTCGCAAAGAAGTTTCACGGAGACGTTTAGCATTTTCATTGTGTTGGATCTAATTCCGTGAACATTTAAAGGATTTTTCAAAACGAATTCATCTTTTTAATTGTATAAGCAATTAATGAGGTTGTGTTTTCGAATAGTTTTTATGTATATCCTTTCTTGTGGGGTAGATAATCGACTGAAGGAAGTAGGGGACTACGCTATTTCAGAAAGAATCGTCTTTAATATGCATGTCTTAATCCTTTTACTATTAATCCTTATCTTAAGTCCATGTAAAAGATCATGACGTTTTCTTGATCTGTGGCAATAATAACTCCATGCATAGACTAATTGTCAGGCTCAGAGCACAGGACAGTGACACCGTCACCCTTACGGTATTCTTAATGAACATAATAACTGCGTCGTTCGAATTATATTATAATTCTCCTACAGTTGCCCTTTCAATCATGGATAGATTCATATGATGTTAAGCATCTCAAGACATTTTGTAATGTTCGTTATCTGTATAGTTTTTAATCTATGGAGATAATAATGTGAAATTGATAACTTTCATTATCCTGGCAAGCTCGAAATCTTTAACCCCTAGCAATTATCTTTATGTTACCGGGGAAGAGCTGTGAAAAATCTGAATAGTTTGTATTAGCGCTGGGGCACCTTTCAGATCTGATAATTAAACGGATATATTATTCTGTAGAATTTGTAGGAGCTGCCTGTTATTACAATGTGTCAGCTTTTGGAATTTGCTACAGAAAAGTTCCTGAATCAAATCATTTTAAAACACTCACGTATTGCAAATCTGTCACTAAATACATTTAGCATGCTTCCATAAAGTGATAATTCAAACATACTGAATCGTGAGGTCAACCATATGCATAAAATAGATTATATTTTTTATTGTCTGTCTGAGCCATTTTCAAAGTTGGGAATGCATTTTATGCAACCTCATATAAATTCAAAGTTTATCGATGAGCCATTGCCGAGTATTGAGCTTAAGCGTGAGATCGATATGTTCTCGAAAAACAGTGTCAACAACTATTTGCCTCATTAATCCGGGCTATGCTACATATAAACTAGTTCATGTTCATTCACTTTTAAAATTTATCAATGTCGTCGTCATAGCACCCATATACTTTCAATTCAATATTTATAAATTTGGAAAAAATCAATCATGTTAACGGCAGCTCAAACCACCATGCCAATATCTAATTCGGAAGTAGTGATTAATCAAAACTAATCAGACTTTATTTTTAGGCTTTGCTATTTTAAATTTCTTGCTTTGATTCTCAGTGACGTCATAAACGTGTTATAACTGAACCACATAACTCTTCTATAAATATTAGTACTCTATTACATAGTTTCTTAATCTGGTAATCAGTTAACCAATCACTGCAAGAACTATAATGTAATTTGTCATGTATAGTAAAGAATATACGAAAGGAATATAATTTTCTTCATAATAATCAATCAGCCTAAAAATTTGTATGAAGTGTGGACTCCAATTTTAAATCTCACTCTGTTTTTGGCTGTGAAACAAGATGGCCGCTATCGCTTAACCGACTTGAAGCAGCTGTTCAGTTTTGTATAGCCGTTTTCATAATATTTGTGCTTGTTGCCTGTTTTCATCTACGTTATTGTGTTCATTATGTATTGGCTGTTAAATTCGTATGTGTTTCTTCATCTCATTGTTTTGGAAATGACAGCAAATAGACTTTTTCTCAGCTGTCTTGCTCCACTGTTTTTGAACAAACCGGCATCACGTTATACTCGCCAGTTAACCCGTTTATGCTATGATGGGCCCTCATTAATTGCTTTAAATGATCACTCATTGGCTCTCCAGACTACATTGTGCTCGAGACTAAGCGAACTGGGACTACATTCATCATTACCTAAATGTAAACAGAAGCGAAAAAAGAAACGTTGTTTCAAAGCTGGCCGGCGTAGAACAGGAAGAAGAATTCCAGTTATCTCCCTTATTTCGGCTGAACAATTTAATAACAAATCAACCGTTAATTTAGATCACCTAATTCAAATCCCTATTAATTCGTCAACCTTTGTGTCAACTGTCCAGGAGATACCTCTGCGTATTGCATTCTTCAATGTTCAGTCAGTAGGACCGCCGGAAAAGCGCACAGAAATAGTTAATTTTATCAACGACCAGAATATTGACCTCTTTTTCCTGACAGAAACATGGCTAAAAACATCAGGCGATGAGCCCAAGTGTGCGGATCTTAAACCCACTGGTTGCTCCATCAGGTTGTTCCCCTGTAATTCTCGCGGAGGTGGAATTGCTGTCATCACAAAGAACACCATGATAAAACGTCTGAACCACACCACAACATTCAATTTCGACCACACATCGTTTGAACTAGTCCAAACCACACTCACACTGGAGCAAAGCTAAGTCCATTTTTTTCTGCCTATGCCGCCCTCCTCCTAGTAGAAAAAACAAGCTGGCTGACTCTCTCTTTTTGGAGCAGTTTCCGAATCTCCTGGACTATGGAAATTCGATACGTGGCAACCTGGTTATTCTTGGAGATTTCAACTTTCACTTTGACTGTCCAGGAAACCCAAATACATCAAAACTAATGGATTCCATTAATGTTTTCAACCTGAAACAGTCAGTTAACCAACCCACCCATAAACACGGTCACGTTTTAGACTGGATTCTTCATATAACTGATGATAACATTCTACGGTCCTCCCTGGTATCCCATGACCTTGCATCAGATCGCCTCTGCATTATATGCCATCTTGACGTATCAGTCCCTAACCCTCCACCTTTATCTGCTACTAAGAGAAACCTCCGTATGATAAATAGAACTAAACTAACGCACGACATCCAAGCTAACTTAACAACTTGCTTACCTCCTACCGCAGAACAACTCGATAACTGCCTGCGTTCATTGCTTGACAAACATGCACCAGCTACCAATTGCAGAGTATCAACTCATAAGTGTTCTCCATGGTATAGCAGTGTTATGGACCAGTTTCGCACTTCTAAAAGAGACCACCGTAAAGCTGAGAGGCTTTGGCTTTCAACCAGACTCATTATTCATAAGCAAATCTATGAAGCCGCTAAGACGAATGTCACAAATATAGTCCATGCAGCGAAATCAGCCCACTACACTACTAAGATCATGGAAAGTTCCAGCTGCAAAGAGCTCTTCGAGATTACTAAGTAGCTAATGTCAAGGAACAAATCTACACCACTTCCAACTACCTTCTTTCCAGACATGTTTGCAAATTTCTTCCGTGACAAAGTACAAACCATTAGAGATAAGCTTGACACCACAATTTCAATTGACTCGTCGTCGCCATACAGTTGGGATACAGAATTTGAGCTGCAACCATTAGCATCATTTGAACCTGTCTATGGATTTCGTACGTACAATCGTGATGAAGATTGCACCAAAGTCTTGTGAACTTGATCCAATTCCACCATCACTGCTGCTTGAGTGCTTAGATCCAGTATTGCCTTCACTAACTGATGTTATTAAAACCTCTCTCTCATCCGGGGAATTCCCATCATTTTTCAAAACTGCCATTGTAAATCCTCTGCTGAAGAAACCAACACTTGACCATAACGATTTAAAGAACTACCGCCCAGTTTCTAATCTCCCATTCATATAAAAAATCTTAGAAAAGTTTGTTCTATCCCAGCTTGTCTCTCATCTAAATTCAAACATTCTTTTAAGCAATGTGCAATCTGCATATCGCCCTTGCCACAATACTGAAACTACTCTTCGAAAAGTAGTTAATGACATTCTCTCTGCGTTGGATAGCGGAAAGATTACAGTCCTCACCCTCCTAAATGTGTATGCAGCATTTGAAACAATATACCATGATATATTACTTCACCGTCTCCAGCATGCATTTGGCATTCATGATACAGCCTTACCGTGGTCCAAGTCCTACTTGGTCAACAGGACACAAATTGTATCTGCAAATGGAATGCACTCCAGCCCAATTGATCTATGTTGTGGTGTTCCACAGGGGTCTGTTCTTGAACCTGTTCTCTTTATTCGGTCCCAAGTGTCATAGATCATCATCTAGTGTCTCACCAATTGTACGCTGATGACACCCAAAGATACAAATCTAGCCAACCAACTGAAGTTGATGCTACCATCCAAGGTGTAGAGAGGTGCATCTCTGATGTGAAATCATGGATGACATGTAACAAGCTGCAGATGAATGATGATAAAACTGAGGCCATTCGGATCACAACACAAAGACTTTCTCATTCACATCCTTTACCTCAAACAATAAATATCAGCAGCACCAACATTAAATTCACACAATCAGTACGAAACCTAGGTGTTACTCTGGACAGCACTGTCACATTGCACCAACATGTCATGATTATATGCAAGGCTGTATATCTTGAGCTGAGACGCGTTAGCTCAATTCGCAAATATCTTTCAGTTAATGCCACTAAAACACTTGTGTGTTCACTAGTACTTTCAAGACTGGACTATTGTAACTCAATTCTGTCTGGTTCATCTCAATATCTGCTCCAGAAACTTCAAAACACATCTGCTCAAATCATACTTAGAGAACCACGATCAGAGCACAACTCCCCGCTGCTCTGTACCATAAAGTGGCTATCCATTCCATCCAGAAACAAACACAAAATTTGTTCTCTGTTCTACGTTTCACTGTCGGACTCTAGTCCAACATACCTATCCGACCTCACCCATGTGTACACACCAGCAAGATACTTACGCTCCTCTTCTGATAATCGTATACTCATTATTCCCACTATGAAAATAAAGTCATATGGACAGCGTTCTTTTGCATACCAGGGCCCAACAACGTGAAATGAATTGCCCACTGAACTTAGACACAAAGACACAGTGATCACATTCAAGAGGGCTCTCAAAACTTACTTATTTCGACTGCAAGAACAAACTTAAAGACCTAATAATGTTTCCTACCTTAAATATTCTCAGCATGTTTTTTTAATGTTTTCTAATTTCTTGGGGTTTGTTTTTGTAATCATATCATTTTATGTTTTCTTTTATCTTATAGGTGTTGTCTAATGTTGTAAAGCGCTTAGAGCTTCTGAAGATTAGGCGCTATACAAAGTCCTCATTATTATTATTATTATTATTATTATTATTATTATTATTATTATTTGTTTTCCATCTGAAAACTCTTAAAGGTCAATACATTTAATTTCATATTACTATTAGGCTTACTTGCCATGTTTGATCATCGTATATATTAAAAATCATCAAATATATAGTATTGATAGTTGCATGTCATATAGTGGTTTTATAACTGTACTAGGAAAGAGCAAGACAATTAAGCGAAATATTTAAATCATTTGTGAGTGTTAGTTTCACGAATGCGTCATTAAAGGAAATCTAAAGTTTTTTTTTAACCCTCCCCTCCATCTTTCAGTCGAAGAATTGTAGAGTAATATTAAAGAAAACCTGAAAAGCCTAAGGTTTCAGTATTTAAGCGTCAGTTTTTATCAACAATGGGTCACTTTGGATAGGTATATACAACGAGTCCTTCAGATGAGAACTAGGTTAAAAATGTCAAGCTTCACGCATACATACTGAGCGGTTCTTATAGCTCATTTGTTTGTGGTTTGAAGTTTAATAACCGGCTTGAAAATTTGTTAGTTCCGTTCAATAAAATCACATTAAGTTTTTATTTTGCACTTTGCATATACCGATAAAGCTAACATCAATTTATTTACAAACTTTTTAATGCCTGTTGTGAATGGGGGGCGGCAATTCTTCACATGTTAATTGAAGTTTGTTCGATTGCATTCATAATCAGACATGACGCTGTAGAACGGAATTTAAGTTAAGCTTTCAAAACGTTGTATCACAGAGAAGGAAACTAATGCATCGTTTTAAATGATAGAATTTACAGTTGGGGTGATCGTGTTTACCGTACTACGAGTAAAATCATATATGTATGTATATATTATAGCTAAGTTTGTTTGGAACCTAATATAAAACGTCATTCCTGCAAGTCTGTTCGAAATACTGTAATATGGATGGGATTATAAAGTAGCAAATTACATCAAACCACTGAAAAGGCGAAGATTGATTGTTTGATAATGGATGATGGCCAGATCTTGTGAACTATATCCAATATTTTCGCTAGTGGTTAATTTAATTTCTTTCTACATAGAATGATCACAAAGTTCCTTAGCACACATATTTATAATTTGACTTACAACCATCTCTGTCGGAGAGGGAGACTGTTTTGACGTTGCTTAATTTCGTTCACTTTATAATTTATGTAAGTCACACATTAGTAGAACAACGTGCATAATTCATTGCATGGTTGTGAGAAAATGCACTTTGTAGTAATTGCCGCTCATTATAACAACTGCGGGAGCGGATGATGAAATATTGTGACAATGTGGATATATATATATATATATATATATATATATATATATATATATATATATATATATATATATATATATATATATATATATAATATTACAACGTTGAGAAGAGATCAAATGAAGTGTGAACCACAAATGAAAATTGTGAGATACTTGAATTTGAAGAAATAAAGCCGTTTGAACAACTCATGTCTGGTGCACACACACACACACACACACACACACACACACACACACACACAGAGAGAGAGCATATGAGTAGCCCTGAAATGGGCCTTTGGTTTCATGTTAACATCATTCCTTTAACATAGGGGGCATCGAATCTCCACATAAATTCTTCTTTTTCAAACGCTCGTATTGGTGATTCGGATGATTTTCCATGATGATTTCACATATATCGATAAGTCCGTACGGGACAGCATCGACGATACGAGAGTAAATGATTCATTATTATTCCACATCTTGTGACGAGAACAGGTGGAGGGAATGAAATGAAATGTGGTTATCTATAGTGGAAGAGCGGATCGAAACGGATTCAGTTTTTTCACCAATCCTAACACGGGTTACAAAATTCAGTCACAGTGTGGAGTCTGTCTTCCAACCCTAAGAAAGCTGACTGTAACGTCACATTCCCTATATATATACGCTCGCGTCTGTGTGCAGTGAATCATTGCGACAAAGTTTCCAAACATGACGGAAGCTAAGAAGACGATGAATTGGGAAGCACATGGTCGTGGAGATGAGGAGCGATGGTATAGCAGTGGCTACCAAAGTCAATACATTATTACTTCCAGAAGAGACCGATTTTGAATTGGGGTTTAGTCGATTTTCTTTCTTCTTCGCAAGAATTTGTTCTGGTACCAGTACCTTCGCCATTTTCACCTTCTTTACCACATGTCGATGATTTTAAACAGAGACAGAAAGAAGAATTGGAGAAATTTTTACAACAGCAGAAAGAAGCTAAACAAGCTTTTCTTCAACAGCGACAGCGAGAAGAAGAAGCAAGAAGGAAACGACAGGAAGAAACAGTAGGTATGAAACAAGGTCTAAGAGAAAAGGAGGACAGTGAAAGTCAAACGGTGACGGTACTCTTAGATAGTTTGGCAGAGTTAAGGAGTCTGAAACAAATGTATCAGACTTCTTTATTACGATCCAAGAGAAAAATACCTTCCCGAGCCAAGAAGCCAACCCCCGTTGCTACACCTGAGATAACACCACTAGTGATTTCTACCAAATCATTGACAGGAGCAAGTCCAGAAGTAGACCTTGACCGTGGCAAAGGCTTAAGACAGTTAAAGCTGATTACGTTCCGTTCCAAAGTTTGTTTGTTTTTAAAAAAGAATACCCAATGGTTCTTTTCGCACCCTTTTCTCGAAAAGAGATAGGATTCATTTTGCCAAAATCAATTAAAACTCAATATCCCTTTATTGCCCCATGATGTAAATGTGTGAATACATGAGTGTAGATAAATATTATAAAAAGCCAAAGTTAAAAAACACGTTTACTGTCTGGTCTATTCGGGTACAAATTGTACAATCCAATTCACAACACAACCATTTAAAAAGTTCATAGACTTCTTCTTTGTCTTTGTTCACTCACTCTTTTTTTTAAATTTCTTCAGTTTCACCTGTATTTCCTCCACTTTGTCCTCGCTTTGCCTCGTCTTCTTGTCTTCTATTATTTGTCTTTCTGGACGTGTCTGGATCCTTCATTTTGGGAGAATACCTCTTCTTCCTGTTCTGAACCTCTCTCGTCCTCTTGCTCGTTGTTCTTATGGTATTCTGAAGACCAATGTCCGTTCTTTAGACAATGATAACAGGTATCTTGAATGTTGTCTCTTCTGACACCTGTCTTGCTTTTATGACGGTCTGGATACTCTGTAGCCAAGTGCCACTTCTTACAGATATAACAAGTATCTTGAGTTTTATCTCGAAGGGCTTGTGGAATAGTCTATCGGCTTGTCTGAAGAAAACTTTCGTATGACACCTCGCAAAGCTACGATCAGAAGTTTGATCTTAGTCGGCTTTTCCATCGTTGTGGTCAATTGGAGAGTCAATTCAATACTAAGAGGAAGACACTGGCCCTTTATATAGGGAAGACCCTGCTTTGACATGGATATAGGGACCCATGGCGTTTAAAATGTAGTCATTTGACTGTTTGCAGTCAAGATGAAACGTTCTCATTATTTGGTGGAGAAAGGAGAAGAAAGTAAGAGCCAGAAACGAGATTTCTCGCCTCGTGTAGTAGCTGAAGTCTTGGCTTAAAATCATGCAAGCGATTTTGAAGATGATGTGTGTGAGTGCGAATCCATACCGAGAGAGTCTACACGCAACCAAAGTCAACCAGTAAACCATGAAAGGTACTACCATGAAGTGACATACCATGTCGTTTAAGAAACCAGCTTAGCTAGTAGTCAAACATTGGACAACACCAAGACAAGTAGATACACCCCATTTGAAAAGTAATATTTAAGGATTACTATGTGAACTGCAAGGAAAGACCTATAAGGATGTTTGGCAGGGACTTGCCAGAGCAAAATCTCAGTTGGTGACTAAAGAACTTATTTGTCGAGAACTTCACAAGAGGAAAGTGAAAAAGCCAACAAAATCGTCAGGTTTCTCTCCATCAAGTCTGCGTTCCTCCGATTATTCCGCTTTAGAACGTTTACATTAGAAGATTTTATTGACATTCTTGACCGTTGCCCTGAATTAGAGGTGTCAGAAATTACTCACTATGTCCATTACTTTCGGTGTATGAGAAGATTGTAAATAAAATAATACTGACTGACATGATCATGGATACTTTACAAGAGAACTTTCGTGGTTTGAATGTGGAGTTAAGAGAACGCATTTACTGAGAGCTTGTAAAAAAACAAACAAGTGAAATGCAAAGAACAATTGCATCCGTCATGTCACCAATGTTTATACCACTTGTACTTGAATGTTGTAAGAAGATTTAGATGAAAGTGTTTCAGTGGTCAGACATTGTTGGACTGGACGTGGGTGATAAGTATTGGTTTATTGTGACTTATTCTTTTTACTATAAGGTAGACATACTGCAACGATTTCCAGAGGAAGAGTTAGAGGGTTCTCAAAATCTTGTACACAACGTAAAAATTAGTTCAAGAGGAAACTTCTGAACGGTGTATTGTGATGTGCAAGTTAGTGACTAAAACATTCAGATTCGCCACTTTAGTAGGATCATCTCATCATGTGCAGAAAGTACACTTATTGCCTCGGACAAAAAGATGTATAAAACAACCTACCATGCCAAGACCTTTAATAGTGGTGTTACAACAGATTAAGTGGAAATAAATAAATCAGAATATTCAAATTGTGGAGAATTAACAACACTTATTACGAGCACTGTATCCCATGAATTGGGGTCGACGTTGGGTGTGTGTCTTAGTGACTTGCATTCTGGGATTTAGTTTTCCAGTCGATTCCTCGTGGACTCTTTACAAACAGTAATTATCACTAAATAAAACAGGAAAGTGGTACCTCTAAATGTACCTCATTTTGTTCAAACCCTTTTTGTCTTATGTGGATACTTTTCGAGCTCTGTGGAAAAATGATTCGTCATTTTTTAGGTACTTAAGATGTGTACAACGATATGTGTGTAGATTGTGACTTACACCCCCATTGGACAGATGTACGTAACTGAAAAAATGGAGGATTCGAGCCTTGGACCGAAGATGTTGCCAATTATGCGTTCTAAATTCAAACGTCCAGTGAAAGAAGAAACTGTTAAACCTGTGCTAGTGACAGTGGCAGAAAAAAAAAACAACCATACACCGAGGACAACCACTCCCCTTCAGGACAGGTCTGTCATGGACATTCTCGAAAGACCATTCCGGTAGGACTCCTGTGTGACTGTACCATATGTATAGACAGTAAGAACATTACACACTGTCCGTAGGACACATTTTTTTATATTATCAAAACGTGTTGTACAGAGACTTGTTTATATTCCACTTTGATCCGTTAGATGTGTATTTTATCGCTGTACTTAATCCTTTGGCTTTTCTTTGTATTTTTGTCTTTCGTGTTGTTCCATTTTATAAACAAAATAAACGTGTCCTCAAAAAGTATAAAATCTCATGTCTGTCTTCGTGGCAAAAGTGACATTCCCTGTACTATGGCTACATCTACTGCCTCTGCTCCCTCTTCTCTCACTTTGAAAGTCATTGACGGACACTTATGTCGTGCCTAGTTGGGAGGTTTGGTATCTTCACCATCACCAAATGTTAATTGCTGGACCTAGCAGTTCAGGAGAAACTGAATTTGTCAAACGTTTAATCGAACATAAACATCATTCGTTCGATCGTCCACCTCAACGGATCTTGTGGTGTTACAAAGAGTGGCAATCGGCGTACAGTCGCTAACGAGAAAGTCAAAGTGAATCCATCATGTTTGTATAAGGCATTCCTGGTCAGTTTCGAAGCCATGTTAGGAGAAGACGAAGAAGAAATTAAACTGATTTACACACAAAGGGCATCATCGTAATGCCAGTGTCATTTAAATCACCCAAACTTTTGCTTCAACAAAGTAAAGCCAGCCCATCACACCATTAGTATAAATGCACATTACGTGGTCTAGTTTAAAAGCCCTAGAAATAAATTGCAAGTGCAAATCTTAAGCAAACAGTTAGGAACACCTTGCCTGACTCATGCGTACGACGATGCCACTCAAACCCCAGTCCCCATTTACTCGAAGATTTAAAACCCACTATCCCCGATTATCTACGATTTCGTACCCATCTGTTTCACCACTGGTGCCAAGACGAAAGGGGGAGGGGGTGCTGTCGTGTACACATCCCCTTCGTCGACTTCACAACAATAAACTAATCTATTAAAACCTCGGACAATTTGGGTCTGTCTCACACAGCCTCAAGATGACGTCCCTTTATTCTCATCTTCCCATCAAATTGATTCTTGCCTTGAACGGTATCAGTCGGGAAACAATTCCACAATCAAATGCTCGTGTCTTAGAAGCCAGTCTCAAAGAAATCTTACGATTGTTTGCGGTGACAGCACATCAATTACTGCAAGGCATCATTCACATTCCTCATCACACAAGACGCTTTTTCGACAGAAACAAAGTAGCCTTGACGCAAACCATGAAATAAATCACTTTGAAACCTGGAGGTAGCGGTTCTTTAGGAGGTGCTATCATTCGTTCCCTCTTAAAATAGAACCCCAAAGTCCTCTCCAAGAAAATAGCCACTCCCAGTAAAACAAAACGAACCCAAAAGACGAAAACGTCCAATGTTGTCAAGACTAGGTCAGAACTTCAGAAAAAGAAAGGCCCACAGAAAAAGGAAAAGAAATGTCCCCCTAAAAATGAAAGCCCGCAGAAAACACCTTCTACACTTTGGCCGGGACTCAACCTTACATTCGCAAACCACGATCTGCAGCGATGGTGACCGTGTCCCCAGTAGCCTCGGGATCTTCCACTTCTCCGTTGTCGGTGATGATTGCCAAACCCAGTTTGACACCGGTTCTTCCTCATTTGATGAAATAATGGAAACCCGCGTCTCTAAATACTTCTCCTCCAGTGGTGACACCATCCTCCTCTTTAGCTGCAGCTGCTCACAAATTACATGCCCCCAAAAATCAATGTCCATGACAGATCAGGCATTTTACAGAGTTTACTGGATTTACCCAAGCATGAACTGTCCAGATTTAGTCCCTTGCAAACCCCTCCATGACCTGTGATGCATGTCATCAAGTTGATACGACGTAAATACAGTCAGTGGCGACGCATTCCAGTAAAAAAAAGGATATGCGGTAAATGATGGGGACTAGTGTTTGCGTGCTCCTGAACGCTCAAAGATGTCCCCTAAAAGAAGTGCACACAGCTCTCTGGCTAAAAAAGAAAAGAAAAAGAAAAGACTGCCTCCTCGTTTAGCCAAACATTGGGACATGTTGTCTGTCCTGTCCAAAGCTCCTTCACCCATGCGAAAACAACTCATTCAAACATCCTTCAAAGACGTCGTAAATACCGTGTGTGAATGTCGCCTGAATGTCTTCAAAGGCACGATACATTTGTCTAAACAACAGACGGAATCCTTAGCAAAGCATCGACACGTTCTTTGCGAAATGTTCCAAAAGAAAATACCCATCCATCAAAAGAAGAAGATGTTGCTACAACGTGATAAATGAGGACCCTTGGTGAAACGAGTATTGGGAACAATGCTGATAGGACTCATGGGAGCAAGATTAAAAAGAACCAAGAAGATAAAAGAAACCTTTGGAGTCACAAAATCTCAGATGTGAGCACTGAAATCGAATAGAAGGACGAAAACTAGCTTTGGTGCCTTACAAACGATGGATGGAATACCATCGATGGCAAAACAAAGGACCCTGCATTTGCCTCACAATCCTCATTTAACCGATATATCCCAGTTGCAACAGGAATTGCAGCCATGTCTAAATTGCAACGGTTTGTTTGTAACAGAAAAATCGCAACTGTACGGTCAAATGTTGCAACGACTGCAACTATTTCACCAGAAAGCTGTAGACGAGACAGCTCTATCGAATCTGAAAGATTTTAAGACCCTGATGAAATGTCCACCTCCACCACTACCCCCAGTGACCAAGACATAAAAAAGACAAGAAGAAGAGTTTCAAACTTCACAAGAAAAAGTACGCAATATAGCAATACCACCGACATCTAGAAGTGGATGGATTAAAAAGATGATGGACACCCTTTATTCCACAGAAGAGAAAAGGAACGAAGTGAAGAAAGAAGTAAAACAAGAACCATTTACCCCTGTTCAAACATCCTTCTCCTTTTCGACACCAATCGCTCGCAGGGTACGCAAAGCCAGGACAATAACACACGAATGAAAGAGTAGCATCAGTGACGAGTGGGTGACTTATTAACACAAATGGAGAAGGTATTAGTAAGCATTTAATACGATCCATCCCATCCTGCGGTGTACAGAGGAGTTCAGAAATTGTATTGTGCTGCCAAATCCTGTCTGACAAGTCTCCGTTTACCTCAAGTGCACCGATGGTTACAAGAACAAGCCACGTACACTTTATACAAACCCATCCGACTGAACCTTTCCAGAAGTCGTACCCTAGTGGAAGGCATCGATCATCAATGGCAAGCCAATTTAGCCGAGGTCTCATGTCGCCACCTACAATCGTGGCTAAAAATAGTTGTTTTGTGTCATCGACGTCTTTTCCAAATTAACCTGAGTCGTCCCATTGACTTCCAAATCGAACAGTGAGATTTTAAATATCCTTAGACTGGTTTTGAAATAAAGTTGTCGTCACCCTGTTCGATGGCAATTGTTGACCATTTTACTGAGCAGTTGCATCGGTTACCGTCTTCCCAATCCTTTACTGAAAAACTCATCGAAACAAAATAACAGACGCCTTGTGCCCAAGGCCAGTCACCACCATAACAACAAAAATCACCAAAGCAACCCTCTATTAGACACTCCTCTGACTTTGAATTACACCTCGGAGACAGCAGCAGAACTCTGAAATTATGAACAACAACAACCAATTGTACCTAACCTTACCCAGTGACAGTTCCATTTAGGTGTTTCTCAGCAATACTTTGTGCTGTTACACGGCCAAATTAAATCAAGCCATCCAACTGGATCACGATGCACATTGGGAAAAGCTTAACTGAAACTCAAAACACTTTTCACGTTGAAATCAACTACATAAAATTTCAACAGGAGATATTTTCTGACTGGAAATCATATAGACAATGTAGCAGTAGCTCCCATCAACAATTGTATGCTTTACTTGCTCGGCTCAGGGGATTTGTACTTTAATAATAAACAGGTCAGTAGCAGGATGGGTACTTACCCTTACCTAGCGTATCTGGAAATTCTCTTGACGTACGGACAAAAAGCCAAGAACACTCATATGGATGCTTGTATGGTATGGAAATCTGACCAGGCCAATTTCACGCCACCGAAACTGATCTCACCAGCAAAATTCCAAAACATATGGCATTTATAGAACGACGAAACAAAATACAATGACTCAATAAAAGTTTTGAACTGATGATCGTTTGCACTTGTTCATGTGGTTACAAGAAACGTATTTGCTGCACGGTGTAATGTCCGTTTGAGACTGAATTACAGCTGAACCCCTTTCCACTTGATGGATACAACTGATGACGCTTACAAAACTGTCATCGAGGAAACCAAACTCTACGTACGACTTGTGGGAGTGTTACGTAAAGTGGGAAACGAAATCAGTCACACTTTGAACAGAACGACCTCCAAGTACCCGATACGACGCGTGGAAGTATAAACTTTCACCATTTCTAATGCACAGCGATCTATTATCGAAGATCATCTGTTCCAAGGGCAGTTACTCAAACGTTTAATCACTGGTATCGTGAGCAACACAAGAATTAAAATCCTTTCAATATGTATCACTAAGACGTATCCAAGATTGAAGTTAGTCGCGATGGAAAGACCTTGTGTACCAGACACTTCGAACCTAAGTTTGAGCAGAAGAATTACTTGAGATTGTACTTGTCTCTGTACAAGGCCACTGACTAGTTAGGAACTTACACCAGTCACGGTATTAAGTACGAGGATTATGCAGAAGGTTACCCTTTGTGGGCCTTCGATTTCACTCCTCAGTAAGGAAGCGACGACAGACATTTCCACCCTATCAAACCGGTCAGATTCGTGTAGAACTTTAGTTCATAATACTTCTACACCACACTGTGAACGTCATCTTGTATGCCGAATTCGACAATGCCATATAAATCAACAATTTGAGAGAAGTCATTCTAGACTATCAAAAGCTATGGAAGATTATTTTCCCTCTTTGAATAGTGGGGAAACTATGGAAATGGAATGGGGAGATACCTTGGAAGCAGACGCCGAAATCAATACGAAATGTACATAATGATGTAGTCCAGATGGCGAGAACAAGAACAATATTTAGTTGCCATTTTTGCCAAACAACTGGCAGAGACAAATTACGGAATTAATCAAGAAAGATTGCTATGGATGTAAAAACAATCATTCCAGTCAAAATCAACAGGATAAATTTCTGAAGAAAAACTTAGACGAGTATCTCGACGAAGCTCGGAGTCTCATCTCGGAAGAATCCGTGTTGCGTCAGTGGTATAAAGACTTGCGTGATCGATCCTCTCCTCCAATGATTGTTCTAGGGATTCATCACATCGACGCCCTCTTAGCTCAGAGTGCAGAGACGAAGCGAAGAAAATGATACTTGTCAGAGATTTTCAAGCAAAAAGTCAGATTTAATTGATAATGTATCATTACCTGTGAAAAAACCCAGCATTTAAATCACAAAATTGATACTTGGGAACTTTATTACCTTTTGAACCACAGTTCGTATACTGCTTCTCGGAATCCTGTCGTGTGCGCTAAAGATGAACTGCATCATCGCAAACCTCACGACCATCAAGCTTATGTCATCAACACGGACGACATACGTCTCCCAGGAAACCACTGGGTAGCCGTCTACTTTCCTAAAGAGGGTTGTGTGGAGTATTTTGATTCGCATGGATTGCCACCTTTGGAAGACGACGTCTTCGATTGTATGAGTAGAAATGCCCAGACGAAAAGATTTAATAATCGGAAATTACAAGGCATAGATTCCATGGTGTGTGGAAAATATTGCGTGTATTTTCTTCATCAACGCAGTCTTTGATATTCATTAGAACATTTAGTGACTTATGTTGATCATCATTCTTCTAAAAACGATGACAAAGTAGATGTAAGGTTTGTGACCATTATGGCTATATTTTGTCTTTAGCTAGGAAACGTAGTGTGCATCTATGGCACAATGACTTTCATCAGTGGAAGTCTAGCTTCATGTCACAACATTGTCAACCTTGTCAAACATAGCTGATTATTTGAAAAATCTTTGTATGTCTGTTTGTTTGTTTGAAAAATGTTTTATGGTTTGTTATATATATTTGATTCAATTATATCAGATTCGATATATATTTATTTCAATTTTAATTGTTTGTCAGTTTTATTCTTTATTTTTTGTCGCAAAATATTGTATTGTAAATATATTCACTAGAGATGATACTTCTTTCAGAAAATAGTTTGACCTTGATTGTAAGTTTATAAACACCAGATGTTGATCTAAATCCTGACGTTGTTTCAAAATTACTAGCAACAAGTTCTATTTTATTTTAAACTGATTGGTTGTTTTCGAGACCATGATGGGACTTTGTCCTCAAATGTAAACAATTATTTTATTTTTTATTTCTTAGTGTAAAATAATTGGGTTTCGTCGGAGTCACGCTGGGTAAACGATGATCACATGACCCTTTATTTATCTTTTAGAAAGACCATATAACCCACGTTTTGGAGAATTAATCTAAGTAGAAGCTGGGCTGTTAAATTGTTAGTTCTATGTTCTGCTGTTGGAGTTATTTCAAATTACTTGGTTTGGAGTGATTTCAAATTACATGGATTCAAAATGATTAATTCTGTTTTTATTCTGGAAGACATGCGTGCTCATGTAATATTGTGGAACAAGACCAGTTTGTTTTATAAAAATGTATTCAGCTATCAGAAACCGGAGTGATGCAGCATACGTCATCGTCTTCCATCGTGGATTCTTCGTTTTTGTTATTAGGACTACTAAAATTTTATTCTTGGATTATTCTGGGATTATTTTTGGATTTGATTCTATAAAGCCGTAAGTTCATATTTTTTATTTTTTAAGAAATTTTTCCAGTGAAATAAATTATTGTATTTTTTTAAGCTTGTTGTTTTCACCCTTTCTTTTGTTACTGTTTATTCGAGACCAAGCAAGTCACATAAGAGGTTAAATTGTTTGTTGTTTGTTGTTTGAATGAAAATGTTGTTTCTTGAAAAAAAAATGTCTGTCGTTTGTTTTCAATTTTATCATTATACATATTCTATTCCGCATCATAAAATCAACAATCATAGTGTTCTGACATTTGTATGGATGTTTCATATTGCGTCCGCGCTTCAACCATATAAAGCGATGTGGTCTCCAGTCTGACCATGAATTGTTGACCCCTACGATGATGTGTTCAGGACTCGCCAAGCGGAACAAAGCTTACGTGAATTTGCATCGTGTCGGGCAAAGTCTGATACATAAACCTGAAGAGATAGAGAATGTCCGAATGTTGAAAGTGACTGAAGACCTGATAGAAGAGCTCTTCAGAGAGAAAATAAAGGAGAAAGAAGAATGGACGGAGAAGTAAAGACTTTAGAGGCAGAGAGAGAGCAGAGAGAACAGCAGCAGCAACAACAGCAGGAACAAGACAGAGGTTTTGTCTACTGTTAGACATAAAATTGTTCTCCTTCTCTTTCCGAAGAAGCAGGCCCTATCCTGTGGGAAGACCTCCACCAGAAGGGAATGAAAAGAAGATTGCCATAACTCTCCGTCCACAAAAACAGCCCTTTTCAGGGTACTCCAATATTCTAGAAGAAAAAAAAAATCCTAGTGCAATTGCCAATGGTATGTTAGTAAGTTAAAGGAAATATAAGTGTGTCTATAAGCACTTCATTTCATTGTTTTCATACAAAAATAAATGTGTATATAATCACAACGTCTTAGTAGCTTGTCAAAACTATTCCGTATGTGTTTGTTTTCTAGTTAGTGTTTGCAAGTAAAAATTGAGCGTTTCTTTTAGGTCTGAGCATTCCGCGTTTTTGGGGTGATGATATGGGTCTTGTAAGTTTTGGCAACAGGGGATGTTTTCCGTCATGTCCGCGCTTCGCATAATTAACGCGACAGCGTTCGTCAGTCGGGCTACCCATCGTCAACGAGACAACTAAAGAAGATAAGCAGGATTTCATAATTAATCGAACTTCAGATGCATCTGGAGTATGCATGCACTTCCTGGCTGGATGGGCTGGCCATTTGAGCCAATACAGGAAGACGCAAAGCTCCAGGAAGAGAAGGAGAATAAAGAGAAAGAAAAGGAAAAAAGATTATGCCTCACCTCATGCTGCGACCTCTGTGTGAATTCAAGACTTTGGTGAGGACGCCTTTACAGTCAGTAACAGCACCACAGCCACAACAACCAATACCACCAAAAGCAAAAGCCATTATCCCTCAGACGGAAACCTGGGAAAATGAAATAAGGAGGCCACGTCATCCACGAGTGTGGCATAGGATAAGGGAACAAGTCTTCAGTATCCCTCAGACGGGGAAGTGTCAAGCCACGTATGCGCTCCTGTGAACAACTGTGAATTGGAACAACGATTGAAGCCGCTGTCATATATGTAGCGCCCGGCCTGGGAGGTGCCAGAATTAAGCTGATGTATTTGAAGTTCGAAAACGACAGCCATTTTTAATTCTAACTAAATCTCTAGAAAAGAGAGTATTCAAGTCTCTAATTTGTGTGTATTTGGAGTAGTGAGATAATTAACACTCATTTCCTGAAGTGTGTGTGTGTTTGTGTGTTGACGTACGTTTGTGTGGATAGCAGATATTGTGTTTGTATGAGTGCACGTAAGTTTGTGCGGCTAGTAGATATTTGGGGCTTGTGGATAGTATATAATAGTTTTTTCTTCTTCCCGCGTGTGGATAGTATATTTAGGGTTTGCAGATAGTATATAATAATCTTGTCCTCTCCCCGTGTGTGGATAGTGTATTTGTGATTGTTTTTCTACTTCTTCTACCCGTGTGTGCATAGCATATTTGGGCTTTGTAGATAGTATACAATAATTTTTCCCCTTGCCGTGTGTGGATAGTATATTTTAATTGTTGTTTCGTCGTCTTCCCGTGTATTGATAGTAGATTTAGGGGGTTTTATGACTTGTCGTACGTTTGTGTGGATAGTAGATATGTGAAGTGAATGTAAGGGATGTTTTTCTTCCGTGCTTAACAAAGATAAAGTCAAGCGTCCGTCATTTGCGCTATTCTACACAGAATAAACCAAGAAGATGGCAAGCAAACATTTGAATAAAATGAACAGGCTGCAATTAGTGGTTGATGATACTGGAATGGTGAAGGAAATGTTCGTGAGACTGGAGGATGATTATGGCTTTACTCACCTCCGTCTCAGAATGGAAATAAATAATATAAGGAAGCCAAAGGTAAGTTTAAGAGGAGGACAAAGAGGACATAAAACAAATGAGTCAGTTGAATGGAAAAAAGGAATATGACAATGAAAAAAAGAAGAAAGATGAGGAGTAAAAGGAAAAACTGGAAGAGGAAAAGAATGAGAAGAAGCAGTAGACAAAGGGTGTAGAACGGAAAAGAAAATGATGGTGAAGGAATATAAGACATTAAAAGAAGAAAACCGAAGGCCCTTTTCATGGCCACTCATATGATTTAAAAAGATATTCAATCTCTCTGCCTTATATGTGTTTGATGCTGATGAATCTATGTTTGTATGTTGGATTTCCTATATAAGTCTATGTCCCGTTAAGCGTTCTATGTTTTTCCCCCGCTCTTTGTTCCGATTGAGGTCAGCCCCTTGCTACACTATTACCTTTCTACAGTACCGTGACGTCACCTCACCTGCTCCATTCCTATTTTCCCAATACAATAACTACACTTTCCCTTGTCGCTATACAGGCCCAATATAAAGTGTTTATGAATGTGATTTGGATTTTTAACGTATCTTTAACAATTGTTCAGTCATGTCGCTAATATATCTGCTGTTTGACAGTTTATAGTGATGTCTAGCACTGTGGCATCATGCCGCAGACATGTAGCATGATGTCCCACCCAGTCTCTTTATCCTGACACCAGGACGACCGGTTCTAATACTAAAATCGTAATGCTGAGTGCCAAGAAGGCAGCTGTTGATACCATTATTGTAAGTCTTTGATGTCATTCGGCCACGGATCTAACCTACAATGTATATATATATATATATATATATATATATATATATATATATATATATATATATATATATATATATATATATATATATATATATATATATCGTTCCTCACATACAATTCTTATCCAATGAATTCAGACTTTATTGCTGATAAAGCTACATGTAATTATTTTCCTCTTTGTTGGCAGATGGAAAAATTGTGGTTTTACATATTGGACATCTTAATAGAAGAAATAAAACTTCCCAAAAACTGACGGGACGCAAATCAGTTATTGGTTCGTCCATCATTATCGGTATATTAGGTCCATGTCAATTTAATTGATTATTCCGTAATTAAAACAAATTGTTACGGTTTAGAGTGGAACGACAGAGTACTGGTGTTGGGATACTTGTTTGCATTGATAGTCAGTTATAGAGCAAGCATTAATTAGATATTGACGGTGATACCGCAGAATCTATATGGACAGAGGGTTCCTTATTCAAATCAATACCCTTTCACTTTTATTTTCAATTTCCCTTAATTCTGATGCTACTTTTATTGACATATTCGATATTAAAGTTGAATATGCCACATTTTTCATGCCGAATAGGAAATATATGTATGATTTTAACACAGACCTTTAAAATCAAAATCACAGAATGTTATTTGTCATTGTCCCCTCTAATACCTTATTCAGCTTGCTAAAACATCAAATAGGTCAAATGAGTCAACATGTCATTTGATTGATCATATATACACTACTCGTCCAAAGTCCATATCTGAAACCATTATACCCAGATTATTTATAATAGACAATTATCTGGTCTGCATGCTGAGATATGAATCTATCAAACCATCTAAAAATATCCATTAAATTATTAAAGACTAATTTTCCACGCATTTGGACAAAAAGTGGTTAATTTATTTAACATGCAGACTAATATATTTTCGTTTTAATTGACAGACACAACCGGCATGGTACACTAGCGATATAACGACAGTCAGTAAACTGTGTTGCCTTTACTGTCAAAGCAAAGACTGGTCTAAGTATGCAATATGGAAAGAAAGGAGAATGTCTCCCTTAAAGAATGAAAAGGAAACATTTCTTGAGTTTAATTTCCGGTACAATGGACACAAAGCTCTAGAAGTATTTCAAACTCACTGACACATGGAGTTCTTGCTGTGTACCCCATGTAATTACTGCAAATAATGAAAATGTACATAAAGACACACTTGCAAATAGGATCAATACATTTTTGTATCTGTTAGCGATCAAATGAATGAAAAGTTTGGGAGTTTTGATAAAAATTCCAAAGTCGTTCCCCAATTTCTTGATTATCTTGTACTTTCTGATAGATTCAATATAGTACACCTGGCTTCTTTGTTAAGTCTGTAACAAAGCAACCTGATCCTTTAATATTAGTGTCATAATATTGAATATCTTTGAAAACTCCCTCACGCACTGATATCGATAATAATTGTTGAGAAAATGTTTGCATTCCCGAATGTTTGTCCTTTTGATAAAAGCGTATTCGAGAATGACCCTTCAGATAATAACCATTTGCCCACCCCGCCCGTCTTTACAAAAGAAGCACATCGCTTTATATCTACAAAAGTCTCAATAAACATAGTCCAAAGTTGGTAATACGTTACAATCACATCACCCTTTCAAAACGTTCTTGACCTGGCTGTTAGACTAGTCAAAGTTTAAGTTGGGCAAATTCATAAGGATGGTCTTGATAGATTTCTCCAATGCTTTAGATATTTGTTCACGATATTAATTTAGAAGAAAAAAAAAAACGATAGCAGACTACATATTTAACACCTCTTTCACAATTTTTGCCCAAGCTTTACCTAACACACTCGACGAAAGTGTCAGTATCAGAAAATATTGTCACCATTAGAATCTAAAAATGTAACATCCATCACGATTCTGGGAGCCTTTTCTTTTCCTAAATCGTTAGTAACCGTGTACTGTCTTAATTACCCTAATTTATTATATTTGATGATGACATAAATATGTATTATTCGGGTAAATCTTCATTCGTTGTCGATTATCATTTTAATACCGATCTTATCTGTTTAAAATAGGCATACGCAAAACAATGTACATACATTTATCAAGAAATACATGTATGACGATTTTCCCAACGAAGAAACAGTTGCCAGTCTGTGAACTCATACATATGTTCAATGACCTTGAACTTGCTTCTGTATGCTATCAAAACTGAGTGTTTTTTATTGATAGCAATATGCATTCTGACACAAATGTTAATCACATTTGTTTTTAAGCTAAGCAGACAAATTACACTTAAGATAATGGCTTCATATCACGTATCTGACAATATTCTTAAGTTATGTCACTACATCTATATTATAATAATCTTAGATTATGAGTACACCCCTAGGAGCAACCACAGTGTCGTTCAAAACTGATAAGATTACAATTTTACAAAATGTTCTGCCGAATAATTCTAAAGTCGGATATTTTCACACCATCTTTTTAAATTGCGGAGCTGGCGGATGGGTTATATTTGTTAAAGATTAAAACACTTGATGCCAGAGTGCAAGATTGTGAATTTTGTTAAATTCTGTTTTGGATTTGTTGACAAAAAGTAGTTGAAATGGCGGTCATATTTGATTGTGGCTCCCCAACATCTTTGGTATTTCCTTCATGCCAGAAAGCTTAGCGTAAAATATAAGTCAAATTATCTTCAGCGGTTTTTTGAGAAGAAATATTTACATGTATTTATTTTTAGTAACAGTGACCATATTTGTATAAATATGAAAGGGCATGTTTTCTGTCAATACTTGGCGGAATGGTGTTCCGTGCACGAAGTCTTTTAAGTGTCATTTAAAATTATTTTAGCAGATACATGAATTCTACAAATCTGAAAAGTCTCCACGACATGGTGCGTTCTGTTTAATTTTGTCAAATTCTGTTATGTGGTTTAAGGACAACAGTCATTTAAATTTGTTTCTTTTTCTTGTATTTATAGTAGCAGATCCACACCATTTGAACAAGCTTAAAGCGTCCTTTTTACATGAATCTTTTATGTTAATTACTTGTTAAATTGTTTTCAGCAGCGTTGATGAATAATTCCTGTAAAAGGTATTTAAATTTTTAGTAACGAAGACAAATTTGTATCATATGTGTAGATTTGAGAGGACTTTATGCAAGATGCTTTGTGAGAAGTTTAGCTGAAATTGGTCATGCTGCTTTTTAGGGAGCGGTTAAAGTGGCAATTGTTGACGGCGACAGAAGTAAGGACTCTTCCCATAAACTAATTTGGCCTTTGGGCCACGTATGCTAAATTGTTCACTCAGAAACATACAATGTTTCTTTGTGCAGTTGATAAAAGGAGTTTATGACCTCTGATTAATTTTAAAATAATCAATTAGCTATTATTTTATGTGCCAAAAATAGCAATGTATTTTCCCACACGTTTCAATCTTGTGACCCTTCTACATTTTAGGTGAGTCACCTTTAATGCCTCTGGCACTACTTTTCCGTACTACTGCTGGTAGTAATACTTACACAAAGATAATAAAAGGAAGATGAGAAAGCATGAGAGGGAGGAAGGCAAATTGTATCCTCTTCAATTTAACTTTATTCTGTATATATTTCTGTTATTATCTTTTAGTAGTGGCTATGAAAATATTTTGATATTGGCCCATATCATAGGCTTCCAGTCGTCAAATTTACTTCACTTTGATTACTTCACGGATTCGCCAATCTTTTAAAATGTCCGACTGGTGTTTACCTTCTTTCCACATCGTAGATGCAAACAAACCCGTCCGACAAATAGGGCTGGTGTTAATTGGATTGAAAGAGAAAAGCAATGACCCGCGTAATCATCGAATAACAGAGCATCGATTGGAAAATAGATTTTTACCTGCAACTTTGTGCAATTAATAAATCGAAGGTAATGTGCAAACAAGATGGGTTAGACGAACATCTAATTTCAATGTAACAATAGATTAATAATTGAAGGCACAATGAACTCTTGTGCAGTTTGGCAACGAAAAGTATATACAGTAAGCCATACAGTAAGTATATATATATATATATATATATATATATATATATATATATATATATATATATATATATATATATATATATATATAACATAGGGATCAGGGTAGGAAAGTTTTCTAAGGCATTAAGATCTCACCTCAGTCAGTGCCCAACTTGGCTCGACAAACTGGGCATGTGAGAAAGTTTACTAGTTGTTTCCCATGGGTGGGTGATAACTAGTGATTTCCCGGTTTCTACCTCCGCCGGATATACTGTAGTCAATGTATAGCCTATACTGTGTTGTAAAATGGCTTTACACCACAAAATACACACTCTATATGACTTACCTTAAATAATCGTAGAATATTGGCAACCATTATGGAAACGGGACTTGAGGCAGCCCCTATTACCCCAACAACCGGCTTCAAACGTTGATATTTAGGAGTCCTTCCATTTTCACACTTATATTCTGCCAGGTCAATGGTAGTCATTTGTGCTTTAATAAAATCCATGCATTGTTCTAGTGCATACGTATCATAACTGCATGTATCCAAAATGTGCATCCCGACCTTCACCCCAGGAAGAAGCGTACGGTCACGATTTATCCTTTTGACGGCGAACAGCATTGCTTCTAATCTCTGAATACCTTTCTCTTTCTTCAACTCACCACAATTTTTGCCCTCCTTCCCTTTTTCGTGCATTGGAAATAAGCCACCAAATATGATATCTCCGTCGGCCCATATTTTAGTTTCATCATTTTGCACTCCATAATCTGAATACATTGTAATATTTGCTGATATAATGTACATGTCACAAAAAATATATACTAAGATAAATGCCATATGCATTATTGGCGAGATAAAGGCACCGTCTATTTCAACTAACAGTCCAGTTCCATTTTACGTTTTACTGCGGGTGTCCTACGAAGATTGCAGTTCAGTACTTAACATCTCACACTCTTTTGTAGTGGAGTTAAAAAAAAAATTATTGTGTAAAATAAGATCGGATATAAGTTTCTCAGGTGGATTGAAGCAGCTCGTCTAATTTATAATTGATGTTTTCTTGTAATTTCCAATCTCCTATGAACTCACTAGATGGATTTTAGTAGCGAACTTACCTGAAGTATTCCGATAGCAGACACAATCAATACAATATTACAAAATAGATAATATCTTGGTTAGCTTTTGATCATGTTGACTAAAACCTGATTCGCAAAAACCTCTATAAAATTTCATACATCCCATTTACATTTATGCACATATTCATATGATATTTCTTCCCGAAACTAGTCACGTATTTTGTAGAATTAGTTACTCGAGAGCGCGTGCAGGAATCTCTGTACACATGCGCAGCAGACTCTAATTACGGAATGGATCGATAATCAAGGAGGGTGTGAAAGTTGTATTCAATCTTGATTTCCGCTACTTGCCAAAGACTTTTACTGAACAGAGTAATTCAGAATAGAACAGATTTTAGATAATATTGCGTTAAATTTCCGTCCTGTTTGATATGCGTCTTAATCTTAGGTTTTATCAAAAAGTGTCACTTTCTCGAGGGAAAATTGTCAAGTAGTGTGGAGCAAATGAGGCTTTGTCATGTTTTGTCATGGTAGCAACTAATTTCCCTTTTCCTGATCAGCACAGCGTGTGTTTGCAAATATTTTTGAAAATATTTTCCTTGTAGATGTTATTCAATATTGCTAGGGGTAAAATGTTACATTAATATATATATATATATATATATATATATATATATATATATATATATATATATATATATATATATATATATATATATATATATATTGCTATATAATCATACATCAACGAAATTTATTCAAACTCTGGATCATATACTTTATATATTTACTTTATATATTAATTGTATTTAAAACTCACAGACCTTGACCTAAATCTTAAGTGATATGTATTATTACAAATCGCACGTATATGGGGAACAAATACATAATGCAGCATTTAACCTACATATAACATACATACATATACATACATACATACATACATACATACACACACACACACACACACACACACACACACACACACACACATACACACACACATACATACATACATGCATACATACATACATTCTTACATGCATACATACATACATACATTCATACATACATACATTCATACATACATACATACATACACACACACACACACATACATACATGCATACATACATACATACATTCTTACATGTATACATACATACATACACACACACACATACACACACACACATACATACATACATGCATACATACATACATTCTTACATGCATACATGCATACATACATACATACATTCATACATACATACATTCATACATACATACATACATACATACATACATACATACACACACACACATACACACACATACATACATACATACATACATACATTCTAACATGCATACATACATACATGCATGCATACATACATACATACATACATACATACATACATACATACATACATACATACATATAATTTACGTACGCAAAATACTTTCGTCATTTAGTAGAACACTAACTTTGTACTTGCTGACACCACTAACAGATAGTTAATCACTTACAGCATCGAGATTCCATGTTGGTCAATGATTAAAGTGCCGGTTCAAGTCCTAAACCTGCCTTGTAATCAGTCCAGATCGTCTATTAAGGTGTTTCGCATAAAAAATAATTTTTACTCCAATTTCTTCTGTGCAATAAAATAGTGCTGTGTTGCAGTTCCGTAACTACAATACCAATCAAATACGGATAGGAAAGGAAAGTAAATAAAACATCAACGGGGAAAAATAGAATTTGGTCTTGTCAAGTGTTCCAATAATGTTGAAACAACATTTTTAAATTGAGCAATGAGAGATCATATGGCTGTGAAACCTTCTGTGTACTCTACATTACTGATAAATTTTTAACGGCAGCAGATTCAGCCTCCTCTGAGGTTTAAATTGTACGGACTCAAGCCTCATGCAGTCGGAGAGGTAAACTCTCAAAATTGCTGTTTGACAATTGTCATGCGGTATAAACGCATTGGATACTGTGACGGACCTTAATGATATTTCGGCAGGTTATAATGGGACAAAATATGCGCTTGACAAAAATTTGGTATTACATATTTCTAGTCGGTCTGACTGTGTAACACTTGAGGATATTAGTCAATTGGAATTGATTAAATGCTGTTTTTATTCGCGGTTTTCAACAAGATTTTTGAGTAGGCAATATTTAACCATGTATAATCTTATATTCAAAAAGTAAAAGACTGTTGGCAGAATAGCTAAAAGTTTCAAACATTTTTGGAGATTGAATCTCCTTTATATAATTAGGTCCTTTACTTAGAAGAAAAAGAGATTGATAAAGATCTTCATGTATTTCATACTCAGAACATTTAAAAGAAAATCTAGCGATTATTGTTAAATTCAGAACTAATTACGAATTATATGGTAGAAACACTGTGTAATCTTTTCACAATAATAAAACTGCAATTTTTACAAATAAATTCTTAAAATCTTAAATTAAGATCAATTAGCTACTTGTTACACCCACCCTCCCAACCAACGCTACTACCCGGTCTAATTATATAACCGCGGTTTTACGCTAAGGTGCTCCGACTAGGATCGCGATGAAAAGCAAACTCGTTTCATCTAAATCAGATTGGGGTCTCTCAATGGTACTACAAATTCTGGTTGACATAATTGATCAGTATCATGTATGGATTCATTCGTGGGTCTACTTCTGATAAATCCACTGAAATAAATTTTCAATTTGATTTTTTGTGTGGATGCTTACGCGATTAGTACCCAAGGTTCAGTATGTGGCTGCCGTCGCTATGGAAGATAGAAATAATACGCTATTCTGTAGTTTAGCGTTTGAAAGATATTCCATTCAAGTAAAGGCATTAGTATTGTTCTATGTTAATACTTTGAAAAATATTGATTGAGGAATATTCTACTATGCATCTTCAGACGCCGATGCCGACATGTTTTCATCAATGGCATGGGTTTAGCAGGAAACGTAGTATTCAGCAATGGTATCGGTTTAACAGGAAATGTAGTATTTAAACAATGGTATGGGTTTAGCAGGAAACGTAGTATTCAGCAATGGTGTCGGTTTTTAAACAGGAAATGTAGTATTTAAACAATGGTATGGGTTTAGCAGGAAACGTAGCATGTTGAATACTAAGAATAATAATCTGTATTTGAAATGTGTAGTTATTATCACAGTACTATATATCTTTTTAATGCATTATTATCGCATTGCACTATGCATTATTATCGGAGTCCACTTTGCACTATAATTGCACTGCACTATGCATTATTATCGGAGTCCACTTTGCACTATAATTGCACTGCACTATGCATTATTATCGCATTGCACTATGCATTATTATCGGAGTCCACTTTGCACTATAATTGCACTGCACTATGCATTATTATCGCATTGCACTATGCATTATTATCGGAGTCCACTTTGCACTATAATTGCACTGCACTATGCATTATTATCGCATTGCACTATGCATTATTATCGGAGTCCACTTTGCACTATAATTGCACTGCACTATGCATTATTATCGCATTGCACTATGCATTATCATTGCATTGTTCTATGTAATATTATTGCATTGCACTATGCATATGTACTGAGTGCACTATGCATTATAGATGCACTGCTCTAAGCATTATTATCGCAATTGCACTATGCATTATTATCGTAAAGCTCTATGCATTATTTTCGGACTGTTTTATGCATTTATCTTGTACTGCTTTTGGAAACACAAATTGAGCTGAGATACGTATATCCTATTACCATGATGACAACGACGGATCAACTTCTTATCGCATCGAAACAAACCTTGAGTCCTTGAGGGCTTCAGTTTCGTTTCGTGTTTTAGGCGATGTTGTGAATCAGAAAAAGTACGTAAACTCGAGTGTATTATAATATGCAAAAAGGATGGTGGCCATTGAGACAACGAAAACAGTATGTCATCTTGAGATAACGAGAACAGTATGTCATCTTCAGATAACGAAAACAGTATGTCATCTTGCGCCAGATTTCAAGAGCAATTCGTAAATGTCAAGGAGCTCATGAGCAAAATACACAATGAATAGAAATTTTCTATTACATATATAAGATAATATCATACATATATATACACCAACACCGACACTTGTCTTTCTTTCTGAGAGTCTTGTCCCGGTTGCTAAAGAAGAGAGCGAGTTCGAAATTTGCGGTAACCAAGTGTTTTTCTTTTTGTTTTTACTTCAATTTTAACTTTTATTTTCAAGCTTTCTTTTAAACTTGAACATCCAAATTTGTTTTTCACTTTTTTGCTTTTATGTTTAAAATTTCTTGTATGACTCCCGTCCTACGACTGGCAATTGAGCTAGTAAAGATAATATGGCGATACTATGACACATGATCAGCATTCTACGCATAAATGTCAAACATACTTTCTAAGTCATAGCTGTAAACTAATACACATTTTAAGGGCCATCATGTACATATAGGGTAAATTATTAAAAAAATATATGTATTAAAGTTTAATAAAATATATCGTATAATAACATACAGAAAAATATTAATTGTGTATACACATACTAACCTAAAATAGTTATTAACTTTGAAAAGATAGGAAGCACTTTTAAATTTTTTATAGCAATTTTTAATAAACACGTGCATATCTTGCATTCAGTTTAGTTAATACTAGAATTCGATAATATATAAATATACGAAATAATGTGTGTGAATCAGTCAGCAAGGTAATGTACTAATGATAGCAAATATTAGTGTCACACAATTTTTAACCCTAATGTTGCTGTCGACATAATGACTACCCAGTGACAATGCACTGTCGCCGTAATGTCGGTAACGCTGCAACATACACACAAATACAAATAAGGTCAATAACGTCAAACCAAAGCCTCTAACTAACCGAGAGTTTCTCAAATTGAGTTAGTTGTTTTTGTTACTTTATTGATGTCGTTTGTGATTTTTAAAAAGTATGCGCAGGTGTTTACCCACCGTGACGCTTCATTGAGATCGCATCCCCTCTGCTGCTGTAATTAAATCAGTCACTCGTCCAAAACATTTATCAAGGTCAATACGATATTGTGATCGGGGATCATGTAAATTGATTGTTATAAATTCGTGCGGGGTTGACTGTGCTTGCGAATCGAAATATTTCAATTGAATCATATCCATGTCTCCGCTTCACCAAGTCTGGTTAATATTTCGCTGAGTATGTCTACCAATTCCGTTAAATACAACTAAAATAGTATAGTTGTCTCGGATCACTTTTGGTATTTGTTTATATCGTTGAGTAACATAAATCACGCCTGCCTCGAGAAAATATTATTGCTTGATTTTATTGGTTGTCCAGCATCACATCACGATATACTACTAAATTATTAACAAATCCATCAATGTCATCTACAAATGTGACTTCATCAATATAAGCAATAAATTCAATGATATTACTGCCATCTTTATTTAACAATTTCACATTTTCATTAAAATCTTTAAGCACTTTGTAGATAACCAAGATCAGCCAAAACCCAGAGAGTATCCACTAAATGCTATTGATAAAGCATGTCATACTCATGATGTAACTTATAAAAGTAACGATCTTCAGCAATGACATATTGCAGATGTGAAATTAATTCACTCGTTAAATTCTATAAATAAATAAAAATCTTTCAGAGAATCATTAGCTAATTGGTTGGTAATATCTGCGATGAAAGGTAAATTATTATTCGGAGCCGGTAATTAATCATCCGATTATAAAAATATGGAATCGATTTATTATAGCCCAAGAGGATAGTGTACGGGTAGAGCAGCGATTAGAAAACTCGCTGATGCAGCAAATGATATACGTTTGACTGCTGAAAAATGGTTAGCACTACAGACAATATAGCAATGTTTCTACCACCGCCTAAAAAAATCGAGTACGCACATTTTGATGTCAGCGAGCCATATGAAGTTCATCAGGCGGATATATTATTTTTACCACATGATACTATCAAACTTGGTAGACGTCAATTAACCTGCAAATACGCGCTGACTTTTGATGACGTTGCAAGTAGGTATAAAGAGGTAGAGTTGTTATCAACTAAAACAGCAACTGATGTTTCGTCTGCGCTTGAACGAATTTATCAACGAGGACCCTTACAACGGTCAAAACTATTGCAGGTTGATCCTGGCAAAGAACGTTTTGGTGCAGTGTCATCGTTGACGAAAAAGCGTAAGGTCACAATTAGACGAGGGCATAATGCAATTCATCATAATCAAGCAATTGTTGAACGATTTAATCGAACACTTGTTGAGCGGTTATTTGGGTGACTGATCCTATTTGGAGTATTACTACACATGCAAAATCTAGCGTGGTAAGATACACGGGTAGACCCGCAATCTTAGATTCAACTGCTCCTCATCGTGGATCTGTACGCGAACAATTACAATTAATTCCCGAGGATACACAATTACCACCGCGATCAGTTTTGTAAGCTACCACCCCTACGTCGATTACACTCAAGACAGGTCAACATTGTACTTTCTCGTGCATGACCACGACTGCTATTAATTCTATCTACTGTAAAGTTTCTTGGATTATTAAGAATATTGCTCCACAACATTACTGTTTTACAACTCGCACAATGATTTTTTTGCTGTTGTTTCAATGTCATTATAAATTATGCATCGAGATCAAAGTCGCGTTTATTATATTTAAATTTGTCACATTGTTTATAACTAACTAATTTTTTCTTACATTATCATTGTCAATAACATCGCCAGCAGTTTCTATAAAGTCTATGAAAATTCTCCGCGACTGAGATATTTTTCTGACTCGATTTGAATTTTTTTCTTTATGTAACTGATATAATTGTTCTTGAAGTATATCACGAACTATCTTTCTTCTTGCCACTATCAAATCGTTTGGTCTCCACACTTGCAGAAAATCGTTCATAGAAGTTTCTAAAATTATTTCACGTATTATTTCACATTTAATTTTATTCGGTTGAAGTCTGATCAATTTCTTAAACCCCTTTAATTCTGGATGAAGTGTTCTATGATCATTTGTTATTTCTTCATACTAATCTACAACATTCTTTAACCATTCTTGAGGAGACAATCCAACAAAAGACGTTAGTTGACCATGATGGTCACACATTATTACAGCAGTATTTTTCAATAGCATCCAATCAAGAAATATTCTAAGCTTATCTAGCGACACTTTACATATTTCATCCCAAACAATAATCCTTGGAATTTATTTCTCGCCCATTCGTTCAGGAGTCCATTTATCTCCCTTCCATTGAAAGAATTTATGACTTAATACTTCACTTTTTGTTTCTCTTGGGAGTCTGTGTGTAGGTGTTAATAAAATTATATCAAAAGAATTTGGCGAACTCAGTCTAAATAATTCGATTACACGAGTTGTATTACCACAACCTCTCGGTACATTGAGAGAAACTGTTTTATGTCTAGCTACAGGATCATATACCGATGGTGCTGAAGACAATTGTGATATTTGATTTTTTGGTAATAAATATCTGTAATCGAAACATCAGCGGATTCAAAATAATCAAGTATATTTTCTCGCTTTATTCTCCATTCACCCCATAATGCATAAGGGCCAATATGTAGTTCTAGCAAGTTTGTATTCCTATTGATATAAACTGAACCTGTAGCGACTCTGATAGCAAACTCAGAAACTCTTTTTATCATCAATAATAGATTTATCGAAACGTACTCGAGCATTGAAGATCTTAAATGAGTAAACTGTGGTTACTCACCATCCACATAACTCACAAATGTACTAATTTAGTTCCATTTGGCAAGAAAACTTTTTCTCGACTTTAAACATATTTTATTCGTTGTATCAGCAATTATGAAATCTAACTCAACGTCATCTATAATTAATCTTGTACAATGTCGTTTATGAATATATGATCCTCCTTGGGTGAATTTACCGAATAGCTTTCTTCCAGGACCCTTTGCTGCTTTATTCTCCAAATCAGTCATATCAGGATCTTCAAAATAGTCTTTCTGTGGCGGTAACCAACCTTCTTTCTGAGAACGATATCAGTGTTCTTACATCGAGCATATACCTTAATAAAACTATTGGTGCCCACATTTGTTCTGAAAAGTGTTTACCAAACCAGACATAAAAAATCGGATGAAGACCTTTATACTCGATACAGGAGAATCCAGTCAAGTTAAAATCCGGTAATGGTCCATTTATCAATAATCTGGTCATCTCGTGTGTGGGATATGCTAATCTACTAAAATACTCAGAATACTCTCCGTAGCCAAGAAAACTTCCCGGATAACAGGCGACCATATCATACGGAATAACATCCTTATAATCGTATTTAGTATTCCACAATCCACCGTGTCCATATTCTATACAACTACATTGTATTTCTTCAAGAAAATCAAACTGAGTTGGTTGCCACGACGTTATCGTCTGAGCAAATGAGCCACGACTTACGGAACGGTAAAACAATTAATCAGTAATTGTTCAGACCTAGCAACATCAGGTGCATGAGGTATATTCAGCGATAAATATCGCCGCGCAAGATTGTTTTCATTTTTTATGGAGAGATTCTTTACGATATATTTCGCTGCTAGGTCTTACAAACTGATCCAACTTACTTTTATCTTCGATACAGATACTTCCATCGGTTTTAATCAATTCATCGTCGTTTCCAAACTCTGAAATAATCATACTGACGCAGGATCGTTTTTACTTATTTCGCTAATAAAATCGAACATATTTCCCTGGTAGAATTTAACAATTCAATTTCGTGGAAATATTGTTACTGCATTAGTCCACGGATGCGCATTGTGATTAATAATTTCAATTGAAGTTCCTCTCGATTTATTCTTTGATTCATACAAAATCTCTCCAGTAACCGTTTTTACTTGTATTGGGAATGTTAATTTTTTCATAATTCAGCAAAATCATTTATTGTAGATCCGATATCCATGACTGATGCAGCCCATTTGGGTTTTTTGCACGTCGCTGATCCGTTAACCCATTTCCACGTATCGCGTTTGTAAAATGTTCCGTTACTCGTTCGCCTTCCCCAATCAGTCTTGATAATTTCATCAACGCAAGATCATTGATGTTAGGATTGTCATTCAGCAGATAAATTCCATAAATAACTGCGGTCACAGAATATGCTTGTTCATAATACGGTTAGTCAATATCAGACAACATTCCTGGCTTGGTACTTTAACTTAATACAGCTATTTATATATATAATTCAAACAAAGAACAAATGTAGGTGGCTAATGATAGGCTCTGCAACTACCCGTTTGTGGATTTCATTTATAAAACGTGCGTCGTGGAAGTCTGGACCAAAACTGTGCTTACAGTGTGGTGATGGAGTTAGTTGTGTGTGCAAAATGCTGGTAAAAAAAACAGAGAGCTAGCACGATATTATGATAAAACAAAATAACATCGACAATACTAGAGTTATAAGAAATGTGAAAGACAATCTAGCTAGATTGTAAAAATAATAATTTAGACAAATAATATTATATATAAATGGAGCAAAATGAATTTGTGAGACATCTTATCTTCAAGAATTATGAGACATCTCGGGATGATGTAATCAGACTCTATAGACTAAAAAAGGTCGTTACTGTTAATAATAATGGTTAATTAAGATTTATTGTCTGGAGGAAACAGTATCTCTCTCATAAGTGTATATACGAATTTTTCCGGGAGGGGGGTACTCGCAAACGGTCTTGTGATCGATCTTACTGATGTAAAAAAAACCTCAATAACTCTTTAAGTAACTTGCGAGCTACTACACAGAGAGAAAAATGCAGATTTGGAATAACTAGAAAATATTTTTAAAAAAATTCCTAGAGTCGTTAAATCCGTAAATGCTGAGATTGGTGAACAAATAATATTTCAATTAATGAATGCAGCTGGCAAGTATTTGGATATTTGCATGCCTTTGGTACAGCGTGTAGCGAATAAAATATACAAATCGACGTATTCAAAAAAGTATAAGTAAAATTATTATTTTATTATTTCCCGTTGTGTTAGACACAGACAGATGAAGAAAGATAACTCTGTAATGTATACGTAGAACGGTTAAACATTTTTCACTACCGTATTCATCAATAATTATATTAACACTAAATTGTTCTGTATTGACCTGGGACGGTTTCTTTTTTGTTTTGATGGCATTTTCAAGTAAGTGTTTGTCGTGTATAAAAACTCTCACATGCTTGTACATTACATAATACCTTTTGATTAGATAATTAATTTGCACTCTACACGATTAAAAATCGTTATCATCTTACATATAAATTTATACTCCAGAATTTCATACCTTAAATCAAGCAAGTGGCCGGTCTGGTCAGTTAGTTTGAAATGTATCTTGGATAATAGCGGATTATGACATCGTAGATAGACCGGATTGATCGGTTCTTGCACGATCAAATGTCTGGGAGGGATTTGAGGCCTAAAAGTATATAGAATATATACTTGCTGAGCTTGATTACATTTTACAAGATCTGTTTGATAACTACCATCGACTGCATCACCCACACCACTGAATGCGATCGTTGCAATTCCCGGCAAAATATGACAACCTTCGCTGTATCGATTATTGTTAGCGCGGAAAATAGTATCTTGCAGTGGTGTTATTTTTTTCCACGCTTCAAGTATTTGAGAAAACATAATATTGATAGTGGCTTTTGAGTCTTTGCGTAACTTATCAATGTCAAATCCAGGAAATTCAAAATTTAGTAGATCTGCTTCCATTAGTGAATACCAATCATAAAAAGCTACCTCAAATAGTCCTCCGGCGTATTTGACACTGATAATTTAACACTTTCGTGAACAAAGCTCACCATCAGATTCGATTTAATTTAATATTTCTACTTGTTTGATTATTTTTCTTGATGTCTGGTAAGTTAACAATTTTGTCCTGAGATTGTAATGCAAACAAATACTCGAAAAGCAAATGAAATAATTTAGTCGATGTTCCTCATTGATAAGTCCAAGAACATCATTTAGATTGATTTCACGTAATTCATCCTCCACACGTAATCTGAGCCAACCACGAAGATCAGGTATCCCTTTATAAAACCATCCTATAGTATCATTGTGTGTATCAGCATACCCAAGATCGCCACCACGTGGATACTTTTTTGCTGTTATAAAACCCCAGTATCTTTCATATTTTGGAATGAAGTCATGATACGTACATTTATCCGAAGTAACATCAGCCAATGTAGGCCCCACATATTGCTGACAGCGCTGGCGGTGCTATTTCGGGCCATCCAAAAACGGTCCTAATCGACGAAGAATAAATATGAACGACGTGATATGGTGAATTTATTACTTTTGCGGCTGATAACGTCGGTTCCTGAACCGTTATAGCTTTTTTGCATTCTCTTTTTGTCATAGATGTTTTTTTGCGCTGAAATTCATCATTGCTTTGTTCGATTTGATAACTGCCTGTCGGTATTTCTACAACGTGCCATTCAAGAGTTCCATCGTAGCGATTAATATTAGCAAACTCCAGAGAATTATTAGCTGGTAATCCGCCAAATGATTTTGATCTAATATTGGGCCAGCTGTAATATAATCGCAATTGTGCAAGAGATATTTCTATCACTGAATTGCAGTTGGAAAAACAAGCAGAATTCAGGGTAGGTTGAGCTTAATGATATCACCGTAGTTTTCAAAGGTTTTGTATTCGTGGCGATCTGTTGAATTAGTTCTGTAATTGCTAATTAAATCCCGACTATCTAAAGTAAATTCGTTGTAGATTTTGACCATCGCGACAAACACAGAATCTGATATTGCGCCTTCGTTAAGGCTTAACTATATCAACGGGGATAATTTAGAGTATGCTAGCGTCGCTGTATGTAACTGTACTGCATAATTGCGTAAGTTTGCTTTCGTGCACGTATATATATTTTTCGCGATGATATTAAAAATATCAGCAATCGTTGTTGTGGCTGAAACACAAATTGTTACAACTGCTAGCAATGGTGTTAACACTGATAAGATTACAGCGGTTTCAGCAATAGCAGCAGACGCCGAATACACAATTGCGTAGATAACAACTACAAGTCTATCATATTTCTTTACTTTTGCTGTATACACGTCTGAGACATATTTTAGTTTTGTTTGACATTCACACATTTGATTATATCTAAAATTCGGTACGTCTGGAAGGCTCATTATATTTTATTTATTAATCAATTGAGGTTTTTCAGCGACAACGTCCAGACACCACCAGTAAGACTCTGCGGTTATTTTATTTATCAGATGACTCCAGTATAAATGTTTTTTCGTCTCCTCTATGTAACACAATAGACACGGTTCCAGAAAACTTAAATGACACCAGGGATACGTAGTGTATATACTAAATTTTGCACCGCTGTACAGAGACAGCCTGTACACACCAGTGATTTCTGCAGTATGTTTGATAGGGTTATTTTGCTGTGACCATGTTGAGAAGCCTGTTGACACTGTGTATGCGTTGTTGGTAATCTGCTTGTGCGGAAGTTTAATCAGATTACATTATTTTACGATATCAGGAATCCCACTATGACATCTTCTAGGTTTTTAATCGTTTCAATACCTGACATAGCTGTCTTAATACCATCGAGCTTTGTGTTAATATCAGAGAGTTTCACGTCAACAGTCAACTTGGTGTCAAAGAAATCGTCTTTTTGAAGATTTCTACGAAGATTTGTAAACATACTTACGTGAGCGCGTCATACTCAACACGCAGCGTGGTTAATTTAGTATCTACTGTATTATAGTTATTGTCTACATATTTGTTTGTTGCGGAATCTTCATCGGATGTTGGATTCTTAAAACAACTATTTTGTTCCCATTCATGCTGAGTTCATATGTCATTGTATCACCGGTAGATCGTAATCGAACGGCGACACTTTTTTCAATTTCGTTTCTAATAGTTGCGATTGATATATTTTAGTCACTACTTCTACCACGGTCAGTAAATACAGGAATATTGTCCGTGGTAGCACCAAGTACTCTAATAACTATGTCATTCCATTTGATAGTACTCCTCTTTAAAACACCTTATTTATCCGGAGAAACAACAACTTCATCTGGGTCATCTCCAGAGAGGTTCATAATATCGGCGATCTCATCCCTTGTAGCGTAATTTGACAAATCAATGTCGTCGAATTTTTCTTACCATTGAACAAAGAGTGTCCTCCGTAAATATCTACCACCATACTTTGAGATCAATTTAAATCGTCTACTTGTATAATCATGCACGACTTTGTGAGGTGGTAATGTTGATTTTGATATATCGTCGAGTACAGTAATTATTTCACGGCAGCATATTGGTGGATCGGTTATTGTCTGTGCTGGTAATGTTGAATAACAGACTAGAGTTTTTATTGTGTTTACGTAATTCATACATTCTTTTGGTGGAGTTAACCCATACGAATCAAAATAAACAATTCCACGTGGATCAATTGCGTATGCCACCCAATGAGTACCAACGCCGGTACCTTTATCAAGATTGATAATGCCTGTTTCAATATTGTTTGGTCTGAAAGGTTTGAACACGTAGCGTGGTTAATTTAGTAAAAACACCAATAACATGTTTATGTCTTTTTCTTTAACAGCATCAAGTAAATCAAAATTTGACCTTTTCCATATCGATAAGGAGTTCTTAGTAATCTTAGGCCTTTCCCAATTTTCTTTTCCTTTTCTTGTTGCTTTCTTTAATGCCATTCAAACAACACCTAATGCGGTTCAAACAACACCTAACGCGGCTGCCATTGCAACGGCTGGCTAAGCAGCGACTATTAATGCTGGCATAGTTGAAAGAAGTGGAAATATACTACCTGTTTTAAATGAGTCTTTTATCGCACCCGCAGAAAGATTAAGTTTAACACCGCTTTTTTTGGTTGTTTGGCCTTATTGATTTATTCTCACTACCTGTGATCGGATCTCGCTTTAGTGATAGTTTCATTCCATATTTCTTTGCTGATATCGATTTAAGTTTTTTAATCAGACCAGGAGTCAGACTGACACTAACATGTTGATATGACATTATAAATATCGTGAGTGCTTTAACTACATGTTCAGAAAATATTACATGTTTTCCACTGGATCGTCAATAACTCGCATTCGTCAATCCAGCACGTTCAAGTAACATTGATTTTGTCGCTGAGTATAACAGCGATTTCTCTGTAATTAGGAACAGCTCCAGAATCTCTATTTACTTGAGCTCGAAAGTGAATATAAACTAAACATGTTCTGGTTAAATCAAGGTGTTCCAGTGAAAGGTAATAAATCGGACACAGATTTGTAAATTCTAGTTGTGATATTTGCAAACCAGTATCTATATTCTGATTACGTCCCATAAATGTCATTAACCGATGATATGCACGTGCTACATGATTTAATTCAAAATTTAATAATATATCTTCAGCTGTTTCTTGATGTCCATTTGTCCGTAAAGAAACTACACTAACTCCAAGTTTGTCAAATAACATATGACTTTCTTCTTTCAAGTTTACCCGTTTAGTATTTTGAAAAACAATGAAAATGTGTCTTGGCGCATGCTGAGATGCTATATGCCACGTAAATAACCATTAACGGTATTTTGAACACTGTCTGTAGTTGTTGTTAACCATGATAATAATGATTCACCACATGAATGCATAAAAAAGAGTGATTTTAGTTCTTTGACAACCGTTTGAGTTATTAACGGCATCCACAACGAGTTCTGTTAGTAATATTGTACCAGCATCATAGCCAACAACCCCCTTGATTGAGTCATCTTCAGTAGCATTTCTTGCATGTACAATTCTATGTTTGGCTCCGAAAATAACCTTTCTAACATTTCTGCAAAATCCAAAACTGTGCGACAGTGGAATTACGCATGAAATTTTTTTTTCTATTACCTCTTTACATTGATCGACGTGTTGTAAAACCTAAGTTGAAGCGTACATTAACGTTGATCGTTACATGTTGTGAATCAACACCAGCAGTGTTGGTAGAGTTTCTTGGTGGTCATTTATTATATTGTCTGTTGTCAGGAAAGTCAGAAGTGTCTTTAGCAAACATCATTGACGGGCCAACTAATCATGTATAATCATCAGAATATCCTGCTAGGCCTATTATTGTTCCTCTTCTACTTTAATAAAAGCCTCAGCGGGTAGAAACATCTACTTATTTCTTGAACCCGTAGTTCAATTCGTCCGCGCTGATTTGCTTATCGTGCGTTGTAAGAATAATTTTGATAATCGCGTATTGATTCATCCTTGAAAACTAGTACATCCATGTCTAATGCGGGATCGGATATATGCTTGAACATTTTATTATAATTATTATCGTCTAACACGAAGACCACTTCCTGAAATAAGACTTGAAGCTAAACATTTTTCTGCTTCATCAGCCACCTCTAATAGATTTTGGGTTGCAGCTTGATTTATTATCTAACTGACATTTGCAGGAATAACTTCACTGCTGGGCAGTTTCACTGGTGGCTGAGGTTTTCGTCGTATTAATCGTGACAGTCTATCTGTGATCGCCGAAAATGCTTTACCGGCCACATCACTAACATCACCAATACGTTTATCAGGAACAACGTCAATAGCATTCGTTCCTAGTTGTTTTTCAATCGGTATTGCTTTGGGGGCTATCCTTCTGAATAGACCTGAACAACATCGCCGAGCCCATCACCGTTAATTGCTTCATAAATAGGTAATTGCGATTTATCACCCTGACCATTACAGGTCCACTTTGAGCATTATGAACGATCATCTTATTTATTATTTATTTATCTAGTCACTGTGATAATCATCAACGATTTCATAAACATTGGTGTCCATGATACCGCCTGTAAATAACCTTCAACAAATATCAGCTGCTTCATTAATGATTTCTGGAAAATTATGTCCAGCAAGTTTCCCTCCAATCAGAATTTCTACTCGCGCAACGTCATCGAGAACATAGCTGGGACATTGTCTATTAGACAGCGGAAGGCTGTTTACACTGCCAGCGACAAGAACTTTTCCTGATTTTTGCTTAGTTGTAATACTGGCTGTGGTTGTTGTAACCGTGCAAGATAGTTATATATTGTATTGATAAATGCAATATATGTAGTATTGCCATTTCGAGCCTGATCAACTCCGTAGCGTATACGAAATATCCATTTAAACCAGTTATCACGATTTACAGCATCATTCATATACTATTTTCAGTAACTTTATCATTTACATCAATTTTGACCCCTGATTGTTCTGGTTCAGTTTTTGGCTCTGATTCTAGTATACAATCTTTTTTATCACCTATTTCAGCACGAGCTTGGTCAATACCCTCAAGCATTTCTTCCTTAACTTTGTCAAGGGGTTGAGCAGTTAATATTTTTATATATAGTTCTTTCTGCTATTTTTTCCAGTTGCTTTAACTGTTTGCTCCAACGTAGGAAGACCTTCGGTAGCCTTCGTAACCGGTTTAAATAATTGTTCTACATCCTCTGCAAATTCCACCTGAGACTCCTGACGCGCTTGTAGTTGCTGCTTGACAGCATCACGAACAGGGATATTATTTTTTTTGCTTCTAATCACTCTCGAGCTAATCTAGCCGTGTAAGATTCCATTATTGATATAATAATGACAATTACTCATACATTTACAGCGGCAGAAAGGGCGCGGCCTCAATGAAGCGTCACGGTGGGTAACCAAACGCGCAAACGTTTTAAAAAAAAAACATCAAAGACATCAATAAAGTAACAAAAACAACTAACTCAATTAGAGAAACTCTCGGTTAGTTAGAGATTTTGGTTTGACGTTATTGGCCTTATTTGTTTCGCTTTCGTGTACGTGATGTTTGTCACATGTTTTGTTATGGTTTTGGTAACAGACCTTCTAATTATAACTAACATTATTATAGAGAAATGAACTTTGGACCCTAATCCAAGTTTTCTCTTTATGTCTTTTCATACAAATACTGTTTATCGGACAATTAAACAATTTTGCGATAACATTTGAGTAGAATGAGTTGTGCAGTACATTTTATTTGAGTAAAATTATTTAATTAAAATTATTCTGCTCTGGAAGTTGTTGTTGTTGTTGTTGTTGTTGAGGGGTTGAACGCTATTTTTAGCACACGATAGGCTATACATTGCAGCCAGTTTTAATGGTGGAGGAAGAATCCGGGGAAACCCTAGAAAAAATCACCGACCCAGGAGGCGCTACTGCAAGATTTCTCACATACCCACATTGGCTGAATCAGAGACTCCAACCCATGCAGACAGAGGTGAGATGGCAGTGATCCGTAACGGAGAGCGGTTTTTACCACTCGGCCACTCGGGGCCACTTCTCTGGAAGTACAGAGTGTTCAAACATAATGTTATTGGACATATAATCTTGGATTTAGAGTGAACTTCAAATAAGGATATATTCTTGGATTGTATTAATGTGATACCACAAATGATTGTTGGCACATCGCCACTACACAGGCCATCACACGCACATCAATACTACCATAGTTGGTTCATTTTGGAATACCTCTAAAGTTTGTTCACAACTGTACTCATTTTGACCTGTGTTAAAATGATAAGACTATCCGGGGTTTGATTCGCATTACCATAAGTTCTTTTTTTACACGTTCTCTTTGTGTTCTATGAGGATATATTTTTTGTTGAACTGTACAGGTCTTGTTGCTTCTCAGTCTTTATATTGCTTATTTTAGGACCATAGAGTTGCAATATTGACTAACAAGCAAACATGTATGTACTATCAATGTAAATCCTATGTTAAAGAGAATCTGCACATTTCGGGGTCTAAAGGAAACTTAACAGAAGGCAGCCATTGTGTCTTTTTTTGTTTTTCGGGGGTGCAGTATGGATACCACGGGAAATTAACATTAGTCCGTTAACATTAAATTCTCGGGAAAAGTGTAAATCCTAGAAATGCCCATAGGATGAATCTTTATGAAACTGTGTTTGAGAGCTTGTGCTGGAATGCTAGTCCTTTTATGAGGTTGATTTGTTTGTTCGGTAGTGTGTTACAAAATGACGACTTTAATTAAGATTGCAAATTCAGCGAGACAAACAAACAGATGAGCCGAAAGACTGACATTTGTTAGTTAGTATCCTGTTGTTTTTTATATCAACATTGTTTTATATATAAAAACGCAAAGCTCGCTCAAACAGCGATGAATTAGAAGATAAGGATGAGGGAATTTAAAACGAAAATATTGTGTACGGATAATGTTGTTTGCATTGATTTGCCATGCAATATGCATGACTGGTAAACCTCTATTCATTTTCAAAATAACTAACAGTGGATATATTTTTCCATGAATAAGAAATATTAACTAGTATTTTATTTGAATATGTGCATACGATTCTATATTTTTGATTATTAATTTATTGCTGTTTTCGGTTTGTTCAGTTTTGTTTTATTTATGTTTGGGTATTTTTTGTTTTGTTTTTATGTAGACATTTTGACTAGATTTGCAATGATTAATTATAATCTAGGTTTCTATATTTGTGTATTGTGTTTGAATACCTTACCCATGCTAAAGGCAGAAATATAGATATTTACTATTTTCGGTATATTCTCGTGAATATGAATCAGAATATAAATTCAAAAAACACATGAATTTCTTCACTGGGATGTTTTCTTCTTCTGCGTCAGTACGTGTTTCTATACGAATCCAACATATTTTGATGAGTAAATTACACTGAATAGTGTCTAATCACTATTGGAAATTTGATTATTGTAATTCAAAATGTAATGCCTTCATTTCAACGGCTACCAACTCTCAGCAAGCTGTCTTTCAAGCCTATTCAATTTTTGGTGATGTTCCAGCACAAGTGCTTATTAATCTTGGTTTATATTACAATGGCAGTCCTAACATTTATATGATGTGCATTAACAAATTTCGAGCCTGGTTAATCCAGTTCCCTTTTACCAAGTTAATTCATCATTCGGAATGTCACTATACCTTGTGTTGTCCGTTCTACTCATCTCCTTCAGTCTTCTTCTGCTCTTTATTTAATTCATTCTTTCGTTTCTACCTTCTACTTCCTATTTTCCTCCCTCCTACTCCTGCTTCTTCTCACTTCATCCTTCCTTCAACTCTTGACTTCCACTCTTGACTTTTCTTTCATCCTTCTTCTACTATTGAGAAGCATCGTGCGTGCACCAAAGAAGCTTCCATGGGAATGCAACGGATGTCATTTTTTCCATCCCTACTCAAACTTTCAGGATTTCGTCCCTCTCTCACATACCTTCCGTTGGCCTAACTGGCGACCCAACTTACAAGGTTATGCATGCAATCACAATCTCCGCTTAAATGACTCGTACAAGCCTTCTAATAAATATAAAAACACCTCATAACATAATTAAACATAGTTACAGTAATTAAAGGTAACAAAATCTGATTGCCTCAAATCAAGTACAAAATTTGGCCAAAATATCGTCTCAACTTTCGAAGCCTTTACATTCACATCCAGTTCCATCTTACGAGATAAGTCACCATGAAGCTTGGAATGGAATTTCCTTAAAATTTGCTTACCCACACGATTTCCCTGTCTTATGACACTGTGATCTGAGTGAGACTCACGCGCCTCTACTCTTCCGGAATCATCAACACACTGAAATCTTAGTGAAGTTTTCCTGCACAAATGACGCATGTTCCGGCTTGAATTTTAGAACATATACCCGTTGTTTTTGAGCCCTTCGGTCGATTATATTTGAAAATGTTTCTTCAAAACACAGTTCAGTGCACAAGGATAAAACAAATGTAGCAGATACAATATAAATATTTGAAACCAATCCAAGTCAGTTGACACAGATCACGAAAATGATAATTAATGCGGGAAGAGAAGCAATTAAGCTTTAGGTAATACAGTTTATAGACTAATCTTTCAAACGATATTTACTGCTTATTACTTAAAGCTTTATTCAATTTGATGTCTTGTCTAAACCATGCTAGAACAATAAGCCTCCAAAATTATAAATGAAAGGTGCGGCTAATTGTTTACTGGACGAAAAGATAACATTTTTTTCTTTTCTTGTTAGCTTGGATTTAAATATAGAAAATATATTCCTTTTAAATAATTTCGAGGTGAGGGAGATATTCAATAGATTTTTAACATATCATTATTAAGTCTCCATAGTCTTTACATTTTTAAAAGTAATTTGCAAAACAAGGTAGTAGTAAGGGTGGAACTAGGAATCTCGTTTAAGGAGAGTGTAAACAATTTGGCAAGAAGTTTTGTCAGATGGAACCTTTGGCTGATACACAGACAGCGAAGTCTCTAGAAGCACTTTCATTTTTAGCAATTCCATGACATTTTTTTCACCATTGAACTCTAAACAAAACTTTCGATGGGGTACATTCTGGGTTTCTTATGCTCATTTTTAGTGGGATGGGTTTGTATGCAGCCTCTGCCCCTATCCTGTCCAGATCTTCACTTCTACGTAAAGGCAAACATATACATGTACGCAGTAAAGATATTTCTCAATACTTGATATAACATTAGCCCTTTTGGTTTTATATCCGACATAATTAAAGTTTGATCTGAAGTATATTTTAGGAGGCTCTAGGGAAACAAACAGGACATAGAAAAGAAGAAAATCAAATTGTGCGACGTTGATGACAACTTTCGGTAGAAATAATTGTCCATATATAATATATGTATAAAACAAACTGACAGGAAAACCCCAAATGTGAATTTGGATATACTACTGACTTAGCATTTCTTTTTAATGCAGTGGCGAGTTTTGCTTCTGTTTCACCAAATAAGATCCTCGCCCACAATGGCTAAATGTTTTATTTTTAAACACCATTGAAATTCTTTATCAGCAACTCATTTCAACTAGTATTAACACTTTGTGCATGGCAGCTGTCATCCGTTTCATATATACATGGACTTAGGTAACATTCATTGGTACAGGGTAATGTAAGCTCTGTCTGTTTATCCGACTTGTTTGGTCTGTTTCAGCAAAGGAAATGACAATCAAGCACTGCTGATGAAACAAAGTACATCAATACGTTCTACTGGCTTAAAAATGGGCCACATGCTAAGCCTAGTACGTAAAACATATTTTTGGACAGCATATGACACATTTCTTTAAACTCCACGTTTTATTGTTCATCATTAGCATGTATCTTATTTTAGATTCGTTAAATATAACTTCTTCTATATTTTTTAATCTTTTCACTCAAATCTGTAATAAATAATGCCACAGATTTTATTAAACTGTTTGATATTCAAATGTCTTTAAAATCATTTCTTTTTGTTGCTTTTGCGTCATTATGATATTTCAGCTCCAGATATATTGTCTATACCATGTTAATAAATTGTGTAAACATTTGTCTATCTTTAATTGTATGATCTTCTCAAAAGTTAATATTTTCTCACCATCTCATTTTCCAGAGCATGCTTTTTATGGTTTATTCTTTGCTCAAGTCATTGTAAATACGACTATATATTGGATACTTCACTTGTTTTTTCTTTACTATTTGCAGTGTTTAATAATATTCAATAATGTTTAAAAGCTCATGTTTGTACAATTGCTGAGCATTTAAAATCTATTTTTATCGCTCTTGATCTGGTGTTGTATTCTGAGAGTTTAACTCTTTCATTATTACTGTGATGAGTAGCTGTTAATCTATCTGATACAGTCCACATTTTACTATCTTTTAAATTATCATGATTTGCCTATTTCAGTATCAGCATGTTTTTGAATACTATTTGCAGTAGCTTCAGCAATTAAATTAACATGATCGTTTAATTTGTTTACGGCAATTGAAGCGGTATAACGAAATATTGTCTAACTCAACATTGATTGTCTAACCATGAGATGTAGGTTCAATTTTATTTTCTCTCATGAGTTAAAGCAAAACTAGCTCATTGGGTGATCTTAAAAGTAGATTTGTAATCGTGATCACGTTACATACTTTCCATAAAGATATATGTAATAATCATACTGTGAAAAACAATTTCTTTTCAACCTTCATTATTACCGATCCTACTTTGTTAAATGGAACTCTACCTACGTACTTATACTGTTCACTAACAGAGTAAGACACCGTTACAATGAAGAAACGTTTGAACAGTCAATAACGTTATCAAAGTAGCAATATGTTTAATGGTAGTGATCTGTGATAATTGTGTAAATTTGGGGGTTTGAACATCCTACACATATACAGTGTAACTTCCATCTGATTCAGAACTTTTCTATTCCAATAGTTCAAGATTTAGTTCTTTCCTTCTCCTCTTGGATAGTTTTCTTTAAGTTATCTTTCATCTCAATAATTCTTAAGTAAAAACGAATAACAAAACACACACAAACCAAATGGAAAATAACAAAGTGGAAAATTCATTGTCGCAGGCGAATTAAAGCCATAATTGTATATCAGCAAGGTAAGATGTAAAGGAAGTGCACATACCAATTTTTATCCTCATTTATCTAAACATAATATGCAATATTCCAAACAATGAATATAATTATATCACAACAGTTAAATAAATCTTATTACCTAAACCTTATTTGGACTCACCCAAAACTACTGATAACGTTACTACTAACTTTGTATATTTTCTTAGTTAGAAATTGGCAAATAAAATCTGCAGGGGATAATAAATTTGCATGTATTTAATACCAACTGTCCAAACAATTGCAACAGTTAGAAATTCATTGAATATTCTTCAGCGACTATTTGTCTACATTCCCGGCATTTGATTTATGAGCCGGATGAATTCAGTCATATGTACTGGAACACAATTACAGGATCGGTTGTCTCTTTGGGATATATTTGCTAAGTAAATTGAGGTACTGACGTTAATCGGTCACTAGTCCAGTACGTATAATTCTTCGTCATGTCGAGATATCAAAATTAGGTTCTCGTATATTGTAGAGTTTTTTTAAAAATATTATTAAGTTAATGTACACGCTGTTTAACTTTGGACCTTGATGGACACAATAGCATTCCACAGTCACTTTGTTATGAAATTAGAACCAATGAGCTGTGAAAAAAGGCGCTTGCACGATTAGACCTTAGATTGACAGCTGGTTCCATAGATGCTTTAGGTTATAATCTCTTATTTTCATTAGAAATATTCTTCTTTGGATTGTTTAATGCCCAAACATTTCATCTAGTAAAAGTCATATATTGAGTATTCCATTATAAATTTCTAGAAAGAAATATAAAATATTATTTTAATTTCGTCACTATTTATGCTGTGTGGTGCACCTATTGCACGTTTTGGTAATATTTTCAGTATACAACGATATAAGAGTAACGTTGCATATTGAACTGTACTGATGATGACATTTGTTTCAGTGGGCATTTTTCAGTAGGTAACATATACTAATGAATTTTAGTTATTGTCAGAAAATGTTACAGGATTTAGAAAGGAAAATATGCTTTATTATTTGTATTTATAGTGTTAATATTATTTATGTAAAGTCCTAGTGTGCTCATGTAGTCAATTGCGAACGGAGTTAGAAGGGAATAGTTAGCTTTGCATTTTCCCCCAGATTCTTTGACGGTGGACCTGTTGGCCCATTATCAAAACTTCAGTCAAAGTATCCCTGGAAATGAGTTACAAGAATCATATATGTTTTGGCGTTGGTCTTATAATTCGGTTAATTGTTCATTTTAACAGCTTAATTATAAACACTGTCAAACATTAACTGTTTTGAGAAAAATGAACTATGCCACCATTTATTAAGTAAAATATTTCAATTTTCTTTGGTTTCTTTATTTAATTTTGTGAAGTTTTATACTCTTTGTTCGACATGTTACCTTTGACAGTCTAAAGGTATTGTCAACATTTCCCTAGTTACTTGCCATGTTTATGTCCACATGGATATACTGCTCTTTGTTGAGTTACTTTCTTTGGTGGATTTGAATCATAAATCCGTCTTTACTAGTGTATTTCACATTCCATATAATTAGACACAGAGCTTGAAAATTAAGATTGATCAATGCAAAGGTTAGATTTACCACATACATTATATTCACGGTTCATTTTAAATTTATTCAGAGGAGCTGAGTATTCAAGATCTCATAAAGTAAATCTGCATCAATATAATACCTGCGTTTCACCATGTTTAGGTTTTAATGAGGTTTTCTCACTCACTGATGTTTCCTGAACTTCTTTGACCTTCGAAGCCGATTGAACAAAATACAACCTAGATCTTTCTCAAAGTCATAAACATCATCAAGATAGATCTGCTTAATTTAAACTCCTTACTTTATGCAGGCGTTTAATTCTCCATTCGTTTCATACAGAAATAATGTTATGGCATATGGGCTAGTTAATATGTCAAATCAGCTGGAACTGTTCATATTGTTATACTGCCAAGTTTGAAAATGCGCGCTTACTGGTACAGTTCTCATTGACTACTTTAAATTGTTACGGTTTAGCTCCTTGCTAAAATTGTAAGCAATGTAGTGTGATTTTAAATTTAAAATCCCAAACAAAGGTTTATGAAGCTAAGACTTGACAAAATCAATATGAATATGTTACAATAGAAATAAATCATAGCCTTCATATGCAAATTGTTGCAGATAACAGCGGGTTTTGTCCGATAAGTAAATATATTGATTAGTATGTTATCCCCATCTACCCCCAGCTTGACTCAGATTCCCGCTTGAAAAGTTCGATAAGCGAAATTAAATGAAGCCTAAATGATCATTGATTTTAATTTCATATTATTATAGGGAGATGCCAGATTAAGCATGTACACAGCACCTCACACATTTAAATTCTGACGATGTATGCATCAGCATCTAGGTATGCATTAGCTTTGAACGGCATCTCAGTACAGTAAGAGTTAGATCGTGTCAGATAAAAGTGAAGTCCTAAAATATAAAAATAACAGTTTCAGGAAAAACAGATGAACCCTTACAAACTCATGTAAACATGAAAAACTACCAAGTAAAATGTAAATGTAGCTTGTACTGATGTTAATATTCTATATGTATATCAAATAAAATTAATGGATAGAACATACCAATATGTTTTGGAACATCATCATTCTATTTCAAGCTCTAGGTTTCGTTTAAAATCCTATGTCTCACAGGGCTGAAGTCAATACAGAAAGATGTGTTTCACTGTCCATAGGTACAACCAAGGTACCTATTCTGGTCGATGCTTACTCTTGAGCATGCATGCAAAGGCCATATTTGTATGTCCTTTACGCAATTTGAACGATACTTTCTCACCCGTACGAAATGAAAATCTAGTTTTATTGCTAACCTTACTTTACTTATCTCAGTATGGATGATGTGTCAGTGCAATCTTCTGAGTCCGCGCGCTATGAACTAATTAAATAAAAACCCTTGCTGTCTTCTGATGTGTGGGACGGAATTGTTATAAAATCAAACATCAACAGATATTTCGCAAAATAAATTCACCAGTAAATCAACTAAAGGCGTGTTATCAACTTTAATAACACGCCATACAACACATATTGAGCGAGACAGCCACACACACACACACACACACACGCATACGAAGTCAAGCTATTTGGTAGCATGTTAGAATCTATAGTTCGTTCCACACGGATAGTAAATTTTATCATATTTTAACGCAGTAAATTTTCAGGTCAGCCTTATTTAATATAGTTAAATGTACCTTATTAATTTTAAATACTTCGTCTGAAACGAATTTGGTATTTTAGCTACCTTTAATGATGCTGACCGGAACTTTTACTGAGCTAAAGATAGGATAAAATTCGCGATGCTGTATGGAACGAATTATAACAGAAAGCAATGTTCCAGCATATAGGCTATACACCTCACTGGTTACGATATATCAAACTTTCTCAAGAGGTACCACAAAGCAGGCAACAACTAGAAATGTGTTATAACGAACCTGTGTTTATTTCTGATTTTGTCCAACATCATAATCAGCCAAAGCTAAATCAAACATTGTAATACAATTGCTAATGAAGGCTCTTGCATTTACGAACCAGAGTGGTTTATTCACCAGTCCACATGCTATTCCACAAGGAGATTTCCATTTAGAGTACCATTGCACCAGTAATAGCAACACTTGCCAGATTTCCAGAACAAAATATATACATTTTCAAGAAAATCATTAATTATAAATCTAATGTCACCATACACATAGTCTGAACTGTGAACCTAGCATTTTATTGTATCAAACCATTGCCTACCATACAATATTTACCAAATTTTAACTCATATGAGATATATTAATTACATATTGTTATTTCCATTTGACATCTATTGATTAAATGTGATTATACAGTACTAATAACAAATGATTTTATGTTTTTGTTATGTCATGTAGAACGTGTGTACTTAGGGTCGAAAGAACACCCCTATTGCGCCCATTAACATATTCGTGTTAATGTGCGGTAGTCATTAAAACTATAACACGTGGCTTGAGACATTAATTGTGCAATACTTCCAACACTATTATAACGTTTTCTTGATTTGTTTGTCCCTTTCTAAGAGCAGGTTATATAGCCAAATTATGCTTAGATTTTTATTTTGAATATCCAAACATAATACAAGATCTGATGAATTGTATACAAAGTGAGCGGCAATAATAGCATGTGATTAATACTGCATATGTTGAATCTGCTAACTATATTGCAAACTTGCATGATTATTTTAATTTAAAAAATAGGTGAGAAAATAATTTACGTTGGTGTCTTTTTAACTGGGATGTCCTTGTCATAGTGCAAACCTAAACATAGATTTTATTAACCTTATGCAAAGGTCAGATTTTTGTGTCCATTACGCAATTTACAAAATACCACCCAATCTTTGCAATTCGTTATATATTAGGGATGATACTGCACGGATGGGTTTGATGTTACGAAAAATGTGGGGTTTTTTTTCATTCTACATATCTTTCCATGCCGATTGATATAATATTTAAAGACTTTATATGTGATTTTCCATTTGAAATCGGATGACGCAAGGGTGACACTGGCTGTTGTATTTGCCCTTTCTTTAGCTTTAGAACCCATGTGTAAATGCAGCCAACGCTAAAATACGTATCTCTAGACTGTATAAGCGGATCGTATTTATGTAAAATCTGGAAAGAGATTATTTAAAGCAAAATAAATAGTTTTTGACGATTACAGTGTGGTTCAAACAAGTATGACTGTAAATCTGCTATAAAATGGAGCATTAAAAGTGCTGCACTTATCATGTCTCGATGTTTTGAAGCGACTGTATATAGTTGTGATATGAAGCTATCATTACATTGTATTAACTCAAATAAAGACAAGGTTTGGTAGGGATATTTTGAATAAACAAAGATCGAATATTTTTTGACAGGTTGAGATAACGGTGATGCATCGTGATGACTTTTTGGGAACAAAATCGTGCAACATGACTAAAATGGATATCTTATTGCTTTTACACAAAGACAAATTCATATAACAAAAGGTGAAATCAAATTGTGTTCCTGAGCGTACAAGTTTGGTATTTCAGCTTGAAGACTTTATCTAATGTGCAGGCAATGAACTACATGATACACTAGGGCTCTAAGAGTCTCACTGTGTACATGATCAAGAGTATGCAGTTTACAAGCTGAGCCTTGAATAATCGAGCCATAGTAAGGCTTAGATCTTATTTTGTTACTGATGACATGTATATCCACAACGATACATTCCCATCTACACCCCAGCATATGCTAGACATAATTCGTATTAAATTAGATTTGTCTTACAATCATTAAACGACGCACTTGAGCTTGGTATATATGATTTATATATTAAGATTTTCAGTAGTTGGGTTGACATTAAATTTTGAATCAATATTTTCTCGTTCGTTGGTTATGCATGCTTCATTGAAACATAGTTGGATGAAACGTTTATACATCGCCAAAGTATTTGGCAAGGTATCCCCTAAGACAATCAATGCGATCATCATACATAAAATTTGATTCGTTTGGGAACTGACACGTGTCTCGATCTGCATTATAAATTTTTATCAGCACGAATGTATTCCTTTTGTTGATTAGTTTGCCCTTAAAGGTGTTTAATACCAACTTCATTATGCAATACTGTATAATGGTGGTCATAATTTTTTGGTATTCGGTGCTAATGTCTCTGAAGTGTCAAGACGTTCAAATGCATACCTTGTTGTCATTCCCATTACGACGTAGTACTACACATGGAACATATGACTTATAAAAAAAATATCCACGTTAAATATTCTCCTTCTGAGTGAAAATCATATAGAAATCACTGCATTACTATAAACAGGAAAGCATTTAAATGACTAATCTAAATCATTTAACATAATTTGAGTAGATCGTCCGGCATTAAGGGATTTAATTGTATACATATTTTGCTGATTTATCCTTCAGTATGTCACCTGTTACCAGAATTAAAAACCTTTCAACAATTTCTCCTCTATACAGCCGAATAGAATGTGACTGAATTTGACAAAATGCTACTGGCATAAAGGACTTGCAGTTTTGTACAAACGATGCTGATTCAATATTAAATATACCTCATAAAGATCTTACTGAATTTTGACGTATCATCCTTTAAGGCTTATACTATCAATTTATTGTATAATTTGTAATGCTCGCCTTTCAGAAACAACTCTTAAACAATTACATATATGTCGTTATTTTGTGTATAAAGACATAATAGGGTGTTGTACCAGTCATTAAATATCAGAAAACAAATAAATCTTCATCACAGCTTAGCTTTTCTTCCTAACTATTAATATGGAAAGTAAAATGCAGTTTATCAGACGATTCAGAAATAATTGTAACACTACTGCAGTGTAACAGGAAAAAATTTAGGAACTTGCCGCTCTAAGGACCATACCGTGTTTGTTGGAATGGTTCTCGTGTGCAGTCAATCCTTTTAAAATCATGTTTACTGCCAGAAGAAGAAATCAAACATCTTACTACCAATGTGTATTACTTGGATTTAGTTGCTATAAATCTAAGAATCAGAATCCCCCACAGTTCTATTTAAGATTGCTCCACGTTCTCCGATCATGAAAGCATTCTTGACCTGTCAGGCTTTCCCCATCATTCATTCTTCAGCGGCACACTTTCCTTTTAGTAAAAATGTTCTTGGCACCGTTTTAAAGGTTCTGACAGGATAGGAGCTCATTCATATTTCAGATGTTCATTGCTAGCTTCACCCTAAAATTCCCACGAACGCTATTCTGTCCAATGATTTTTGTTATGTCAGTCATTTAATATATTATTTATCGACGGAGACGACAAAGATATTAATTGCTACATTTAATCGCACACACATACAATCATATAGAACCGAATAGTGGACATTAGCTTGATACCAAATCTTTGATCAAAACATTGTCAACATGTATCTGGTATGATTAAGAATAGATACATAAACCATACAATACTTATTACGTTTCTTTCAAATAAATGAGAGCTAAACGATACACATTTCATTCAAACATTACAAGCAGCTCGAATGCAGACTTAAACTGGTGCTGAATATGAACAATAATTGAAACAAACATTAAATTACAATATCCCGTAACGACACATGACGAATGGGGTCTTGGAATTGTGTGGCTATAATTGAACGAAGAGTATTTTTTTTCTTCACCTGTTTCATCCATCGTGTCTCGTAATGCAGATTGAAAATACCACTGATTTATCTGTCATGTTTGACCGACGCATAATTCTCGTCTAACACTAAATAGGGATGGGCTCATCATTTCGTCTGGAGTCTGTAAGTTGTAATAGAAATAACATGAAATTTGTGTCATAAATAAATTTAGTGTCAATTAGTGACACAAACCTAGTCTAAAATATGGGGCACCGATCAATCTAACACAAGAATGTGTTGCATATATTAGATTTATTCACAATGCATTATTACTTATTCAGAAACAAACGATTGTAATAGGATATGAGTGATGTATAAAACCTAGCTTCTAATGCAACAAGGGACTCTCCATTTTTTAGTTTTATATTTTCCTTTCGGGGGTCAAGCCGTAGACCATCCACAATTATATCAATTTTTTCTTTAAAAGCCTAGAACAATCATCTTCCTATTTCTTTCTTCAAATATCAATATTCTACTCACCATACGATTTGAAGACTTTTTCCACACAAAAACCTAGTCCACCTAAATTAAACCCACCTAATTGTTCACACGCTTTGACCTCTAACTTTCCTATCCAGAACAGTTTTCATTACAGATTCACTACATTAAGGTTTAAAATTCTAAGGAAATAGAAAACAATAAGAGATTTTCCAACCTCATATTTATCAAACGTTTTGCTAAATCACTAGGCCTAAGGCAGTTAGATTGAAGCTAAAACGAAAACACAATAACGTAATAATTGTTAACATAACTTTACTTAGCTTTTCCCCAAGGCATCCTCAGTCAGTTTAGATTGGATGTAGTCCGTAAATTTAACAACTCAACTGGAATACGGTCATAGAAACATTAGACACAGATACTCTACAAAGTTATAATTATTTATATGAATAAATAGTAGACTCACATATTTTAGAAAAAGACCAAAACAACGTACCTTACCTTTGACCAGCAGTTCAATCTGACACATTAAATGTGCGTACTCAACCATTCGTTTATTTACCAAATTAATTTTACAAGGTCGATTTTATTGCATAGAAACTAACTATTCTCATATGCTCCTTCCCTTTTTAAAATGCATTTTAAATCCGACAATATAGCCGAATATGGGGACTTATCGTTATATTTGTGCCTTCAAGAATTAATACATTAGAAACACTGACTCATCAATCCTTAACAAGACTTTTGAAGGTGACGAAATGTCAGAAGCTATGCTTGCAAGCATTTTAAATAAAAAAAAACACCAGATCAGTTGCCAATTAAACCCGCATGATGACCCCATAGCAAAACGCTTTAAATGTCTCAAAGAGGAAAATCTCTCAAATATACCAGAGCATAGGTACTAAAATCTACCAAGGACACTCAGTGACGCAACAGCAGTCTCTAAGGTATATTTATTCATTTATTCTGTTGCTAAAATCAGTACAAATTCAGTTCACTGGGCTGCTCATTAATCGTTACTTAAATGATATTGCTTGATAGTTATTTGGCTTTAATTGTCATTTTCTGTAAGCTTAAATGAATATAATGAAGAAAAGAAATTCGCTGATTAGGTGTAACTATCAAAGCAAGAAAACGTTAATATTGTACCTCTTAATTACAATATCGTATCAATACTAGACTTTATGTGCTCTATAATGAATACTCTCTGGCTTGTCGTAAAAAGGACGCATAAGAAATTGCAATGAATGTTCAAATTGCTCTCTTTCTCTGCATAAAGCTCCTATATAAGCAATATTTAAAAGGTTTTGAAAATGTGTTTCCTGTCAATGGATATATCATTCACTATATAAAATTAGAGAAATTGTTTATAATAGAATATTGTATAGAAAGGAAATATGCATGAATAATTTTCCATAAGAATAAACTATAGTTACCAACATACTCAATACTATATGAATTTCAGTATGGTGCAGAACCATACAATTTATTTGAATTTATTCAAATGTAACGAAACAGAGACTGAATATGTCATTTGATCCATGAAACTATGCAGAAAAGTCATCTAGTGGTTTTAAATAATAAGTTGGCAACACAAGAGAATGCATGCAATTCGTTGTCAAGACGGCCCAGTCGAATCAATAAAATGCTACCTCTTTAGTCAAACAAAATGAAGCGCTCTTTCATCAGTGATACAAATGGTCCGGAAAATCCTAAACTCTGTTGATCATACTAGACCACTAGAGTGTTGGACCCCAATAATTTATTCATTTTATTCATGACATATACGGAAATACATTTTGCAAAATATATTGCCAACTCTCTTCGTGCCATAGCTTTGAATGTAAAGACGGTTGCCAAACTTCCTGCTTGGTACATTATATCTCTGTCTGACCACCCCAATGAGTTTTTAATAAAGCCCAAAACAAAACACAGTAGTCAACTTAAACAACAAATACGTAAAATTATGTCCAATGTAAGTTCAAATTGCTCTCCTTCAAATTCTTCTCAGACTCGCCACAGTAATTATCAGACCAATTTACATGTTGAAATGACATATGGATACACAGCCATTACCATTCAAGTAGTTTGTAAGTCATTGCACACTCCACATCCCATTTCAAAATATGTACCTTCCAGTTTAATCTCAGCTACAATATTCTTTTTCCACAACAAATTAACAGAATATTTGCTTCTCCGTTTATTATCATATCTCAAATATCCATGCCAAATGTATGGTAATATAAAACAACTATCACGTTTCGTTTCTATTATTAATTCTGTAACAACTTCCAATCAAAAACTAGTAATATGACTTAGAAAAAACATTATAAATACTTGTATATAAGTTGAAATTTAAACAGTGCATACATGAACTTGTTATGAATTACTTTGATTTGTACAGCTAGATTTCAATGTTGTTTTGTAATTCTTACAACAACATTGCTAGGAAAGTGTGTTTACAATAAAGACACATATCTCTAGTAAGGAAATTCGTAATTCTTGCTGCTGTAACAAATATGTATGTTTTTACAAAATCAGCATTTTATATCAACCATTAGTCTATATCTCTATATCATGTTTCTCCCGGTCTGTACATTTGTTTCTATACTAATGTCGCATAATCGATTTCCAAAATTGATTCATAATTAATATTTACGCAAGTAGATACTCGTGGTTACAAACATACATCTGTCAAACATATTGTACTTATTAGGATTCAATATTAGATTAAAATGGGACGATATATTAGGCAATAATATCTTGCATTACGATAGATATAATGCTTGGAGATGAATCTGTCACAAAGTTCGAACATTATCAATACAAACTTAAAGTTCCTTTTACAATCTATTGCAATTCTAAAATATAAAAATTGTTCAAATGATTACCTGCAAAATAGAATCCTTTTAAAAAAGTTAGATAATAGAATTAACTATTTTCCATCAGAATTCAGCTGGAATATCAAATCAATTAAGAGTTTAACGTTGTTTTTTCTGAGTTTATCGTAGTATAAACTGTCAGTTGCCGACTCACACATCAAATAACGCCCGAACCACGATAAACTCAGAAAAAACTACGTTAAGCTCTTATAATTGAAATTTCAATAATTCGTTATGTTGTTTTGTTTGCATCATTAAAAAACAAAATTCTTAATTGAGTGTAGTAATACGTGTTTAGTGTTTTCTGTTATGTAGCTATTTATAGCAGTTGGGATTGTCCGCTTGATCGTAATCATCATCATCATCAGTCTCATGACCTAGTGTGGTCGTCGAGGCACTGTACTACTGAACATCTGACCAGTTCCCTCCACTTGTCTCGATCATGTGCCAATGCCTGTGTCTCCGCAAAACTTTTCCTGGTCCATTCTGTGATGTTGTCAGTCCACTTTTTTCTCTGTCTACCTCTCCTTTTGCCACCCTGGACGCTGCCCTGCAGGACTGTTGTGGATAGACTGTTGGCACTAGTGACATGGCCATACCATTTCAGCTTCCTCTTTTTGACGGTGGCGAGGAGGTCCTCATATTCGCCTACTTCGCGCCTGATGGTGTTACGCACTTCTTCATTTGTGATGTGGTCCATGTAAGAGATGCCAAGGATGGTTCTGTAGCATCTCATTTCAAGTGACTGGATTCTTCGTTGTAATTCTGCTGTCAGGGTCCATGCCTCACATGAGTATAAAAAGACTGAGATGACTAGAGCTCGCAATAGTCTGATTTTAGTTTTCAGACATATATTCTTGTCTCTCCAGATGGGTCTTAGCTTTAACATAGCTGCCATTGTGCTGCTCTTGACAAAATTTCTGCTCTTGATCCCTCTTCGGTGATTATGGAACCATTATGTTTGAACTGGCTCACTGTTTCCAGTTCATGTCCTCTGACTTTAATTTTGGCTGAGATTTGTTTGCCACTATTTGTCATCAGCTTTGTCTTCTCAGCGCTTATCTCCATGTCAAATCTGGAAGATGTTTCATCCAGGTTCTTCACTAAGGTGGCAAGCTCGTCTTCACTGCCTGCCAGCCCAGCAATGTCGTCTGCAAAGCGGAGGTTGGTGATGTTACGCCCTCCAATGCTGACTGTCCCACAGTGGTTTTCCAGGGCTTCGCTCATGATGCGCTCTAAGTAGATGTTGAAAAGAGTGGGTGACAGAAGACAGCCTTGAGTCACTCCCACTATTGTCTGCGACCAGTCTCCCACAGAACCTTGGGCAATTACTGCACTGGTAGCCTTGGCGTACAGCTGCTTGATGGTATTGGTTAACTGTTGACCCATGTTATACTTGATCGTAATAAGGTCATCATAATACCAGTCCTTCAACCAATGGAAGCCCATGTAAGGAATTTGAACAATGCTACCATGATTTTTGTATTTCGCCTTAATGGACACGTGTCGTACTTGATTCAACAGACCTGTCCATCCCGGGGATTAAATTCGTTCTGGAACGATCAGTCGTTATCATACCACCTCCGTTCCGGAACGATCAACCTGTCCAATAAATACAACCAATTGACGCGTGCTATAACTAGGAAAAGGTAAATAATTCGTATCAAAATCACATAAATCATATTTTATTTTGCTTTATGTTATTATTCAAACAAAAACAAATAATAATGTGTGTGTGGAAACAGATATATACAGAAAGAACATGTAAATGCATGTGTATTTCGGTGTATATTCGTTTTTCAGTGTATTTCGATGTTTCTAGTAACCGATAAATACCGTATACCGGTGACCTTGACCTAGCGCACTTCAAACATTTTTATCCATGTTTTTCACAAATTTCGACAAAGAAAGAATTATTTTATTCATAAAAGATGAGAAATATCGGTTGCTTTTAGTATTTTAGATTAAATTTATTCAATTATTTTTTTAAATTGTAAGAATGCCCATTTCCTTTAAAGCTTACTTCGTGTCTGCCTTCACTAGCAGTGTTTATCTTATGCTGTAAACATGATTCTATTTATAGAAATGGGTATTCTTAAAAATGTAGTTCTCCTTACAGTTCATACAGAAATGAACGCATGTTCACAGTTTGATCACGTGGTAACATTCTGACCAAAGGAAATGTTAATTTCCTTTACCAGCTACTGGCATTGCAATTCTCTTTAAGTGAGTATGGTCCAATAGCTTGCATAAGAGAAAACTGTAAAGCAAACAAATAAGAACAATTAAAATTATTCTTATAAACTGTATATGACGAAAATAATCCCTAAAATGTTACAGACTAAATATTAATAAAACCAGAGGAAACACTATATAACATAATTAAATCTTTATCACATTTGCGATTAACAACTCTAAAGACTAAAGAGCTAAGCGATTAATTTTAAAAATTATGACGTTAGAGATCCCGGTCACCTAATTGGAAAAACAGATGACCAAAACAGTTATTTAGTTAAATAAGATTAAATATATACCTCTATTTATTCATAATAGATATATTTTATAATAAGCAAATACTCAAAAGATGCTGACAAGAGGTAATCTTGCAGAATAAACCACTTTTATACCCAAAAATTATGAAAACTATTTTTAAGTTTCAGTAAATATGCAGATGATTATTTTGAAAAGATGGTAATAGAATTTTTGGCAGTTCATTCTTTGGAGCAATTTGCAAACAATGTGTCTGATCATAAATTCATAGAAACATCAAGTAATTTTGCAGCAAAGCAAGTTATCAAGGAGAACAAGTTCTCCAAATAGTTGAAATAACGACATCTATATAAATATGAACACATAGTAACTTTCTTTTAAGAAGTTACCAGACAATGAACGACGTCATGTTTAAAACTTTATTCAAAATTACAGGTATCTGGAATTTCCTAAGCGAATTACAAACATATAAGCGAAGTTATGAAACATTTCAATTGAATGACATAAGGTGATCGTAAAGACTAGTATGTGAAGAAAGACGCGCTGATGGTTTGTGGAATTCAAAACAATATTTCTAAATAGATATAAACTCGATCCTAATGGCTATTTCAACGCACTTAGACTATCTTACCATGTTGTTCTGAATATAAATTCTGTCCAATTCGAGCGAGTAACTTATCATGACATATGTCTCGTGAATAAATTATGCATTCGATGTAGAATTTGCATGATAACTCATACATATTCCAAATCAAATCGCGATGAATATTATCCAAATCATATTATGTTCCCAGAATAAGAGTGTAACTCATCTCTTCCGAAATCTTATATCGCTTATCTATAAATCAAGATAATTTGTGTCATGAAGATGTAAACCGAGCAATCAGTGTTTAAACCTATAATAATCAAATGAGCAATAAAAAAGGTAGTAGAAAAAGATTTAATGTCTTGAAATGATGCTGAAAGTGTTTGAGGTAAACGATAAGTAGATTTAGACGAAGCACCACTTCCGCTTATCCCTCAGCACCAGAAAAAGTAATTCCAAATGGTACGAACAACTGTCCGCCGATGATATTTTGTTCACCTTAAAAGGCAAGCAGAGATAAGTTATATTTTATCGTGATTTATAAGTGTGTGTTATGTTAAAACTAAACATATATACGTATAGACTTTTTATTCGATTAAGTATGTGGCTACATTAGTCAATAAAACAAAATACATATTTGAAACAGAAAGAAACCAATGCCTTTGCAACAGAAAAATTGAATAATGCGACTCGTGTAAACAAATAGAGAAGTTCATAAAACTGAAGCGAAAGGATATATGAAATGGAGATAAATACATTAAACTATTAAGAATATTTCATCTGTCAGGAGGACCATCATAGATTATTATATTTTGTGATAGTCTGATTCTACATCCCCGTTTGTTTGTACTCCCCTACCGATTTCAAAAACGAGAACGTTTAATGTGATAAAAAGTGCACAGAACTAAGTCAGTTGAATTATTGATTTATAATTTCTAACCTGACTGTGACCAGAATGGCACTAATACTGACCTCCCCTGCACCATTTCATGCTTAACGGACTTTCCATACTAACACGGCGCCATATTGCGTACACTATAGGCTAGTTTATTTCCATCAGACAACATAATAAAGTAGTTTGTCCTGTTCGGCAACTGTTGAATAATTGCGTAAATTACATAATGTTGAGAGTTTGGAATTATATCCTCTGCATATATGAACATAGAAATTAAACCGCTTGTTAAATCCACATGAAGAGCAAATTTGTAGTTGTCATTATTTTCCTTTGCTTGATTCGACAGTGTAAATATCGGAAGCAGACGACTTACGTATGTACATCTGTAGTCGTAATGCACCCCTTTGCTGAATATGGAGTTTTCCAGAAACTGGAAATGGATCTGAGCATGTCCGTTTATTACACTGAAAACTTCCGTTAAGCATGAAACGCGCATAAGATGACGGTGTTAGGGGCGCTCTACTCAGAGTCAGGTTAGAAACTATAAATCAGTGAATGAATTGACTAAATTCCTTGCACTTTTTATCACATTAAAGGCTTCCATTATTTAAATCAGTAGGTGGGTACAAAACAAACGGGTTTGTATTATCAGACTATAGTAAGTATGAAACGATGTAGATGAAAAGAATGCGTGTGGATAGTTATTATGATGAATGTTCGGAAGGAAAATTTAAACTTCACATGTACAACTACTATAGTTAAGAAAAATGTAGTCTGTCAAGAGATCAATTTAATTTCATGAATAAGTCTGACCTTTTACTTAAAGATAATAAATGTCTATAACAGGGTACTTTCTCTTTCCATTTCCTTTTCATAGTCAAAAGTACTTTTCATTGACCTTTCACTCCTTAAATAACATGTCTTTGAAACCCTAACAGTTTACTCAAATGACGTTTATTACGGAATTGCATTCGGGAGTATACCCCATATAAAATAAAACATAGATTGAATAGTTTGTCTATCTTTACTGACTTATTCATTTTATATCTTATCAGTAATCAATTCGTTAATGGTTAAAAATACTATACAAGTTTCCATTTAGGGTCAATCCGTGCATTTTTCTTTATTGTATCAATACTCGTTTCTCGGTGAGTATGACATTGATTAAGGTTGTATAAGTAGTTAAGTCAATAACTCTCTCTACTGTGACGTAGTTATACCGGAAATGAAGTTCAGGTATAATTTTTCCTTGCAAGAGTTAACTTATTACATCTCTGTTAATTGTTTTATACGAACGAAAAATATTCTTAAATTCATAATCCTGGTTAGTATAATTTATGTCACTTCCGACGCTCAGTCATACATAATTGGAAATCTTAGATCTTGAGGAAATACAAATGACACAATTGAAAATAATATGTTACTTTCGGAAAATCGAGTTGATTTCTATCTGTATTTCATAAACAGTACTCATTACAGAATCAAAGGATTACCTATCTTATTGCCCTGCTATATTAAATCTGTTCTCACTGAAGTAGATAACCATAAATCTTTTGATATTATAAGAAAATACTTGTATAATTTAGTTTTAAAATTTAATTGTTACCGTACAACATGAATAGGTTACTGCATTTGTATGGGAAAATATGAACAGGTTTTTGGATGGAATACTGCACGAACATGGGATTGTAGTATATCCTTCCGACAAAACGAGTTCATATTTTCCCATACAAATGCAGTAACCTTTTTATTAAATGAATGTATGCCGCATGTCAAACTAAATACAAATGCGCATATTCATCATTACGCAAATCAACATTATTACTGCGCACATAACTCCGCCCAGATAAATTTGAACTTAGTCGCGCACTCGACATAACTTTCGAAAGAAAATGGCATGTCGTGTTAAAATTGAAATTTGGAGTCATATTTTGAATGAAGGTGCATTGCAACAACTTTTCCATTTGATCTGGAATGAATAGATTTTGGTATTTTTCTCTATTCTAGGAAATTTCGTGATTATGGACTGGATTTGCATGTGACAATTCCACATAAAATACATGAGATTGAAGAAGCGTGTTGCGATCCGCAAATGTGCTTGTGTTTCTGCCATTGAATGTTTGAAATCATAATGTGGGGAAAATATGAAGTCTTTCAATTGCAATTATCAAGAAGACGCTATGGAATTTAATGCTTATTTCATTTTGAGTGCAAAATTGCACTTATCATCGAAATTACAATACAATTTTGAAATGTGTAATCCATATTGAAAACCTATGACATGGCTCATGTAATGAAATTGGAATTGATTCCTGTGAATGCTACAGCCGTTGCCATCCTTTGTTCTAGAACGTGTTCAATTTGTATTCATTTGTATTGTATTGCACGCTGGATAATCTTTTCAGATTATAAACTTCAGATTACTATTATCCTAGAGAACGTGTAAAGTATTCCAGAATTATAAAATATAATGCTTGACATGCCTTACCTTTCTCCATGCATCCGACACATATGAGAATTGTTCCCGGGATATCATCAATGGCAAAACACTTCAAGGACTTCATAATGACATCATTCACTGGCTTATATTATCATAATGCTTTTGAATCATTAGTGTTCCCGTTATCGTGTTAAAGCCATATTTCAGTTTCTCTTAATTATCTCTATTAGTTTGTCCTTTGCAAAGCATTTTTTCCTTGATGTAAAATTCGTGTCATTTCCTAACTTAGAAATTGACCTTCTTCGGACTTATCCTGTAATAAAAAGAGATTCTAGACGGTTTGGTATAGTGGTTTGATTTTGAATACAAAGCTTTAAAAATATTTCACCTAAATTGCCGTCAAGAGCATTAATGCTACACGCTAGGTATCTAAATGAAAATTAATTAGGGAACTATCTATTCATCAGCTTCACCATTTCTACGTCAATACGTTGTTGATTAAAAGAGTTAATAATGGTGTGCCCTGAAGTATTTTTTAAACCCTTTCGACTTTCTTCATGTTACAACTAGGTTCGCAAAAGATATCCATTCTAATTAGCAATTTGCTTTCACGACCATCGAGTAGAACGACATTAATCGAAATTACACTGATGCGGTTTATTCACAACGCTGCCAAGTATGGAAGCACTGAAAACGATGTGTGTATAAACAGAAAATGTGCTCTTTAAAACAAAATGGACCTAATGTTCCTTAAAAGAAATCTTTTCATCATCAAAGGTTACAGCAGTACGACATGCTTATTAATTACATAATTAAACCCATTAATTGGCAGATTTTTGGGGCTTATAATTTTATTTCACAGCACGGTTAAAATAGCAAAATTCGACTTATTGGTGGAATAACTTAACATGACCAGCAAAATAATCACTATACAAAAGCTGCTTCCTAAGCCCGAACTCAAAAGAATTTTTGCAGTCTTTTGTTTGTTCGCTCCTATCTTTATTCCATTTGTTATATCCATGCTCTTACAAAACACAACAAGATAAGAGGGAAGACAAAAATGGTTTGTAAAATTAAACAAATTATCTATTTTGCTAGAACAACAAGGTAAAGATGAGAGGAAGAACTTACGGTTTTACGAATCAAATCCACAAATAATGAAAAAATAACCCATGAATTAAAAAATAGAAGTCCTAGTAATAAAAGGTGCTAATGAAACTGAGTTCGAATCCCGATTAAATCCAAGCTGGAAGGCGACGACGTATGCTGTGGTAAGCGTTGTCCTGATGTATCAACAGGTCTGTTATGAGTCACAGGAAATAATATTCCAGTGTTTGAATTCTTTGTAAATTTCGATAACTGTCCTTGTCCAAAATTTAATTTAGAGCACATATATTTTCCAGGGAAAATTAATCTCCTGAAATCGAAGTAATTTGAATACAAATTAAATATTCAGCTCAAACAGGTCACAAGAAAACTGCCCGAATTGTCTATAGAAAGCTGTTATACACTAATTTAAGACGCAAAACATATTCCCGATCGAGAGTCACATGATCATCCTTCTTGAACAACATATAAGATTTTTGCATGCCTAACATCACGAACTCCTAGTGTAGCCTTAACTAAAATCAATGACGTTTACTCTGGGAATGATTAATGAAAATTTAAAAGTTCTTTACTTCAACTCTCATCGATTTCTGCATTAAGGTCAGGAACTAGGTCAGCATTAGCTGCGAACGTTCTTTTATTAGTGTTCGAAAAACATTCGCACAGTTTGTATGATCTCGGAAATTTTGAAATCATTTTTTGCTATTGTTGTATTATATAGAGTCACCAGGAGTATTTCAAAAGTATTTTATATTAGTCAGTGTTCAACAAATTACTTATCAATATATAATATACAATGCATCGCCTCAAAGTGCACCGCACGTACTTTGACACACTTTCTCAGTCTGATTATCCAAGTAACTAATACCAGTTTTTATTCACTATTTTGATATGTTTATGCATTGGAAAACTGGAATTCCAACCCAACTGCAGTTTTCAGATTGTCTGCTCTTTAGTGAAATATTTCTGATAAGGGTATTTGGCCAAATTCAGTTGCGGCTAAATAAGGGTAGTGTTGGAGATGTGGCAAAGTTTTGGATGATCTGCTCCTTCGCGAAGTTTATGCATGCTTTGTCATGTCCTAGGTTAATGCATCGGGAGCTGGTTCGGTAGTAATACAACAATTTGGGACCGACAAATTCACGACAGCGATGCTATTTATTTACATTTTGAAAGTCGTTATGATCACTAAATATTTGGAACTTTTGAAGAACTCTTCGTGTATTGCCTTCTCTTGACACCAGGAAACTACAGTAAACAATTACTTGCTTTTGAAAAGTACACAGAACGGAGTTGTCGAAGACTGTTAGATCCAAACTGTTGTGCATGAAATGCTTCTGGCTAATATATATCAATAAAGGTATCCACTGACGTACTGCATATCTAAAGTACGAACATAATATACTTTAAGAGAATTTTGAACTTTTATTTCACCGTGAGATAGAGAGAGAGGTAGCGATTACCTTAAGCATCTTATTCGCGCTGAATGATTTATTTATTCCCGATTTCGCTGTTTCATAATTTAGCAATAGTCCACAGTATCATTATCTGAGCCTACCTTTACGGTTTTATGGCAAGTTTCGGTTGATACAAGTTACGACCGCAGATTTCATAGAATGTTGAAAGAAAATTAATATAAGCTAGCATATGTTTATAGGAAAAACTGATTTGTCTTATCTTGTTTGCTTAGGTCATAATATATTGTAACACACTATTTCTGTACGTCTTACCATTATGGGGCTCAACTACAAAAGAAAAGTATGCTAATAACACTTCCACTACATGTAAAATTACTGCTAGTAAACCACTCTGCAATATAAGACTCAGGATCTGGGTGATTGTCGCATACGTTATGAATAAATACCTATTTTAATAATTTTAATTGATTTTAATGATTCTTGTTTCACTTTGAATGCATCTTTTAGTATAATTATAATCCTGCAGAAAGTTATAAGCTGATAAACGGCTTATGAATTAAATCCGAAACACCTCTAAAAGATCTTTCAGAAGTTAAAATGTATGAAGCTCCAATTGAATTCCAGAGGTATGCTAAATAAGTTCTAATATTGAATGTGCTGTTGTGCCCGTTGTCTTGAATATGCTAATTTGCCTGTGGTATGGACTGTCATGATATGCAAACAATCTTTTAATGTATCACACTGGTATAATCGAAGACATTTCTTTGTCTGAATTCACTATAATCCCAAATTAATGTTCCTGTCAAAGATTACTGCTGATGAAAACTTTTTATTTCTAGTGTATAATATTTGGAAAAATAAATCCAGCAAAGTGAAAAACTTAACAAAACAACAAGACTGATTCTGCTTCAAGAGTTTAAGGTAAGAATGAGTACATTTTTAATAAACAAAATTAAATCAATTTGATTGTGGTCGCTATTAACATTCTCTGGAAATATTCTGTCACTTAATAGAAACATAAAATAGATTCTAGGGTCAAAATAAAGACTGTTTAGTTCAATTCAAATTTAAGTAAACATGTTTATTTTATTAATCATCTCAATATTAAATCCACATTCACAGAGAAAATGTTGGCTATGTATTAAGTTGTTTACAAAAATAAATGACTCTGGTCAGGTACACTATGAACGTCATTTTGGACAAGGACAATTACGAAATACAAATGTAAAAAACACGCAATCATTACGAGAAGCCTCCACAAAATACAGATTAAATATACATAACACCTCCCCTCATAAAAGTAAGATTTATGTACTAAATGTTTCTTTTAAATATTTGTCAAATATACATGTGATTAAAAAATTACATAACATGAAATTGAAAACGAGTGCAATCCTTTAAAACCGAATATGGGGTTCAGGAAGGCTAACATGATGTTTTTATAAATATTTCATATCTTCGATAACAACCCTGGTCTATTATCATTGATGGTATGGGATGCAACTATCCATTATTACCGTTGACTTATCATGGATGTTTTCTTTATGCTTATAGACATATTCGCGCTTTCTCCTTAACCTCAGTATTCTCAACTGTTTTATTGTTCATTTAGCATCATCCTGGTTTTTGTTAAATGTTAATTTACGAAGCTGTTGTATTTTTATTACGCCATTTAATAGAGGCTCTCAAATTGGTAATGATTTAATATAGGATTTATGAAACAAGTTGAATAATGTCCAGCTTTTGCAAGCCTTGTCGAGCAGAAAGATCATTTTATTAAACGGGTTTCATGAACGTAATATTAAATCATTACCCGTTTTAGATCTTTTTTATCACATAGCTTTTATTTTCGTGGATTTTAATTAGAAAAATAGTAATGAATATTTTCGTTCATGTTGACTGAGGCAAGGCACCTTTAGTTTGTTGTGCGGAAAAAATTCCCAAACGAAGTTATAAAAGCGAAACCGTTAAAAAAGTAGATTATATTTGTTTTACAAATGATATGTAAAAACAAGATTCCTTCCGAATAAACGAAACATTTCAGAAAGACAAAGTCAGTTTTCGATACAGAATGTCCAATGTGTGTGATGTCAAATTGTTTGATATAGTAACGGATAGAGTGCATTAGACGATCAATGTTTACCCTAAAGTGTCACTTTTACAACTAAACATTAAATGTGATATTCATGAGAAAGGAGGGTTTTCGATGCATAAATATCCATATGTACTGGAAAGAATGTATGACCGTATATTTGTATAATTTGGTTTGGAACTGTAGACCACATAAGACATGAACAACAGTTTTACTTTGAGTCGGAATTGCATAGCCTATATGTTGTGGATGGATGTAGTTCCGTCAACTAGGAGAATGGTTGTATATAGGTTGGATTCCATGTTACAGGCATACAACTCACCCCTACACTCCCACCCACTATCAACTGAACAATACTCATTTCTGTTGTATTGTTTTTGTTGTAGTTTTAAGCCATTGTTTATAGCTTGTGGGGGTAAATTCACCATATTCAGAAAGGCATGACATTTTTCCATTTCCCCTTGGACAATCGATTCAAACAATGGCCGCCAAAAAATGTATAGTTTTAGCAGAACGTAAACCTTCCATAAGGTAAGGCAAAATTTATATCTCCAATACTGCAGCCGACCAGTACAAAGAATACTGCGCAATAATATTATGGTGTTGTTTGGACCAATTAGTATTGCATAAATTGATACGTTAATGTTTTAATATGATAAATAGTAAATTGTATACACATAATCTAAAAGATACAGACTATGTGATAATAAATGTATTAGGAACGTTCTGATATCAATAACTTTCATAAATATTTCTCCCCATTCGTGAAACGCTTACCTAATTTGATCATTCAACGAAAACATTAAGCTTGCAGGTAAACTGATTAATGAAGTGGAAAGCATGGATGTCTAAAAATATCTAATATGTTAAAGAATATTTCAGTGCAAGATAAAATCCACCTACATTGAATTAAAGTCTATAAATTATACAATATAGTAAATTACACTTCTTGTATTGTATGCAATATCAACATTGTTATCACTGTGTACTTGGGAAAGTAGTGTAGTTTCCAAATATAAGAGACTATTTTCACGCGCAACAATTTCCTGTCTGACATATGTACAATCTTTTACTAGTCGAAATTATGCTATTGAAAAGTAGCGTTTGCTTCATTAGGTACTATGTATGTTACTTGTATGAGGAATCATTATTAGGGTGGGTGGCCTTATTAATCTTGTTTATTGGGGTCAAAATGTTATGGCAAATGTCAAATGAGCAGAAAGGTTCTTTATTACAGATCATATAGTGTTATTGAACTCTAATTATTGCCTAATTAGAATAGCATTACAGAAGATAAATCAAACTAACCTATAATTAATTTATTTTGATCCTTTGTGTGACTTGTTAACACCTGAGTATGTTCAGCTATATAGTTCAGTGTTACTACCCCAATGCAGTTTAAATTATATATTCTAGAGATGAGTATTCTTAGTTTTTATCCACATGGTTTCATTAAGATTAAAACAATTTAACTTTAGCTTGTAACAAGATTTGCATCCTATTTACCGACAGTTAAATGCTTTGAATATACCACTAATTGAAGGAGTAGTAGAGACATCTGACACGACTGTCTATTTATTAATAGTTACCTACCATGAATACCAATAGCTAAAGGACTGAGGCAAAATGTATATTCCTTACATTTAAAACAATAGCTTTTCTCAAACAGCACAGACTGACATTTGTTTGGCATCTAAGTTGATAAATGTTATCAAACAATACAAATATTAACGATGTCTCAAAATATCCAGTCAAATGAATCTTTATGCTTTTTATTGTTTCGCCATGGACAGGAACGTTTCCATACACAGTGTGAATGAGTCAGTATGGTTATAGCCTTCATAACATAAATTATTTCTTGAGTCGTAATTCATTTTATCTAAGAGATGGTCCATAACACGCTCAGCCATTTAACAAGTGTTACTTTCTGTTTCTGTTTTCCTGTGCATAGTACTCTTAATAAATTGAATTTAAGAGAATGTTTATAATTCTCAAACTTAGGGTTGTATAATCAATTACACTAACACTTTTAATTACAATTGCACACAAGATGTATAAAATACATATCCGATATCTAACGAATTGTTCACCCTTTCCTTTATATTCTCTCAAGACACATACAACGATAGATCAATTTTTTTTACAGTACCAAGCTCTTGTTGTTACTTCCACAAGTTTGTACTTTCCTGTAATTTAAGAAGAATGAAGTCTCTTTTTTCTCCTGAATTACGTCAAACCTTTTGCATTGTAGCTCTAAGGAAAGATGCAAATTATACCTTAGTATGTATTCTTAAAAACAAGACGATATCATTTCATATCAATTTTTAACATCTAGAGCATGGGGATAATCAATAGATTAATTGCCTAGAGATATGTAGCTATGTGACTATCAGTCTGAGTCATATTTAAAGTCCCAATAAAAACTAGTAATGGTTGCTTGTATGGCTAGTAAAGTAGAATCTTGTACAAAGTAAGCAAAGAATGTAAAGTCTCGTAACTTTCCTGTTCTTGGATATTGGAAGAGAACGATATACAGCAATTGTAAACGCTTTGTCTGTCGTTTGGATGGGATGTTTGAGAAAGATGCCACTGGATTTAATCAGGCACGATAAATCCTTTTTTTCACGCAATAATTGCTTACACTTGCTGCCAGTAACCAGTCGTTTTTAATTGAACTCGTGTATTATAATAACACAGTTGTCAGCAACCAGTATTTGTAACTCAGTTATTTGCATAGTGAAACACTTGCTGTTAGTAGCCATTTTTTTTATTTACTTGTTTGTATTATAATAACACCTGTTGTCAACAACCAACATTTGTAACGCAATTATTTACATAATAAAAACACTTGCTACCAGTAACCAGTCATTATAAGTTGAATTGCTTGTATAGTAATAATTTTCATTTTCGAATTTTATGTATTTATATTTTAATTATACAGAATTAGGTATTTTGTAATTTTATACAATTAGTATTCATTGGTAGTTGAAATAAAGATACCAGTTGCAATTATTATGTTTTTCTTCTTTTCACACATTTTACCAATTAGGCAACCTGAAACAAGCATTACCTGTTCAAGTTTTGTTCACTCTGAGCAAAGGGAATACCCTGAGTACTATTCATGCTAAGTTGTTCTATTATATAACAAGTAATAAGTTACTTTAAAATATGTCAGTTTACAACTTATATGCATAAACAAGTAGCATGAACAGCATATTAGTGATAAATGGTCTGTATAAGTGATTCTATCTAAAGAGTGCTGATGATAGTAGTGTGAAATTATTTTCGTGATATTATTACTAGGTAGTATTTGTGGAGAAGTTCCACCTAAGGAATACGATGTAATGGAAATATCTAAATTTTTCATAGTATTTAAATGCATGGTGATCTTAAAATGTACATTGTAAATTTGCTAAGTACAAACACTCATAGAGTGGACAATGTTCGTTTTTTTAAATATATTTGATCATTTTTTTCATTGTTCATGCCAGTAACTTGGCAAATAAGCATTTATATACGGGTTGACTTTTATATATTGAGTGAATGATAATCTTAAGAGCACATAGATGGATCTCTGATATCCAGTTGTTTCCCTCTCTGTGTGTTTGTGTGTGTATGTGTGTTTTTATGTGTCTGTGTCACTTACTATCCTCAAGGGTAAAACAGCACGTAGATGAATTTTGGTTCAGATTGCACAGCTTTTCCCATACAGTCACTCCTTTTCCCATACAGTCACTCCTTTTCCCATACAGTCACTCCTTCGCAGTTAAGTTGGTAGAGATGTTCTTTTCTGCATTCCTATATGTCTGCGATCGTGGCAGAAAATATCTTTGTTTTACGTCACATGACCTGATTTCGATCTCGACCTGGTGGTTGGGAAACGCTGACCTACAATTTGTAGCCTGGAATGTGAAAAAGTCTGACACACGCAAAGTGACTGACGCAAATTTCAGACCCTGGAGTGAACTTTGTTTATGCTACACCAGTGCGCATGAACGATACTAGTAATCTAGAATCAGTTTATCACATACAGAATTGGAATGAAAGTGAATGGTGAAAGGTGATTTGCTTTAATCTGCCAGTGGGGTCTCCTATCATAATCTAGGCTCAAGAGGAGTGATGCATACATAATCTGTCTTTTCTATTGAACAATTATAGTCCTACCAATAATGAAGCACACTAGGTGGTCCTTTGTTTGCGTCAGAAGACGCAACTGTTTACAGAACTTTTAATTTTTGTTTAACAGGAACGAATCCTATAAGCCTTGACTGCTTAACAAATATGATACAACTAAAATGGGCTATAAATAAATAAAATGGTTCGCTTTGAAATATATTGCATATTAAATAAATATTAGAAATGTAAATCTATCGGAATAATGATTGTGCAGAATTCTCAGAATAACATATAACTGAGATGATGGCCATTGACCAGCTGTTGTTATCATTTAGTCTAATTGCTGATTTGAGTAATTTTCTCACCCACTGTCATAATGTATAGTTAAACAATTAAAACACAGGTACACGTATTATCATATTAAATATTTAGTACAGATTTTACACTAATTTCGACCTTTTACTTCAGTTTCTAAATTGAAAGTGCACAGATGAGACATAGATCGACTTTTGTTACCTATGGCAATGTCCGACAATATAATCGATCATTGATTCAGTTTCTATCAAATGTCGCCAAGGACATATTTCTGAGTGGGTCTTTCTTTAACATCGAACAACCATAATTCAGTTAGAAATGGATATCGATGAAAAATAAACAGGTGACATTACATTTACAGCCGTTCGACATAAATATACAAAATATAAAATCGTTAGAATATAACCACGCTCTCTTCAAACGTCCACGATTTTCAAGGATGATAATGTTCCTTCATTGTTGTTATTCAAACTAAAATATGTCTCAGATAATGGAAGTCAATACACTTGACAAACAATGAGTTATACTGTCAGTGGCTGTATGTACTCTAGTTGTTGTAAGCCATGCAGGATGTATACGTGTAATAGTTATTTGTGTCCTATTCACGCTTTGCACAATACCATCTTGTCTCGGCGATTTGTTCTGTATGACGTATGCCACTATGCTGTAATTATATGATGTCACGCATCTTGCGAGTGGAGATTCATTCATAAATATTTATCCTGTAAGGGGTTTGAGATGTGACGTAGTTCTGCTCAGCATTGTAAGCTCGAACTGTTTCTATACAGGGACGTGTAACCACAAGGGTAAACCCAACATATTTGTAGAATATGTGTTTAGTTGGCAAAGATCACAGTAATATTTATTTATTGACTTATTCATTTATTTAGATGGGTAGGGCCTTTGATAATCACATGGGCGGTTTGTGAAGATGTACCTTTACAGTACTTCGAACAATGAGAATTGCTCTTGCTAGGTAAGAACGAATAAGAATTCTACATGTTGGAATTGATTTTGGTTTTGAAAAGTAACTAGTTTTGGTATTTGAGCCACATGACTATGAACAGATCGTCTATTTCCACCTTTTTTGTAAACCAAAGTCCAGCTAATGCAGTAACGTAGAAAACAACCAATGACATTATAAGGAATAGCAAATAAAACTTATTTAGTACGTATCAATTACGTTTCTACAATTTATTCTTTTTTATCACCAGTGTCTGCGAAAACGTCTCAGTGCAAAGGAAGTAAGATGAGGTGTTTGAATCCATTTGTTTCTCGTCTATGACAAAAGACTCCTCTTGATAACAAAAGGCATTTTTTGATAGCTTTCAGCAAGAATGATCTAATAAACAATGAATACAGCCCACGGTATTTTCTCATCATTCGACAGAGGAATGTGCATTTTTTGCTAACCTATTCTTTCCTCAGTCTGCTAATTTCAGACCTGTCGTCTCAGTCATGGGTGTACATGTGCTAGGAACTAATTTTAAATAGAAACACTGGATGTCTTCTGCTGTGTTTATTTTTATAAAATACAAGAACAAAAGATAAAATGCAAACACAAATTCACTCACAAAGCATTTCAAGGTCTCTCCAATTATAAAATCACCATACAAAACATTTTAGACTCACATACACACGCACAAGTCGACCATTTGATAGAGCTCTAGACACAGGCAATAAACGTCGGTGGACTCACAAAGCCAAACTCTCTCTTGTGCTATAGAAAAGCAGGCAAAAACCAGAAATATGTTATGTCAAACTGGTTTCTTCTTTGTCGAACATTCATTATCCGCCCCAGCTGTATCAACTTAATATCGCGAATTCAAATGAAAACGCCTGGACTTAACAACCACAATGGTTCATTCGTCAGTCCATATGCTATTCCACAAGGAGATTTTCTTGTACCATATAGTTGCACTAGTGACAACAAGATATATATTCAGGACAGAAAATATAAATTTCCAAGAAAGTCAAACATTAGAAATTTATTAAGTCACTACACACTTCGTTAGAACTTTACCATGTAGACCTTTTGTACTGATATAATGTTTTCGAAATTAGACCTGATGAAAGTTAAAATTTAACCGCATAAAATATATTTTAAAAAAATTTCCAATGACATGCGTCGATTAAATGTGCTAATACAGTATCAAAATATAATGTTCCTTTATTTATATTTTCCTATGAGTAGAACATTTATACTTCGGGTAGACCGGTCACCATATTGCCCTCGTTAATATATTTGTCTTGCGTGTGTAGAAAATAAACGCACATGTCATTGTGCAATACTTGCAACGTGTAACAAATATAATTTATTTTTATTTTCTTAGTTCTTCGTTTCTTTTCTAAGAGCAACATATATATCTAGATTCTACTTAGATTTTTATTTATGTTTTCATAAATAAAAGTGCAAAACTTTATGACATTTACATAGAGGCAATAATATTAGCAGATGAATAGTGTGTTTTGAATCTGCTAATTATATGTTAAAAGTGCAGGGTTGTGTTTATTTAATTTGAAAAATCGGCGAGGAAACAATCCATGTCGGAGTTTGTACCAAAGCACAGTGACCGGGTTACATATTCTGTCTACTGCTTCGGCAGAGCTTCGTGGGGTGACACATAATGTATCCCCATGACTGAAATTTTCTAATCGGGGTCCAAACCCAAACATAGATTCTATTAGTCTTTCCTTGGCCATGAATTCATGTAATGAATTCCATTTGGAAACAAATTATTTACTGGTAAACAGTGTTCTTTTTATCGAATTTAAGACATCAAAACGTTTTTATTTCTTCTGACAGAATATGTGTGCGCGAGAGATGAACCGAACTCGAGTACTGGGCTTACTATTTTCCTAAAGACATCTTATATCGCACTGTTTGAAAGAAGGGTTTGTTTAAGGATATATCAGCCGAAAAATAGTATTGCGAAGAAAATATTACAGAATATCTCAATCATTAACTCCCAGTCCCACTCCGAAACAAATTGTATCCATGTCCTTGTTACATACATATTATGTTATTAATTGTATTTTGCAATGTACCTCATTGACTTGCGTATAAATTTGTGATGTATTAAGTCGAGATGCAAACATGGATTGCAGAACAGTACCATGTTATGGTATACAATCACTGATCATGGCTCTATTATTTTGTCTTAGCTTTTTATATCAATATTGATTACATGAGAAAATACTCCTCCGACCTTAACATCCGGTTGTGTTCAGTTTTGAATTTGGGTGTATTTAATTATTTATTTAAATAATTCACTGGAATTGCACAGTGTTCATTAATTATTCTTAGACAAACTCATTTATTTGGAATTATATTAAATTTTGTAAAGGACATTTCTGATCATATTTTTGTGATACATCCACAGACTGTTAACACATCGCCACATTCCAGACCATTAGTATATTAACATATTCGAGAGTTAATGCACACCCACACATTTAATATTTGAATTTAACTGGAACACGACTAGCATTCACTTGCAATTTCATGCATCTGGACTTGTGATAGATCTGTCAGGAATATTTAGGATTTAATTCACAGTACTGTAAGTTGCTTTTATAATATTCACTTTGTATTCTAGGGAAATAAATTATTTGTTGAAGGTGATGGTTTTCGCTCTGTTCTGCGTTTAAGTCCATATAGTAGTAATCGAATAGATAGGATAAAATTAAATAAAACTGACCATAGCAAACTAAATTTTCCTTTTAGCTTCTTCTGTCTAATGTCATAAAACTCAGACTGGCGTAATAGATAATACCTGATTACAAGATATTCAAGAAAATGTAAATCTTTCAATTTACAGTACCTTGAAATGAAATGAAAACATAGCATTACGTTCATAAGTACGTCATGCAGATTCGAGATGGCCTTGTATAATGTCAGACGACTGGTAATTTGTTCCTAACATACGACCAGATTTGCTATATAAAAATTTGTGGACACATTGGCGATGATGTTGTTATAAAATTTGTTCGTGAAAAGATCACTTTTGTATCTGAAAAACATTTGCTAACTCGAGAAACCCAAAAGACTATTCGAACAAGAAATATTATTGATTTGTCTCTTACAAGGGTCTATGATTTTGGTCTAAATTTCAATCAGAACCTGCCACCTGTACGGCACATTAAAAAACTTTAGGAATGATATATCCATGCCTATATGCTTTATTATCAAGTTGTGGAGTCTAAAATCAACTACTCAACGTTCTGATGGTGCCGAACGTAAGCTCTTTAGAATCGAAAGAGAATCATTTTTTGATAGAACATAATCGGACGAGGTCTCGTTAAAGGCACGGACGGATGCATCACCCTGTCCAAAATCAATGCTGTATTGGTCGCTCCAGACCAAGGAAATGTCTCCAAATAAATCTAATTTCGCAGAAAATGCTCATAAATCATTAGTGACATCCGAAATAAACAAGATCTGCCAATGAAACCTCAAACTACTGAGTATGCAGCCTTAAAAGTGTTTCCATAAGATAGAATTAAATTAAGTTGAATCTTAAGTAATTTTGTTGCGTTCTTTACGGCAAAAAGCTAGAATTAGCAACATGACAGAATAATTAAATAACACAATATAGCTTCATTTATGAGTTCTATATACATGCAAATGCAATATATGTGTATGAGAGGAATACGAATTCAAAATTAACAAAGAAATTATAAGTGTTTTTGCCATATTTCTCAAAATAGATGTATTCTATGCTCAAGATATTGCGAATCCGAGTGTATACATGTTTATTATATGCGACAGAAATGGTGATTCCTGTATATATATATATATATATATATATATATATATATATATATATATATATATATATATATATATATATATATATATATATATGATAATTCTGTGATCCAGGTATTGCAAATCCGAGTACATAACTGACTACAGTATGATCCACGTGTCGTGACTCTCAATATATACCTGACTCTTCTATATTCGTACTGTGGCACCGAATATATACATGATTACAGTATGCACCAGGTGTTGTGACTCCCAGTATATACATGACTATCCTATCCTATCCTAGAATTGTAACACCAAGTATATACATGACTACTATATGCTTCATGTACATACGTCACTATCCTCGTATTGTGACTCCAGTATATACCTTAATACAGTTTGCTCAACGTATTGTCACTCCAAGTACATACATAACTAGCCTGTCCTCGTATTGTGACCGCGAGTATTTACATGAGTACAGCATGCTCTAGATAAACATAGTACTCTTGAAGGAGCAGATGTTTTGAACATAGCTGTTTATTAGATATAAGAACTTATCCTTTTCGAAAAATTTACGCTGCACCGCAAAAGCGAAACCCGTTCTTACGAAGTTTGGATTGTAAATATCCTTTTTCATGAGACTTCTATTTGTCTAAACTGTAGTCAATAACGAGAATGGAAATTAGTTATTATTGATATATCTGACACGAACAATCTCAGAGTGTTCCTTTGTGATTGATATGCAAGATATATTCGGACTTCAGGTATGCCGATGATGTTTCTTTCACAAGATTAACTATTAATATATTTATCTCTTGGGTGTTTGGCTAATATCTTCCCATTGTTTAAAAAAACAACTCTACATTGTCCAGACTATGACACTATAAATAAAACACTTATCTAATCTATAAAATAATGGAACGTCCTCGTAATCATAATAATCATGAAAGCCGGGTTTTTTTATGGAGTAGGGTATTCTTCCAATAACACACTCTAATGATATTATTAGGTCGGTTTGTCGTATATTTCATGCATGAATGCATGTGTCAGTGATACCGTTTAATTATGTAGCATCTTAATCTAACAGGGACTTTCATAATTCGAAGCACTAAACACATCTACAAAAGAAACGAAGTACTCCACATTAAAGTAATTTATGTCACAAGAAATAAAAGCGTCTACAAAGAAATCAAGACGGCCCTATTAAAGTAATTGATATCACACATTGCTGCCTTACGAACCTTTGTTGAAACTCAAACACTACAATTTTGCATGACTTTCATACAAAATTCTTGAAGTTACTAATAACAAATGTTCGATTGATTTTCGCAGTATTGTTAAATTCAAACCTATCTGAAGAATTTGAAATGTGGTATTATGTTTCGTATTTTGGTAGGATGTCAAACAGTGAAGTATGTTTAAATAATCGTTCGTAAGAATATACACCCAACCTTTTGAAAATTTTAAGCATGCGTCTGTTGATGCTTTCAGCGATTAACGATTTCAAAACTTTATATTTGTTAAGAGTTTTATATAATATTATTATGCATTCTTTATTTGGTGTATTTTTTGTTTGCTACTGTAATTTGTTCTTACAGATTTCTTGCTTCCCAGCAATGCCAACAATTCAAGTATTTAAATGAACTAATTTTGTGGCTATTGGAAATGTATTGATTGTCAAATGTACTCGCGTTTCTCTTTACTAGGAAAGAAGCGGTCGAAGGCATTATTGTCCGTTCATTGATACTTTCTACGACATGTCAAAATGAAACAATAAAAGCGAAAATATGTAAATTGGCCATACAAACGCACTATGAATATAGTTGTTGTTAGAAAACAACACACCAAAGAACATTAAATTATTGAGTATTGAAATTAAAAAAGAAGAATAAGCGATTAGTAGATTCATCTGAATTTGAAACCCAGTTGAAATTCCATTTTGAGATTCATTAAAAATTAACATGATTTTCTTGAAAGAACGTTATCTCCAAAAGGATTGCAGCCACGGTGTCTCAGCGGTTATAGTGCCAGACTAGCGAACAAAAAAGTTCAGGTTTGAATCAAAACCAGTCCGGGAAGGCTGGTGTGGTGTGTATGTGGTCAAATCACTTTGCTCAAATTCACGATAAGCATGTGTTAATTATGCCAATAATATATGACCAAACAACCATCCAGTGTCCAAAAGTCTTTAAGGAGTTTACGTGATAACCCCACAAAGAATACATGAATGAAGAGAGCTCCATTAATAGGTTCCAGATATAGCAAAACAAAAACAAATATACTGAAGTATATAAATAAAAATAAAATATATTCGACTGTTGTCTCGTACAATATCCATATAAAGTTACACTTTATGGAAAGAATTCATATCACCACTTCCTTACCTCTTAAGTTTATCAAGCGGTTATTTTCTGCATCCTAACAATAAGTCAGGATTGATAATAACACAATGTATGGTAGATAGGCAATCAACGTATATTGAGACATTTTGAGTAAATCTCTATGTCGTTTACGTGTTCCGATTATCGTCATTGCTCTAATTTGTAAGACAGAGAAAACGTTATTATTTAATTTGTAAACATCCTTGTCCTTCTCACAATACTGAGAATCACGTGTTTTTGCATGTATCATGTTTGACTAATTTTAATATTTACTAGTCCTAATCTTTCAAAAGGCTAAACCACTCAATGCAGTAAATTTCTTTTCTTTTCCGGAAGATTTTATTGCCTTGCTTTTCAATTATTGTTTTGTGTATCTCATTTGGATTCCGATAAACATGATTAACTCGTGACCTTTAAACCATGTCAAGAAACTGCTATTTATGGAGTCTTTAATCTTTTCACCCAAGTAGTGAAATTATGGAGTAGTGCCTGGCCGTGATCAATTATTATACGTTAGCTATACAGAAAAACAGTAAAGGCTAAAGTGATCAAACAAAATGTAAGAGGCCATATATGTGGAATTATTGATGGCAGATTATTATATTGACAGAGATTTAACGAACGCGGCCATGAACGCTCATGCACTGACATAAAATTAGTTCCTTGGTTTTTAACGGGTTGGCTTAATGTTATTTTCATCCCAAGTATCGCGCTTGATTCATTTCTATTGATCGTATACCCTCCACAAGAAGAACGATTTGCACTATTTCCATGCTACTTCCAACCAAAAGATAACTGAAACACAAGCAATGGAGTTAATTGGGAAATTCCCCAACGCATTCGGTCTATTATCCTTTTTGATGTTTCTCAACGTGTTTATTAACTGGTCTTTTCTGGGCTCTAACTATGCACTGAAGACAAATTATAGTTAAGAAACACAGTTAATAATGGAAACGAAAAGTTCACTATATTAGAAATTGTTTGCAGCATTTGGCAGTTAGAAGCATTAGAATTTCCCTATTTAAACCCACGTTGCAGCTCCAATCATTGTAAAAAAAGCCTAATTGTTTGTAAACAATCTCGACTCAGATGAATCTCCTTAAAATCTTAAAATATATTTCTTCACTGTTTCCTTCAATTTTCTAAATTTATGATGACCTCAGGTGCAATAGTTATAAGTACATCTTACTTATGTTTTACAATAACGTGGACACAACCTATCCATATTTCAACTTACATTTTGTTGAATTTGATTGAAATGATCGGAACCTTTAGTGCAAGTGAACTTTCAAGAAATCGCCGAATCATGCAAGTTTGCTTTGTCATCGTGCGCAAAAGCAAACTTAGAGATTCATGGAAACAAAATAAATTAAAAACATTATTTTCATGCTAGATTTTAATGGTGTTTTAAATAAATACAAGCAAAATGCTTCACTGATAAGCAAAAGTCTGGGAAATTTCTAATACAAATATGAAAGGTGGGACGATTATAGGCACTACAATACCATGCAATAACAGCTGAATGTGTATGGCGATATCTTGAAGAGATGACAAAAGTTGTACTCGTTGAATAACTTTGGCTTCATTGCATGTAAGTAGCTATCTGAGGGTAATTTTCGGTCATATGGCAATTATGTTTACATGAATAAGTCTTTTGGCGATGAATGGGAATCCTATGTCGAAACTGTCCATAGGTGTAGCAATGGGAAGTAAATGTTATCATTATTGGAAGTGATTGACATCAAATAGGGCTACATTATTACAATTTTAAGCGTCTGTCTTTCAACGGCACACATATTATCTAACATGCTTTGTGTTCCTACATGCAACTTAGTTGCATTATGCATATATTAGAGATTTATCTATAAAGTATGACCTCAAATTGTGTTGGCGGTGTTCGTAAATTGGCACGCATTGTCCTGCGGCAATGAAATTTTATCATCAAGGAAACCATCTATAAAAAAAACACTTAAATGATGTTGCTAAAAGTAATGCTACAATAATTAAACTGTCTCCTTACTAGACAAATCCAAAAACATTAGATTAATAGTAATACTAAATTTACGAAAATGTCCCGGATTAGTCTCGATGAAACTGTTCCTTTTTTATAACTGACATAGACTAAAAGTAGTACTAAACATTCCTAAATTGTAACGTAACGTAGCAGTTACCGAAAAAGGTCCGAAAAACAAGAGCAGCAAAAGGAAAATAGGCCTGGACTAAAAATAGCATCCAAATTCTAAAATTGTTTCGGACTTTAGTGGAGACTGAAACTAATCCGGAAACAATGTTTAAAAAATAATGGCAAAAACTAAATATTCTAAAATTCCTACTCTCATATGAACTTTAGCGGAGACTGAAAAATTTATGCTGAAATTTCTAAACTAATACAGAATTAAGCGGAGATTAAAAAAGTATTTTTCACAAAAGTTAAAAATTGTAAAACTAGTTTTTACTTATTTTCAAAAATGTTTAAAATTAAAACTTTAAAAATATACGGGATGGGGGTCGCCAAAAAAAACAAAACAACAAATTACACATGATTTATACAAGATTGAAAATCGTCCGTACAAATTAAACATAGCACAGATTTTTTTCAAATTATAGAAATAAATAGAAACATTTCATAAAAAATATGTACAAAAATGGGTGAAAGATATGTATAATAAATACAGTTTAAAGCTGTTGGCAGTGACCAACACTATATCCTTTACTAACCAAAAAATGTAGAGTGACCAAAACCCAGTCATCGACAGTGCAATACACTGATGTTCTTGGCCCACATCCCACAGTAGACCATTAACACATTTAAGCATTTTCGCTTGGGTTATGTGTAAGGTGGATTCAAATTTAAGGTACAGACCGCAAAGTAAAGTATAGGTCTTTTGAAGAGATTTCAAAATTTGGATCTATTTATAGTTTTCAAAACAAGACGAATTACCCTAGGATCGTAATGTCACACTGGAGGATAAAACTCAAAATTCGTTTTCTCCCTCGAAATCTCCACAATGCAAAGACTTTTGCCTATACACAAAATGAGTTTCTACACAATCTATTGTTTCGCTGCTTCCTTTAAGTAACACCGGATTATAAATAAACATTGCTGACTGATCTTTCTTGTCGTTTTCAGGGATTACGCTCTACCATATACATGATAATATCGATCAATTTGTTTAATTCTCGGCTGAGCTTTGCATTCTCCAATACACAAAAAAAGTCTTACCGATAACTAATCCTATATTACACGCTAATGACTTCTGTGCGCTTTGAAAATGAATCGCGGCTGACTCATGAATAAATCTGTATAAAATAGGAGATTATAAAAATCAATATGTGATAACAGACTTTTTCTGATCATAACCGATACATATACCATTGTCAACACCATCTAGCGTTCTGAAGGACAGAGAAAAATAAAAAATGATTGATCTTTAAAAGCATCATTCTAAAACTATTCTCATCGTTCGTTTTTTTAGCCAATTGATTTAAAAGAGATAATCTTGTATTTGTATCCTTGTAAAGAAGATGAGAGTACAGTGACATAATGACGTCATGAACATCTGCATTTTTCTATTGGTTGCAGGGGCCCCGAGTGGCCGAGTGCTCACCTCTGTCTCTGTCGGTTCGAGTCTCGGATTCAGCCAATGTGGGTACGTAAGAAAGCTTGCCAGGAGCTTCTCGTGGGTCGGTGGTTCTTTCCGGGGTTTTCCCGGGTTCTTCCTCCACCATTAATAATGTCCGCCATGTATAGCCTGTCGTGTGCTGAAAAATGGCGTTAAACCCTACAACAACAACCAACTAGTGGTAGCAATGTTATATATAGACAATTTTTTGCTGATGATTTAACAGAAATTCTTGCTTATAACAGGCTTTTTGTAAATTACACCTTTTCTGTTGATTTTAATTATGTTAGAACGTTAAAAAGAAATTCTGTGAGGTTAATGTTATACCATCTTCCCCCACCCACCCCCACCCACCCCCATTTGTTTCTGGGCAAAATGTAGATAAAATATTTAATAGTAATGGCTGGCGTGGGATAATATTAATCCATCCTTGCGATCAGAATTAGCTGGCACCAACAAGATGAACCATGTTGCTGCACATCAATTCTGAGCTTCAGTAGGATTTCCAGATCCAACATGAGATCATATGATTGATTCTGGTAATGCAATAAGTCATAGCTAATAATCCTCTCTTAAAGAAGATAGCATATAGTTCTTTTATGACCAAAAAGGAAACATTTCTGATGCAGTTATCACCCTTGTGCTTACAATTCGCTCACATTAACAAATTTAATGACAGCGTGTTATTCATGCGCAGGTTCCGATTCTGAATAGAGGCATTCTCGGTCCTTCATCCTTGATAGTTATATTATATGATAGATTGTACTAATATTGGAAACAAAATAACATCAGCGTGTCATTTATATGAAAGACACAGGGTACGTTGAGAAAACCGTTCATACTCGAGCATAGAGTAAATAGTACGGATCATGGAAAGAGATACAATTAACTTTCAGGGTACACCCATCCATACACATACACAAACGCACCGATTTATTACCGTACAGACAGAGTTCATTTTATGGTGCATTTTTCTCCAGCCATTCTAAATTGACTCATATGCTTTGATCATGCGTGTCGTAAGTCTATCCAGATTAAAGAAAGAAAAAGGTAGCTTTGATTTTTATTCTCCCAAAGACGCTCATTTAATGACTGATTGGTTCTAAAATCATCAGTGGTAGCTATATCGCGGAAAACAATATTTTCTGACATCTTTTACTAAAATCAACTCAAGTTTTAGTTCATAATAATTATTGAAATGATAAAGAATGAGGAAACATGTCTTTAAACATTTGCGTTTTACTTTAACAACCCATGCGCTATGTTGTTTTCTATTCCATGAAAACCAAAAATTGATATCGAACAATTGTACTTATATACCCAGAGCATTGTTACTCCGAGATTTAATATACGACAATAACTAATTATATAATATAATCTTTGTTAGTTAACTAAATGAGTTGGTTAGGGACTTCGTTTTTATTGTATTTTTAATGGTGTATTGTTGTTTCTGCCTCTCAGGACGCATCAATCTATTGTATACCACAAACACACTTCGCAGTTCTATGTGCATAGGGCTTCATGGTTCTAAGTAAGAAACTGCTGTTAGAAGTGTTTTTAATAAAGCATTTCCTAACATTCGACTATTATCTCTGAATGATATCAGTCATAAAGTTAAAAAGAACTTCTAACAGGGTCTGCTAAATAATCTAGAACAGTCACTAAAAATGGAGAAAACTTTGTAATGCTAATTTTCCCAATGCACACTCGCGTGCATACTATATGCATTAGATAAACTAAATTGTTTTTCTGGCCAGACATATTTTGCGCATACTCATCACTAAGTGAGAATCCTTAGTAAACAGATAAAATAGAACAATCCTGCTTTGGTAGAGACCGTGGTGTGATATTCTAGATCATTTTTATTCAATAGAGTCGTGACTCGTATGGCTGCTTTTGAAGTATGATAAGTATTTTGTGTGCAAACCGTTGTTAGGAAATTATATGGATGAACGAAAAATACTTCTTATTACGAAACGTGTTAGTAAAATTACACACGTTTCAATATTTGTATATTTCTCAGTCAGTATCCTAATGTATCCGGTTATTCCTCTATCTGATTTTAGGTTTAGCTACATCAGTACACCAACATCGGTAGATTAGAGAAAATGTTTTTATATTCTGGATAACGATAATGGGCATTTCATTTTTATGAACGATTCTGCATAATCATAACAAACGGAACAGTTATAAAATTGTAACGTTGTTGGTACACGCCAATAAAGGCTTCCGTCAAAGTTACCTGACTATAACAGTTAAGGATATGGCTACAGATTTTGTCGCTTTATTTTCTCTTCAAATATTTCAGGTATGTAGACGTTTACATTTGAAAGTCCCGGAGTTAAAAAGCATGGTTTTTATTAGGCTTACTAGGGTAATATCGCTTTCTGATTTGGCTGTCTCAGTGTTGGATAGTTTTTTTAAACTTGTGTGACAATTATATCATATTTCATTTCTCGTTTCTGATAGTGATCAGTTTAATATTGTTACAGATCCAGTTATGTATTGCTTTTGTAGTTAAAATATAATTATAAAACGGAGAATCGTTGTTCTGACATAATGAATTCCTCAGAGAAAGAAACTGAAGCTAGCATCTGATTGATTACCTTCATAAAACAGGATTCAACAGGGCATCACGAACGAAACAAAGCACCATTTTCACGTTTAACTATGCCGTGAACAAGAAAAATACAAACGTATAATATCAAACATGTGTATGCAGTGCACCTAATATTTAAAGGGAAGCCATTTTTATAGCTTATGATATATCCATATATTTTCAGGGGAACATTATTATAGACATCAAACTATTCATGTTATACCTGAGAACAATTAAAAAGATGAAAATTTACAGGAAAATTGATAAATGTCTTTAATCAGACACCATTATACATTTATATAACAAAGTGTCTTCAAGGACACTAGAGTAGATAATACGTGTTAGGACGATAGCCCTAAAACTATCGTGGATGTTAGTTGATACGACGATAGCGCCGAAACTAACGTGATTGATAACTGATACGGAAGATAGCGCCTAACTTGCGTGTATGTTAGCTGATCGGATGATTGTTCCGAACCTCGTGCGGGTGTTAGCGGAAAGGACGAGAGCGCCGAAACTAACGTGCTTGATAACTGATAAGGAAGATAGCGCCTAACTAGCGTGGATGTTAGCAGATAGGATTATAGCGCCATGTTGTTTATCGTTGCATGTTTATTTACGTTATTCAAATCATCTATCAACGCCTTCTTTTCAAATGCAATATTTCAATATTGTCGTTGTTACATTCCAATATAATCTAGTCTGCAAGGAACAGATATTTGTGTTATCTACATTGAATGACAAAGTGCTAAAAGGATGTAATAATAATAATACAGTATGAAACTAAATGACACACAAGATGAACAAACTGATGAGGCAAACCGTTATAATAGGTTAAAGAGGAACAAAACACGTTAGGAATCATGTTTTAGGTCGGCTATGTATGCTTTATCTTTGATATACCACGAGCTGTATACATTTGTCATTCAAAGGAAAAGGGGCTTGCAGAGATTCCTTTTAATGAAACCTCTATACCAGTAGTCTCTGAGATACAGCGTACATAATAAACATATGGTTTATTTCTGACACATACATAAATAGCACATACCTTTTATTCCAAAGGAGTTTACTATTGATTACATGTGTATTATCGCAGAGTGTAAACTTTTCAATCCCTTCCCAGTGTGAAAGTAAGCAGCAAAATATAGTTCTGCATCTGGTATAGCTATTCACAAGCAATTATGAAATTGTTAATTTGCTTTCCTGGAGATTCTTTCAAATTCTAATTCATTAAATAAATTAAAATGACAAGTGGGATTTACAAATGAAAGATCGTTTTTTATCGAGAATGTTGAACGCTTTAAACATATCATATCTGGATTCTCCAACAGTGACAGAGCTGCAATTCTATCAAGAGCGATTACATAGACTCGAGTTGGGTATAGTGTAAACGAAATAAGGAACCATCAAAAGATAATCGAGACAATTAAAGTTATTTGCATATTTACAGTTGATCTAAGTCATTATTATGCTTTAGTTCCCAGTACTAATGACCAATAAAAGTGATTTTATTTTCTCTCTCTCTCTCTCTCTCTCTTGGTTTGTCTGCCAGTTTTACCATAATAGGTACGGGGACATTATTGCATTTCACAGGCTGACCAACAGAGGGAGAGGGATGGAGGTAGGAGATTGACTGTAACATAGTTTATATCTGGTCTTACTAAAGGCCGTCAAGGCGCGCAAAGACAGGCAGAGACAAGGCAAAGAAGATTGTATCGTCCATCTCTTCGATTCTATGTTGATCGCTTAAGCTGTCAGTATTAAGAGAGTGAGAGAGAGAGAATATTGAAAAAATAATCTGTTTTAGAACCTTATGAATGGTTTAAGAAAAAAAGAAAAACAAAAAACATCCGACAGATTACAGTATGTGTGTGTCTAAAGAACTTTGCTTGTCTCCACCTATTTTATCATGTATGACATCAGAGAAAAATGGGGACATATCGAATGGGAGTTTAGTACCATTGCGTAACCTGTTTAGTTATTACAAAACGGAAATAATTTTTCGTCTATTAATTTTCTTAATTTCTTGACAGTTCATAATTGAAAATTAATCTCTTGTCGCGATTGCACAATAGCAATTGTCTCCTATAGAAACCATATTTATATGGATGTTGAATTATTTGCGTTATGTGAGAACATTGGCTCATTCGACCCATTTTGCTGCGTAACAGTGATGTGGGTGGATAAATTTAAGTCAGTTGGGAGATTATGTTCACATTCTTCTGTGAACAGGGGTTCGTTTATTTACTTCTACAAGTATCAATTGTCAAATTCGAATATTTTATTTTGTTGTTGCTGTTATTTTCAAGTTTAACGCTATTTTCCAGCGCATGAAATGCTATACATGGCGTAGCGAGCCCCTGTGTGGTAAATTGGTCATATTCAGACGGTGAACTTTTCCCCCTTAGGCAATCGATTGCAAAAATAGCCGCCAAGTGTTGATAGTAATAGTGAAGACAAAAGGTTCCTGAAAGCGGGGTTAGGAAACTCAGCGATTGCTGCTGATCAGTAAATAAAATACTGCTCTAGAAATTCACTGGCATCTTTGGACAGATCAGTATCACATAATGCATCATGTTAACATACTGGCATCTTGGACCAATCAGTATCACATGATGCATCATGTTAACATACTGGCATCTTGGACCAATCAGTATCACATGATGCATCATGTTAACATACTGGCATCTTGGACCAATCAGTATCACATGATGCATCATGTTAACATACTGCATCTTTGGACCAATCAGTATCACATCATGCATCATGTTAACATACTGGCATCTTGGACCAATCAGTATCACATCATGCATCATGTTAAGATACTGGCATCTTGGACCAATCAGTATCACATAATGCATCATGTTAACATACTGGCATCTTGGACCAATCAGTATCACATGATGCATCATGTTAACATACTGGCATCTTGGACCAATCAATATCACATGATGCATCATGTTAACATACTGCATCTTTGGACCAATCAGTATCACATAATGCATCATGTTAACATACTGTCAAATCAAAAGATTTAAAATACACCCGCTATATGTAAATGTTAGCTATTCTGAGCTGTTTTGTCAGCTCTTAACCCAGATTAGGAAAGTACAACTAGCACCTTGTTGATTTTGACCTTCCAGATAAGGTTAGCGATTTTGTAAAGTTTGAGCATTACAAGAAAACTATTGCGGTTAATGTCGTCAGTAAAAAATATTGTCTCTACCCACAAGGTATAAGCATTGGAGTTACCCTCAAGGCAGCGCGTTGTTGACCACATTCAGATTGCAGGCCTGTGAAGCAGAAAAGGGCAAGAGTAAAGACCATGACAAGAGATGCGTGGACCGCGGCTACATCCACGTCTTCAGCAGAGTCAACCGATTGGAATGCCACACTAAAGACTGCCATAATCTTTGCCAAAAAATATTGAAAGTATCCTTTCCGAAGGAAAGCAATGCAAGTGTCATCCTAGACTTCAAGGACCACGATCGGATGTTTCTTAATCATATATGCAGATTTCGATGCACTTAATGGACATAAGAAGGTCTACCAACAATAAATCGCAAATCAACACACAGAAATCTCTCACTAGGTATCATGTGTCTTTTACTTTATAGTCCTCCGCTGTAATGGAACACCTAAGGAGCCAGTATTATACCGAGTCAACGATGCTCGCTACATTCATCTACAGCCTGGAGCGTGGGCTAAAGAAATCAGGCGCCCAGCATAGATACCTTTGAAAGGAATGACTAGAGAAACTTTCTGGAACCGAAAGAATATCACATAGTATGGAAATGATTTTTTTTTAAACTAAAGAATGTCTTGGTTTTTATAACGACAATACAAAATCTCTAAAATTGGATTAGGTTAGATCTGGTAAAACCCGAGGGAGAAGATAACAAACAAACTCATGCGAATGCATGCCGACCCAGTGTACCAGTCGAGGGACATATTTAACGGCCGCTTTGTTTGTGTCTGCATCAGCAAGGACAGCCTAAAGCTCAACAGGTCAGTTTATATAGGGCAGGTGATACTTGATGTCAGCAAGCACCTCGTGTATGACTTTCTATACAACAGCATTAAAGACAGCTATATAGAAAAGGTCGCCCCAATATGTACAACCAACTGTTGCAGACTTAAACTGTCGATGTCATTCGCGACATGGCTAAAGATCCAATCCACTACAATATGAGCGAATACCCATGCAAGTATCCTCTTAGGTCAACAATATGATCGTAAGCGGGTTTAAAGATGAGTTCGCCAGCAAGCCAAATACTACGTTCGTCGGGCTCAGCTCAAAGATGTCCAGCATTTCTCTTAGAAGTCAGAGATACGAAACATAAGAGGCATTTCACCAACGGAAGTCACCGTCGACCACAAGCATATCCTCTAGGAAAGACAAGGGTTTTACGACATTATAATCCCCATTTGCAGCGACCACCAAATCCTGGAGATCTACAATAAGCATAAACAAGACGAGCCGGAACTCTCAGGACCTCAACAAAATGGAAACTCCTGACGGCATATGGCCACTACCACAATGTGTTCATCTGAATATACGATGTGTGAGGGCACCAGAAGGTGCTAAATGAGTGTCTTCGGGCGAAATAATCTATGGTCCCTCGTGAACGAAGCCTCCAATGATAGAAATCAGTTGATAATTATGATCTTCGGGAGAGTGCGTGTAAAGATCAGAACACTTGTAATCGGGCACAAGCAATATCTCATCAAGCTGTTCTTTATCAACCTTAGCAGTTCCAAAAACGGTTTGTATATCTTGGTTTCCTTTCTGCTCAAGCTGTTGTTATTGCCAGAGTTCGATCAGTTCGCTGCTCTTGCATTAATACTAAGCATAAGCAAACTGTATCTGCTCAAATGCCATATCGTGGTGGATATATTCTTCGTCGGTCCATGTTTTATCTGAGAGAAAATATAGTTACAGTTAGTGAATGCTCTATATGCTTTTGATAAGTGTCGCAAAAGAGGGGCGTTTCTGAAAAGAGCCAAATGAATCGAATATTTAAGACAAAGGAGGATGGTACTCAAGAGTCTGAGGTAACAAATGGATTACATTTGCAGAAACAATCTTTGTCCCCAGCCGCACTACAAGTGGAAGTTGATATTAATTTTGTCCAAAGTTTAGCCTGAAAAAAGAATGGCATTTAGCTGCAACGCAACAAAATCTAGCTACAGCTGCAGAGGGAATTGTTTCTCATTGTAATATTGATATTTGACGACATTGCGCTAAAGGAAGCGGCAGCACAGGAATTTAACAACCATCCAGTGTGAGAAAGGGTTCGAATGATGAGTGGCAAACGTATAAATAACATATGGAAAACAAAATAGTTCTATAACCAAACTGCCGTATAAAATTAAAATCTGATCCGGGTGGACAACGATACTAGCATTGCTCTAAAGGACTGAGAAACAATTAGCCATGAGATACACCAACCGTGAAGTATTTCACACCCAGTTGAATGGGATCAAGGAAACCTTCAACATAATTCTCCATAGGGATTCAATCCTAACTTAAGAGACTAAGAAAACATTCAAGAACAGGGCATCACAATTCACAAATTATCACAGCACTGGAGTTTATTATATGCACAACCTTACTTGCAATAAAAAAAACGTGGGCAGCACATCGTCAGGACAAGTGCCATTCAAGACAGCCAATCAAGATTTTAGAAGAGAAAAGATTGAAGATAAAGGCATATGGAACAGCTAACCATTATACTGAAAACGCACGCTGAAACGTTTTAACGGCTTTTCCCGAGATTATTGATTTAACTCTGTCATTTGGGTTCGAGTATATCAGCAATTTCCCAGGAAGCACACACATTACACCTCATCGTCCTCCCTTCATGAACATTCCGCGTCACAATGTCCACCTTTATGGAGGATGTGAAAACAGTATCAGCTACAATTTATTCTTGTCTGTGGCGAATCCAACGATGATTCGCTGAGTGTGAAAAACCGAATTTTCACAGATTAATGAATTTACCCCCGCTTCGGTATTAAGTAAAGTATATGGGGCATCCGCTAACAGCTGACGCTCTCTAGCACTTGTATATATTTATGATTACTCTGCTGCGTGCCATTGCAGCTTCTTGTATATGTTTTGCTTATGAGCTTGCGCAAGCGTCTTATAAAGCATTTTAGCTTCGACTGCAATTGCCATCATTTGATTCGGTTTTATATGTGCCAGTAGATCACTCCAAATCAAAGCTAGTGCTAGTAGTGTAACAAGATAACCGGGTGGGATATTTCGGATTGACAACAGAACACGTTTTGACGACACATATATATATATGGTTAAATGTTGTGATTTATATGAGCAGTAGATTATGAAGATGTGTGCGTATTTATAATCCAAATATTGGATTTATTTAACATAAAACGCACAGATTCAAAGATGGAAATACAAATACGAATAAATTAGTTCAGTAACACAAAAAAAAACACAGGATCAATGATTCACAAATGATTCAATAATGGAAAGATGAATATAGTTCACTCAGATAGTAAACGATGTAAGCTTTTTACTCATAGTAAAAATGTATTCGCTCAGGTAGCGAAATTATGTTGCTAAACACAAGAACGGACATACCATCTATCTGTCCAGTCCTGAATGATACATTGGGTCTTACTAACCCAAATTTAGCCTACAGCTAATAAAATACATGTATGGAGTTACACTCCGTTACCCGTGCACCATATCCGCTCCACAGCTCCTACGAATCAATTTCACAACTGCCACAGACTCCGGACCCTCGGAATATTATGATCACTCGGAACATTAGACCCTCCTGACACTCCAAATATTAGACCCTCCGGACACCCTGGTCCTTTGACGGCTCTACAGCTGGGTCACCTTAGTCACTCTTGACATTAGACACTCCGGACACTAGACATTAGACACTCCGGCACCTTAAACGCTCCGGACAAACGGACGTTTCTACACTCAGACAACACCGGACACCCCGGATATTCCTACCCTCAGACAACAACGGACGCCCCAGATATTCCTACCTTCAGACAACACCGGACACCCAGGATACTCCTACCCTCAGACAAACACCGGGCACCCCGGATATTCCTACCCTCAGACAGCTGAAAAAATAACCGATACAGTGTACTAAACTTGATACAGACATAATAACGTAAGGACGTCATACATGGTAAATTATAAAGATTATATTATTATGGCAATTACAAAATGACAGGTTCAATAGTAAACCTAACCCTGCTCGATAAGACTATAGTAAACAATTCTTTGAAAAAAATGTAGCTTTACGTTACCAATATAAAATCCTGTACTACGTGCCAACAAGAATAAAAAAATGCACGCATTATGCTGTATAAAGAAAACTATATAACAAACATGCAAAGGTAAATATGGTAATACACTAGTTATCACTTAAGACCAAAAAATTACCTACCCCTACAGCTGGAGTTGTGCGAATCCTTTAAGCAGGCTGCTAGCTGACAAAACCATTAGTATTGTAAAGACCCTTTACATACAGTAAAGTATTTATACGTTTAGACTTTTCGTTTTGCCGTATCGAAAGCACCTTGCACGTGTGGCATAGGACGAATCGTACTCACGATTTCGAAATACAATAGACCATATACATAATCACCCTCGGGTATCGTTGTACAGCGAAAAAACAAAACCCGAGTACATGTATTTAATGAATAACATTTACATCATTCCGTGACAAGTAGCATATATATATTAAAGGCATAACAACGCGCTACAAGCAGCCCGTACACATTTTATTTTGTTTTGTTAAATATGGTACGCTCTTAAATTATAACATTTTACTTACATCTTTGGCAAAATTATGCTAAATGTGCTGCAGATGAAACTTTGTTGTATTTAGCTTTAAGTATAGAGTGTTTCCAAGGCTTCAGCATAATCGGACTAAAACTGCCGCAAGTTATCAGTTCTCAAACACATGTTGACATGTTGTTTTGCAGTAAACTGCACAGGTGTATTTCAGTACCAAAGTGCGCTGTGAAAGGATGTATTAAGTCAATATTTAGGTCGAGTCGTGACAAGAGACTTAATTATTGTAATCAACCAAACAGAACTTTTCACAAAGAAACAATTACCATTACTCCCATTGTAAATATGTAAAGCATTTCACTTTATCTCTTATAGTTTCGCGCAACTTACCCTGGAATTGTAGTAAGTCGTGAGACAAAATAAGTTTTCTCCATTGTTTTGCCAAGATCAATGTCTGCAGATTAATGAATTGTCATCAATAAACCATCAATAAATATATAATGATACGATACAAATTTAGTTATCATCATTCATACACTTTCTGAAAGAGTCATTTTGTATCAGAAAAAGATGAAATGAAAAGAATCCACTTTTAATTATCATCCGATTCCAATACATTATGCATATCTCGCTAAAACATATTGCATATATGGATGTGCAGGCTATACGTTTTTCTAATATGCGCAGCTTCCAGTTTGTCTCCAGTCCATGGCATAAATTATATTTTGTTTATCCGTTCAAGACACACGAGTGATAAAATGATCCCAAAGTCAAGGGCAGAGCATCAGATGGTATTTTATTCCTTTCCAAATGAAAAACAAAATTCATGATGCCTCGCCCTGAAACCTTTGATATTCTTTGGAAATCATCATACGTTTTTGATTTGTATGTTTTGGTTCATTATATGGACATAACACAAATGCTAACATAATTTTGTCACCCTTAATACGTTTATTTGTGTTTGTTATTTATAATGTGACCTTTGGGTCCCGAAGCTCACTGATTCGCCAGATTTTAAGTCATGTACCTTGTTATATATGTTAATAGAATAAAATTTAATAGAATACATTTAAAGCTGAGACCAGCTTCGGCGGGCCCACTTTCGTGAGCAACCGGCATCTGGGGCGGTGATGGCTAAGAAAGACATTACTGCAATGTTCTTCTAATAATATGATGGCCTACGCCCTCGCTGAGTCAGGGGATTACTAAGCGCATGATGGTATACATATGTCACTATGTATTAATTATATGTTACATTATCACGCACTTAAAATAGGTGTTGTAAGTATGGTCCATCTCGACCTGTTTGTGTGCTCTGCCATATCACATATGGAAAGACACATAGCGAATACAGTCTATCATAATGTGCTTGTGTACTCTTCCACTTCACATAGTAGATTCTGTCTGTTTCCAAACAGACCATTTTAGCAGAGTTGTACAAATAACAGATGGACTTTGAAAGTACTGTTGAGAAAGTGGTAAAATAAATTATTTTGGGTCAGAAATCACTAGAATTAATTAAAATATAATGCAGATGGAACACAGGAAGATATTTCAAAAGTGATTTGCCAAAACAAAAAAAAACACGAAAATAAACTATTAAAATATGTTGCAAAGATAATGTTGTTGTTGGCTTGACTTCGCTTGCGAAGATTAGGAAGGGGTATGTCCATGTTTATTGCACGCGCGCTGGTGGATAACAAGCCCTATACGTGACAGGCACGTCCGTCCACAGAGGTTGAAGGGGAATGTCTGGGTTGTGGTGGGTGCTGCCGATGGTTCCCGGTTTTTCCTCCAAGATGGCCCGTCTGTTTTGTTCAAAATTGTCAGCGGCCTGGTGAACTGTACGTCTCCAGCTTTCTAGGTCAGCAGCTTGTGATGCCCATTGGCGGTGATCGATGCCACAGGTGGTGAGGGTCATTTTCAATGTGTCTTTATATCTCTTTCGAGGTGTCCCTCTATCACGGTGGCCCGTTGACAGATCACCATATAGTGCGATCTTTGGCAGGCGATGATCCTCCATCCTGGACACGTGCCCTGCCCAGCGAAGCTGTATCTTCATGAGTGTGGCCTAAATGCTGGTGATCCCTGCTTGTTTGAGGACTTAGTGCTGGTGACAAAGTCACTCCAGTGGATGTTGAGGATGGTGTGGAGGCAGAGCTGATGGAAGCGTTCAAGGAGGCGGAGGTGGCGGCTGTAGGTGGCCCAGGATTCGGCGCCATATATGATGGTGGTCAGTACGACAGCTCTGTAGAAGCTGATCTTTGTATCTCTCTTGAGACTGGTGTTGTGTCAGACTGTTGTCTATTTCTTTGTCGATCTTGACATCAGAGGATATCACACAGCCCAGGTAGGTGAACTGGTGGACTACGTTCACATCTGTCTGGTCAGTGAAGATGCTTGGTGGTCGGTACTCTTCCTTGGTAACAGGCTGGTGAAGTACCTCAGTTTTTTTAGGTTGACCTCAAGACCAAAGAGCTGGTAAGCTTCTGTAAAGCAGAATGCTACGCGCTGTAAGGTAGCTTCCGTGTGGGCAGCAAGGGCGGCATCGTATACAACAAGAAGTTCTCTGATCAGTTTTTTCAAGGTCTTGGTGTGGGCGTGAAGTCGCCGTAAGTTGAAGAGGATGCAATCAGTCCAAAATCGGATATAGATCCCATCTTCGTCATCAAGGTCTTCTGTTGCTTTTTGAAGCATCATGATTAAGTAGATTGATAACAGTGTGGGGGCTAACACGCAGCCCTCTTTCACGCCATTTGCAATGGGGAAGGTCTGTGACAGGCAGTTATTGTTTCTGACATGACCAAACTGATCTTCATGTAGTTGGATGACCATGGTAAGGAATTTAGGAAGACAGTCGAGCTTTTGAAGGATTTTCCACAGTCCAGTTCTGCTCACCGTATCAAATATCATCGTCAGGTCCACCAATGTGATGTACAGTCATTTGTTTTGTTTTTCCTGGATCTGTCTCAGGACCAACACCATGTGAGTTGTGCCCCTGTTGGCTTTGAAGCCACATTGACTCTCTGGAACATGTTCTTCTGCAATGGTGGGCAACAGTCTGTTTAGCAACACTCTATCAATGATTTTGCCTGCAATGGAGAACAGAGTTATCCCACGGTAGTTTAAGCAGTCCCCTTTTTTTGTACAAGTTGATGATGACTGCATCTCGGAGGTTTTGTGGAAGTTTCCCTCGCTCCCAGCAGCAAACGAAGAATTCGTGGAGTTTGGTGTGCAATGCTTGGCCTCCTCTCTTCCATATCTCTGGTGGGATTCCATCGTTTCCTGCAACTTTTCTTGTCTTCAGCTGTCATATGGCTTTTACAGTCTCTTGCAGTGTGGGTGCCTCATCAAGTTACATCTTAGGTGGCTGATGTGGGATGCGATCAATAGCCCTTTCCCGGACTGTACGGTTAGTGCTGAAGAGGGTGTGAATGTGCTCTGATCAGCGGTTTAGGATAGATTATCTGTCAGTGAGTAGCTCTTGGCCATCTGCACTCCGTAGGGAGCTCTGTATTTGGAAGGAAGGACCATACACTGATTTTAGCGTTTCATAGAACCTCTTATAGGCACCAGTGTCATCGTACAGCTGGTTTCTTTCTGAAAGCTTTGTCCACCATTCATTCTGCATGCATCGGAGACTGCGCTGGAAGGTGCTGCAGATAAGGCGGAAGGCTGATTTCTTCTGTGGTCATAATGGTTGTGCGAAATGGGCTTGTTACGCTGATCTCTTTTTGGCAAGCAGTTCTTGAGTTTCTTGGTTGTTTTCATCAAACCAGTCTTTGTTTTTCTTATTGGTGAATCCAGTGATTTCTTCTGAGGTTTGGAGAATGGCAGCCTTGATGTGATTCCACATTTCTTCAAGTCTGGACTGCAGGCTCTCTAGAAAATCTGCCTTGACGTCTTCCAACAACAGGTTTTTGATCTGGAGCTTCCTCTTTGGGGTACCTACTTGTTGTCTGGGCCTGGGCTTGAAGTGGAGGTCGAGCTTGCATCGGACAAGACAAATGCTTGTGGTGCACTCTGCACTGGGCATCACTCTGGTATGAAGGACATATTTTAAGTCCCTCTGGCGTACTCTGATGTTATCAATTAAGTGTCAGAGTTCTGATCTAGGATGCATCCAGATAGTTTTCAGGCTGTCTTTCTGCTGAAATACGATGTTTGTGATGGTGAGCTGTACTTCTGAGCAAAATTCAAGAAGCAGGTGCCCATTGTCATTGCAGCCACCCATGACATGTTTCCCAAGGACGGCTCTCCAGGCTTCTGAGTCTCGGCCCACTCTGGCATTGAAATCTCCAAGGATAATTATTTTGTCGCTCTCTGGGACGATCTTGATATGTCTGCGCAGATCAGCGTAGAACGTATCCTTTTCGAAAAGATCTGCTTGGAGTGTTGGAGCATATACACTGAAGAGTGTGGCGTGTTGATGTTTACCGCATGGGAACGATGCTGTCGGTGTGACAGTGGGAAGGTTTGTTAAGTTGGTGGCGATTGAGTCCTTGACCATGGAACCGACTCCTAAAAGTCGTTTTCAGTTTTTGGTTTTCCTGACCAGTGCAGGATGTATCCAGTGCCAAGTTCTCTCAAACTGTTCTCCTCTGAAAGGCGGACTTCGCTAGTTCAGCAATGTCAACAGCAAGGCGAGGGAGTTCGTGTGCGATTAGGGCAGAGCGTCGTTCTAGTCTGTTGCTGTAGGTTGCGTTTATCATTCTTCTGATGTTTCAACAAGCCAGTTTTAGTATTCTGCCACGATGTGAATCGGGTGGGGCATGCCTTGTTTTTTCTGTTAAGATTTGACCTCGTTGGAAGATGGCCATCAGCTGCGGCAGGCCAACTGGGAGGTAATGACTTGCTTTTTTGGTATTGAGAACTGAATATGCTATTTGCACTAGCTTTGGTTAGGCCACCTTTTCTAGGCCCCCCGCCATTCGCAGCAAACAGTGATGTCCCTAGAAAATGCTGCTTGGTCACTCACTCTGCTACCGGGTGATAGTGTCGTCTCCGGATCAACACCAGACGGCCAAAGGCCTGAGTCGCCTGCATTCAGGATTGGGACTGCGGCTTCCAGTGACATCTTTCACCTGCCGTTTTCGCCCCTTTCCCATCGATGCAGTAGACAGTTCCTTCATGTCTGCGCAATGAGCTTTTAGGTGGAGTGAAGTTTGCGCAACTGTCCCCGCCCTTTAAACCTGGGCTTCATCTGCTATGGCTCAGCAAGCATGGACGGTGACAACGAGGACCGCAGGCCGTAAGTTTTATATTGGAGTTTCCCTCTCTTAGTCAGATGACCAACCATGACTGAAGAGATCTGCCTTCCCTGCTATTTCGAACCATAGCTGGTTGGCCAAAGCAGCAATCAACTAATACATACGTTGCGCCCTGGTCCCGAACACCTGGCCGTTGATCTTCTGAGACCTTCCGCCCTAGCCAGTGACTTCCCTGTAGAAGTTCATACGCCTAGTTATGCAGTGTTAACATCACCCCCTCAACGTCGTTAGGCCCGCCAGCTGAAGTGTTGTACCAGGCTATGCCATGAATAATTCCTTCTTGGAGGAAGACGTGATAGATTTGGGAGATGGATGAGGACACAGTGCGTCCGTCCACTCAGATAATGCAGCTGCAGACAACAAATGTACTACCTCTATCTATAGCCCCCTATACCCCACAAAGATAGTGTAGTCGAATGTTAAAAGCCATGTTTCAGTGACATCTGCATTGTGTCGTCAAAAGTCGGGCATGTCAAAATATAAGTTATTGCTCACGGTCCTCAGGGAAAATAATGCGATGACCCGTGTATAGAAAAATTATCTGTAAAATGAGATACATAAAATGAACTGAAATGAAGGTATTGGAATTACCTTATTCCATTCTCTCGTACAGCTTATTGATCTCGTTTTGTTTTGTTTGACATGCCGTTTTGTACCTGCTTCCTGTTTCCGTGACTTTTTCCACAAGGTTCTGATGACACGGTACGGCTACTAACGTCTTTTCTGCACAAATTATTAAATCTGACAACAAACTCGTGCGCATAACATGGATTTCACATAATGATGCACACTGATTTAATCAACCGATATTAGGAAAATGGTATCGTTCCTGTTATGTGGTAGTTTTAGTTTGGTTATCGCTATGTTGAAGAAAATCGACCTTGGATTGATTGCCCGGATCCAATGGATAATACAAATATGAAATTAATTGATGGACAAAATAGAGACCAAACCAGGGATGAAGACCAGAACAACAAGAGCCCCAGTAATCAAAATGTAATCAATTATAGTAAAGAAAAATAAATTGTACAAGACTACTTCAAGAATACACTTATATTAGCTAATGATTGCCACATATTATTTCAAAATGCAATTAACCGTTCTCTTTATACCGATAAGACAGATTTTCTCATAAACTTAATTAAGCGATTGAATCCAGTTATCCTGCATGTCTGCATAATGTGGTTGCTTGCCGGTCGCTCCAAATTCAACGTCGGTGACATGTTATAGTCGACGTATTCATTTTGTTCCTCGCTACAGGGGTGATATATGTTGCTGTTTTTCTTTTATATAAATGTATAGGCGACTTACATATTTTGTCCGGCTTTTACTTCTGGGAGCTAACATCATCCCTTCTCTCGTTCTATCAGATATTGTCATATCTGACAGCTGATGAACAAACCTAGTACAAGCTCATTGATGAATCTCCTTAACTGGCTACCTATCATCACTAACTGAACTATACCTTAGATTAGACACAATACACCCGTAAGCCCTGTCGTAAACTATAAACCATTAATTGGATTAATTGTTGACCGGCAGGCTCGATCTCTCCATTAAAACAATTTATGTCCAAACTACATTTTTGCTGACAATTCATTTTGCATTACATTTCCAGACATATTAATATGAGTAGCCTATGTGATTAATATTACATATAAACGAACAAATTTAATAATTATATCAAGATTCTTTTGAAGAATATAATGTGAGAAACTCATAAAGTAAATGAGTCAAATAACATTCAGAACAACTGAATGACAACAATTATCTTCGGAACTCACATCAAAGGAAAATGTATGTATGAATATAAAATAAATTCAAAAAAAGTAATACAATCTATATCAAAGAACAAATTGCATGAGAATGAAACAAAGACCTCTTGCTTTTGAGACGGGTTCGCTTCTGTTAAAGCAGAATTGTCCCAATCTTTAGTTCCGTGTACCTCAAATACTTCCAGACACTCGTCCCTTTGACTTCTGTTTGACGAGGACACGTACTCGCTATTCTTTATCTGAGCTAAGACCTCGCCTTCTTGCAGAAATTTGATTGATTAATCTTGCCATGGAGAATACATGCAACATTGAATTTTGTCTAGCTTTGGATAGTGACGATTTGCGAGTGTTGGCTTGATCCAGAGGGACCTACTCGAAATAAAACCATTAATTCATTAGGGAATATGGAGGAGTCAAGTATACTAGTATCTGACATAGTATACCAGCTGTTCGAAAAATCTCAAGTAGTTCTAATGAAAGAAGTGAAATGCAAATTGTGAAAGAAAATTATGAGTTGAAGAAACGATTGAACCAGTGAACTTTGAAAATAACAGATTGAAACAAGAATTAGATAACTGAAGAAGTTACAAATGCTGAAGATCACTCTAAGGAACACTGTACATCATAATGAACAATACTAAAGAAAATATAACATCAAAATGAGCAACTGAGTGTCTCAGAACGAACATTTCAGAGCAACGCATGGAGATATGGTGAAAAATATGACAGGTCAAGTAGCAGCTGAGACGGCTATTCTTGCAATATATCGGATCTCCGTGAAAGTAGGTGCCCAAAAACCAGTAATTGTGAAAATTTGGAATGCAGAATCTATGGTCAATATCATAAGAAATAAAAGTGATTTGCAGAGCAATTATAATGTTAGAATAATCGGAGATATCAGTCGGCAAAATATGGGACTCTTAAATAGATTGACCATCCATCCTGAAAATTCAGTCTTACTGGTATTAAAATTGCAGTGTGTGCCACAAAATAAACGCTTGTAAAAGGTAAAATTTTGACTTATTAATAACATAAAATTAACAAGCAATCCCAATCCAGAAGTGAAATAATATTGCATAATGATTCTGGATACAATTGGAAGTATAAACCTTTGTACGAAAAAATATGAACAATTTATATACTCGCCTAAGTATATCATGAGTTAGGAAAAAGTGACTTTAATAGAAGGACAAGGTTTATAATGGGTAAGAAATTTCATACGATCTTGAAGCTTAATTTAGAATTATGCAATAACTGTGTTGGAATCTTAACAAAATATGTTCCTGTTGGTCACACACACACACACACACACACACACACACACACACATATATATAGTTTGTTTTTTGCTTCATTAACCTTGATACAAACATAGATATATCCAATTAAAAGATGGAGAACTCGCATATAATGCCTTTCACTCTTTTGGTAAGGGAAGAAAATGAGGAGCATGTTTTACCTTCCACCTCTTTCTTCTTCATTTCTTCTAAATCTGTTTGTTTTTTGTTCAGTTATTTCATAATAGTGATGTCATTCTTTCATTCATTGCAATATGCAAGGTCTGTATTTCAACTTCAATTTTTTTAAAATTTTGTTTCTCCGGTTTTGTCGTAGCTTAAGAGCAACTGATTGATTCTGACCTTACAATCGTTTAAAGGATTTCAAAACACAATTGATCATTACACGTTAATTTGACCTGAAGTTAGTTTGTTTTCTTATCGCATTCACAATGGTGTTCTTCTACTGTATTATAAATACATCATTTTGCCAATATGCATCATGCTTTAATAGCTTTAAACTGAATGTCCAGTTCCAAGGACATATGCGTCATATGAATATCGATAATTTTAATGTTATTACTGAATGGCCTGCTTGTCTGACCATCTGTATCTCTATCTATTTTACCTTAATTCAGTGTGCAAGTTTAAGTCATTAACCTCTATTTTCCTTTTGAATAAGGGAATATGCCTCTTGATTTAACCTCCACCCTGAAAATATGGTTGAGAGTATATTCTCATAATTATCATCGCTCCTTTGAAATTGTTCTGGTATTGTTAGGATATCAACTTGATCATAATTGTCAATAAGCACTAATATGTTGAAGAATACAAAACACCACGTTGTTGATGAACTGCGATTACAAACTGTCCTCGTTGTTGTCCATGAATATTTGACTAGTTTCTCTTGAGCTCTGAACTCAACTGGCATTATCCCCCACTTCGTATTTCCAAAATTGAAGCATTTTGATACAGGGAATCAATCCAACAAATTACAGATGCTGTCAAGACCACGCTGAGTCATTTCCTCTAGTCTCTAAACCACTCATTAGACGATAGACAGAGTAATATTGGGCTGTACCTCATATCAGTCCATGCTTGCTTCTTCTTATAGTTTTAATTCATCATTACATAATAGGAGTACTCGCCGTTGTTTTATGTCGACAACTCGTCTATCTCCATAGATGTTCCAAGTTATATCATGTCCTTAAGATGTGCCTTCAAAAGATATGACAATTGTACAAAACGGATGAACAAGCTGGAATATATGTATATAATGAATAATTAATAAAAGTGGACCCGACAATCAAGGTAATAAAAAAAAATGTATTGTTTTTATCCGGATCCGATTATTCCTGATGCCCCGTAGTAAATCGAGCTTTTCTTGACCTGGTGGATTTGCCCTGGAGATTATATCTCTCTGAACTTCAGTATGATATTGTGCTTCCAATCACGGCCAATTAACTCGAGTTCCAATCGAAGGACTATGGCTGCATTCCATCAAAGAATTTAAGAGCATTAATTCTTTAATTCATGTTGCTATTCTTGTTCTGATGCTGCACAAATGAAAATGAATACTTTTTTCTACGGCGCAGGCATAATAATGGGTATTTTGTATGAGAATAAAAAAGAATTACATTAGGACAATGCGAGGAGTATTCGTGTGTTATGTCACTGATTAAATTCGATTACCCAGGGAGAGTAATACTCCTTGAAAAACTTCAACATAAGATAAAATCAATTTCATTGGCACCATACCTGTGAACATTTCTGAGCGAAGAATAATGGCATGACATGGTCCATTATCTAACTATAATTTAAAGAAAATAAGCGGTTTGATGTGTGCAAATGTTTATCGTAGAATGACGGAAACGTTTGATCATGAGGGCGATTCTCCAGTATTGAAAGCCTTACCCAAGGGCTTATAAACACATTTGCATGCAGTAGACTGTAATATAGTTATTTTTCCATGATCGCTCAATGTATAAAGTATATACTAAATAATTATAACACCTTAGCAAGACGTGTAATTCCAATGTCCGACTACAGCGTTCGTTATAAAAACACATGACGTCAAACAAGAGTGTGTAATAATTACAAGAAACACACGCGAATGTAAATATGTATTCGATTGTTGTCCAATATATAAAACAAATGAGTTGGGATGAAAGTTCATATTAGAGACCGAGACCTATGGTCAAGCTATTCAATGTGGTTATGTATAAAGTGCTCGAGTGTCATTATCATATTTTGGGATATTATATCGGGAAGAGATTCGCTCAGTTCTCTGCATATTCGCTTAAATATTTCCAATCGAGCATTGTTTGCGACGTTACTCAAATTAAAATTTCTCTCAATATAATTAATTTAACGGTGAAATTTGATTAGTAGAGGATTTAAACGTTTCCGAATCTGCCTAAATCAGTTTGCATCTATACAGTAACCCGAAGATATCTGAGTATTATTTCTTAAATATATTGCAATGTGGACTCTACCACGGATGGCATCACCATATTCCTAAGATGAGTTAATTAAAAAGGATAGGTCGCAGAAATTCAGATGTACGGGTGAGTCGGATCTTTTAATGGAAGAAGTTAGTTAGATTAATTAATCATTATAAAGGCAAAGACATATAAACAAAAGATTATTCTTAGTAAGAATGAGAATAATTTACTGGATTATTAGGGAGATATCTTATTCAAAGTGTCCCGTTTTGTGTATGGATCTATAAGCGACTTCAGCACTAGTGAATGGGGGCACCCTAGGGACAATGGGACTTACCATTAAAAACAGGGTCCCGGCACTCTGGGGACTATGTAAATTTAACATGGGGAAAACTTGCCTGGCACTCTGGGGACAATGGGAATTAACATGGGAATCAATTTTGGGTTAGTCTAGGGACAAGGGAAATTTAACATGGGAGAAAAAAAGCAATTCTAGGGACAAGGGGAATTGAACATGGCATTTGTTTTTTGTTTTTTTAAAATAAAATAAAAATAAAAAAAGAGGTAGGCAATTGAAAGTCTATCTCTTTTCGAGAGATGTGGGTGGCCCTGAAAGGGGCCTTTGGGTTTATGTTAATGTATCCATTAACATAAAGGGCATCTGTGACTTCTTCTTGTCCTTAGGCTTCGTCTCACTGTAGGACCGTAAATCAGGACTCTTTTGAGGCATAAATGCCTCTCCACGTAAATCCTACGTATCCATAGGTTGCTGGCGGTCCTATGGACAACTGTCCATTCAGATCGGACATACATCGGTATGTCCGTCCTGAACATCATCGAAGACACAAGGGTTGATGATTCGACTGTGGTCCACATCTTGAGGCGCCGAGAACAGGTGAATCAATGCAGTGAACTGCGCTTATTTATAGGTAGAGGAAGGATTGAAACGGATTGAGTTCATTGACCAATCCAAACACGCGTTACAAAATTCAGTCAGCCCACGTCCAATCAGAAGAGAGCAGTCTGTGACGTCACGTGGTCTATATAGATTCGCTAGCGCCCGTGTGTAGTCAATCCATGCGACAGTTTTTTCAACATGACGGAAACTCAGAAAACGATCCATTGGGGTGCACCAGCAGTGGAGACTACACAAGGGAACCCGGACTTACTTTCAGAAGAGGTAAATTGGGATTTTGTGGATTTTCTTACCTCGCAAGAATTTGTTCCGGAACCTTCGTCACCTTCATTACCGCACGTGGAGAATTTTAGACAGAACAAGCTTTTCTCCTACAGCAACAGGAACAAGAAGAAGAGGTAAGAAAAAAACAAGAAGAAGAAGTAGCAGCAAAGAAACAAGAGGGTGAAAGTCAAATCGTCACGGTACTGTTGGACATTTTAGCGGAGTTAAGAAGTCTGAAACAAATGTATCAGACTTCTTTATCACGACCGAAGAGAATACGACCTTCCCGAGCTAAACACGCCAACCCTGTGACTAAACCTACCGTACCACCCTTAGTGATTTCAACCAAATCATCATCAGAAGTAGGCCTCGGCCGTGGCAAAGGCTTAAGACAGTTAAAGTTGATTGCTTAAACTTACCCCTACACAAAAAATGCCCTTTTCAGGGCCACCCACGTCTCTCGAAAAGAGATAGACTTTCACTTGCCAATAACTCAAAAAAAAAAACAACCCAAACCCATTTTACCCCTATAGTACGTGTGTATGAATGTGTGAGTGTACGTTCTAATTTTAAAATCAAAAACCAAAGACACTTACCTTTTTATACCTAATTTATTCTTTTATCAATAGTTACAATCCAATTCACAATTCACAACAGAGCACTTTAAAAAGTTCATAGACTTCTTCTCTCTCATTGTTTAGTCTCTCTGTTTTTTTAATTTCTTCACCGTCACAGTCTTTTCTTCCTCTTCCTCCTCACTTTCTTCCCTTCTTCTTTTCTTCTCCTGTTTCTTTTTCTTCACCTGTCTGCTTTCTTCCTCGTCTTCTTCTTCCTTTGAAGAATCCCTCTCTTCTTCTGACTCCTCTTGCTTCTTTTTTGGGCAATCTGGAGACCAATGTCCTTTTCCTTGACAATAATAACAGGTATCTTGACTTTTGTCTTTTCTAACCCCTTTTTTCCTTTTTTGACGGTCTGGACACTCTGAAGACCAATGCCCTTTCTTCTGACAAATATAGCAAGTATCTTGACTTTTATCTCGCAAGGAAGGAGAGTAGTCCGTCGGCTGGTCTGAAGAGAATTTTCTAATGACACCTCGCAAAGCTCTGATGAAACGTTCGATTTGTGTAGTCTCTTCCATCGTTGTGCTCGGATTGAGAGTGAAATGAATGGTGAAAGGACAAGACAAACACCCTTTTATATACGCTGGTCTGCCATGACTATAAATTAGTCCATGGTGTTTAAACTTTAGTCATTTGACGTTTTTCACTCAAGATGAAACGATCCGATTCATTTGAGAAGAAAGAAGAAGAAAGTAAGAGGCAGAAACGTGATCTATCGCCTCGTACCAGAGCTGAAGTCTTGGCACAAATTCATGCCAGTGATTTTGAAGAGGACATGAGTGAACCAGAATCCAAACCCTCTAAACAAAGTTCACCACCCTTAGTCAACCCTGACAAATACTATTCCATTCGAGAGACCGAAAAGCGCTCCTCTAGAAAATTTAGAACCACGGCTTACAAATACACGGTGAAGTTTAAAGATTTCAAGGCCGACTTACCGTTGGAGAAAGCAGAAGGGTTCATCACCGGGGTGTAGGATTCTTTGCTCACCACACTCAAGCGACAATGTCAACCCAAAGAAGACGATCGCTTGAGACCTTCCATACAACACGACGGTTTGAAATCCCCTGTTTGGATCGAGTTTAGCACCCCTGCAGAATTGACCGCTTCCAAAGTCATGGACAAGATCCAACACGTGCAACAATCTAATTACCAGTTTGACATCACCGATGGTAAAGCCACACTGGACATGACCCACGTCTCTCCTCCTCAAGGGACCGGACAACGCAATAAGGTGTTATTGGTGAACGACCTTCGCATCACCAAACGAGCCTCGTCAAAATTCACAACCCTCAAGACCAGATGTGTTTAGCCCGTGCCATCGTGGTGGGACGAACCTATGCCAACAAAAACGACACGGCAGAATGGAAAAGAGCCTGGGAGAAATCCGAAAATCGAACCGAGCCAAACAACGAAGTGAAGCAGAACTCATGTTGCAACAACCTGGCCTGTCCAAAGACACACCCTGCGGCATTCCTGAAATGCAAAAATTGCAAGATGTCCTAGCTCCATTCTACACCTTGAAAGTGCACCCTCAAGAAGTGCGCGGGGCCTCTGTTGTTTCGAGGGAAAGACTTTAAGGATGGAAAATACATTCACCTTTATTATCACGATGACCATTTCGATACCATTACCAGTATCACTTCATTCCTGTGATACAGTTATTACTGTGAGAAATGTGACTATGGCTATAAAAATCGAGAGCAACACAAACATTGCGGATCGAAATGCTCAGGATGTTTAGCCTCTCCACCCTGTCTGAGCGAAGGGCAAAAACCATTGCATTGTCCTGCTTGTCTGCGCACTTTTGTCAGTCCTGCCTGTTACCAACAACATCTGAAGACGCAAGGTTCACAGAAGAAATGTGCTTGTCAACTCCTGAGATTGTGCCCTACGTGTGGACAAGGCATACGTACCAATAGTGCCAAGGCACACGTATGTTCAGGAAAGAAAAAATGTCACATTTGTCACCACATCGTGGACTTGGAACACCAATGCTACGTGCAAAAATACCAATCCCCACCAGAGAAAGAGGACGGTCACAAGAAGAAAGGCAATTTCATCTTTTTCGATTTCGAATGCATGCAAGAGACCGGTATTCACATTCCTAATTTCTGCGTGGCTCATCAAGAACCTATCTTCAGTCATTGCCCTCACTGCAGCAAGATTCCTGGAGGGCGTAAAAAAATCTTTCGGGGACCGAACACGTTAGCCGATTTTGCACAATGGGTCTTAGACCCCATCGACAAGACATGGAGCCAAGAGGACATCGAACGTTACGGAGATTGTCATCGTCATGCCACAGTGATGGCTCACAATTTCTCCGGATACGATGGACAGTTTCCTTTGAGATACTATACGGAACAAGGCATCGAGCGTCCTAAAGTGACTTTGAACGGAGCCAAAATCATTTTCTTGCAAGTGGGACAAGTACAGTTTAAAGATTCGATGAGTTACTTGGCCATGCCTTTGAGCCGAATGCCTGAAACGTTTGGAATGACAGAAATGGCTAAAGGATACTTTCCACACTTTTTCAATACGGAAGCCAATCAACACGCCGTTCTACCCCATTTACCTGAGGCTCACTATTACGACCCTGACAACATGCGTACCGAACAACGAGAAGCTTTCTACGCTTGGTACCAGGCTCACGCATCGGACCCTTTCGACTTTCAAGAAGAAATGTTAAAGTATTGTCGTTCCGACGTGGACATTTTACGACGTTGCTGTGGAAAATTTCGAGAACTGTTCATGGAACACGGAGGGGTCGATCCTTTGAGCGTGTTCCTTAGTGTACCGGCAACGATTCATACCTGAAAACACCGTGGCAGTCATCAGTCCTCAAACGACCAACTATGTCAAACGTCAATACTCGGTCAAAGCCCTACGCTGGTTACATTACTTGTGCGACAAGGAAGACAAGTGGATTCAGCATGCCCGCAACCAAGGGGGCGAAAAGACCATTGGAACGCATTCGGCCGATGGCTGAGACTTAGAAAACCCCAAGATCGTGTACGAGTTTAACGGTTGCTTATTTCACGGATGTCGCGTATGTTACCCTGACCGCGGCACTAAAAATCAGTTTTTACAACGAACCATGGAAGACTTGTACCAGGCCACTTGTCAGCGGTGCCTAAAGTTAGAACAGGAAGGATACCAAGTGGTGGAAATGTGGGAACACGAATACGATCACCGTTTGAAAACCGATCCCGAGTTTAAACGCCTCGTGGAAAGTTACCAGTTCATGGACCCCCTGAACCCGAGGGATAGTTTGTACGGAGGAAGGACCAATGCCACCTGTTTGCTGTACCAATCCGACGAAGAGAAAGGAGAAGAAATCAAATACTTGGACGTGTGTTCGCTGTATCCCTACGTGTGCAAATATTGTCGCTTTCCTGCAGGACACCCACAATTGTTCACGGAACACATCGACCTGAAAAACATTCGACAATACGAAGGCTTGATCAAGTGCAAAGTTTTGCCTCCCAAGGACTTGTACCATCCCGTCTTACCTCACCATTGCCAAGGCAAACTGATGTTTCCTTTGTGCCGTACTTGTGCCGAAACTTGCAACCAAGACCAACCTTGTCAGCACACCCAGGAAGAACGGGCCTTGACGGGAACCTGGGTCAGCTTAGAATTGTTCAAAGCTTTGGACATAGGATATCAACTGTTAGAAGTGTACGAAATTTGTCACTTTCCCAAGACACAACAATACCACAAGGGTGACCCCACGCAGAAAGGCATTTTCGCCGACTACGTGGATGCCTTTTTGAAACTGAAACAAGAAGCCAGTGGCTATCCTTCCTGGTGTCACACTCCCGAAGACCAAATAAAATTCAAAGAGAAATACTGGGCACAAGAAGGCATTACTTTAGATCACATCGAGAAAAACGAAGGCAGCCGATCGTTTGCCAAAGTGATGTTAAATTGCTTATGGGGTAAAATGGCACAACGTCCGTGTTTACCAAAGACGGAGTATTTGATAGAACCTTCCCGCTACTTTCAGATGATTCACGACAAAACCAAATTCATGAAACACGTGGACGTCGTTCGCGAGGATTTGATCTTGGTCAATTACGAAGAAGATCTGGACTTTGTACAAGACGACCCTTTTGGAAATGTCATCATTGCGGCTTACGTGACAGCTCATGCTCGCTTAAAATTGTACGAAGCTTTAGAACTGTTAGGGGAACGCGTCCTGTACTTTGACACGGACAGTTGCATTTACATCCATCAGCCGAGTCAACAGCACCCTGACATCGAAGGAGACCGTTTAGGAGCCTGGACAGACGAGCATCCCGACGACAAGATTCTAAGTTTCGTCAGTGGCGGTCCAAAAACATTACGACCACGAATACCGGGACCCACAAGGAGAAGTGCACACGAAGTGTAAAGTGAAAGGATTGACTCTGAATTATCGTACCAGTCGTGTGGTCAACTTTGGGGTATTGAAAGAAGCCTTGCAATCTGGAGAAGATGAACACTTTAAAGGGACCACCTATCAACCCAACAAGATTGTACGTTTACCCACTCACCACATCGTCAATCGACCCTTGGAAAAAGTCTATCAAATCGTGTACCAGAAGCGAGTGCGACTTCCCAATCATTTCACCTTACCGTATGGACACGTCGGTATTCGTCTGTATATAAAAAGGAACCCTAGGCAAGATCGATAGTTCATTGTGACTACCAAGACCAAGCGAACAAGATGAATACTTTCAGAGAAATACAAAACAAGTTCAGACAGGTACACTTCAAGTGTGGGACTTCTGAAGTGGAATGCGATTGTGAGCCTTGCGATGGGAACGATGCTGTACGCTGTGACCTTAGCGATGCCGTAAAGCATCATGGGAACTTTGTTCTCACTGCCCCTATCATGGAAAGGGATGCTGTGCGTGTCAAACCTGAGGGATGCGAAAGCGATGCCGCTCGTCCTCTTGGACACTTTACTGGGTTTCGTTTTAAAGGTGGATGTTCACCTTCACGTTTACCTCCCTACGGATGTCATCCAGCCCTGAGAAAACTCCTGTCCATGTCACCCAACCCTCATCGAAACGAACCTGTGAAAGACGAATATTCGTTCCCTGTGCGTTTGTCGGAATACTGCGACTTTGAAAATCGTCTTCAATCGTTCAAAGGAAAATGGCCTAAGTATCTGGGAGGACCGACCCCCGAAGAATTAGCCAGAGCCGGATTGTTCTACTTGGGCGAAAGAGATAAAGTCAAGTGCTTCAGTTGCGGTGTGTCACTTCACCACTGGGAACCACAAGATTCGGCCTACCTAGAACATGCTCGTTGGTCACCGAATTGTCATTACTTACCCTTAGTGGGACCGAGACATTGAAGTAACTTACCATGTCGTTGACGAAGAAGAAACCAGATTGGTTAGGAGTCAAATGTTGGACATCACCGAGACCAGTGTTTAAACTTCATTTCAAAAACGATATTGAATCATTACTAAAGAACTGCAAGAGAAGATTTACAAGGAAGTTGGCAGGGGTTTGCCAGAGTGGGATATTTCGGATTGACAACAGAACACGATTTGACGACACAGATATGGTTTAATGTGGCGATTTATGAGTAGTGGATTATGAAGATGTGTGCGTATTTATAATCCAAATATTGGATCTATTTAACATAAAAACGCACAGTTTCAAAGATGGAAAAAATATACAAATAAATTAGTTCAGTAACCCTAAAACACAGGATAAATGATTTCACAAATGATTCAATAATGGAAAGATGAATATAGTTCACTCAAACAGTAAACGATGTAAGTCTTTACACATAGTAAAAAATGTATTCGCTCAGGTAGCGAAATTATGTCACTAAACACAAGGACGGATATACAATCTGTCCTTCCAGTCCTGAATAATACACTGGGTCTTACTAACCCAAAATTAGCATACAGCTAATAAAATACATGTGTGGAGATGCACTCCGTCACCCGTGCACCATATCCGCTCCACAGCTCCTCCGAATCAATTTCACAACTGCTATAGACTCCGGACCCTCGGAATACGATGATCACTCGGAACATTAGACCCTCCGGACCACCCTGGTCCTTGGACGGCTCTACAGCTGGGTCACCTTAGTCACTCTTGACATTAGACACTCCGGACGCTAGACATTAGACACTCCGGCACCTTAAACGCTCCAGACAAACGGAAGTTTTTACACTCGGACAACGCCGGACACCCCGGATATTCCTACTCTCAGACAACACCGGACACCCCGGATATTCCTACCATCAAAAACAGCTGAAAATATACCCGATACAGTGTACTAAACTTGATACAGACATAACGCAAGGACGTTATACATGGTAAGTTATAAAGATTATATTATTATGGCAATTACAAAAACAGAGGTTCAATAGTAAACCTAACCCTGCTCGATAAGACAATAGTAAAGAATTCTTTTATATAAAAAAAAATGTAGCTTTACATTACCAACATAAATCCTGTACTACGTCGCAACAAGAATAAAAGAAATGCACGCATTATGCTGTATAAAGGAAACTATATAACAAACATGCAAAGGTAAATATGGTAATAAACTAGTTATCACTTAAGACCGAAAAATTACCTACCCCTACAGCTGGAGTTGTGCGAATCCTTTTAGCAGGCCGCTTGCTGACAAAACCATTAGTATTGTAAATGTCCTTTACATGCAGTAACGTATTTATACCTTTAGAATTTTCGTTTTGCCTTATCGAAGGCACCTTGCACGTGTGGCATAGGACGAATCGTACTCACGATTTCGAAATACAATAGACCCTAATATAATCACCCTCGGGTATCGTTGTACGGCGAAAAGAAACGAAACCCGAGTACATGTATTTAATTAACAACATTTACACCATTCCGTGACAAACTGTAGAACTTTTGTGCCGAGAAATTGACAAGAGGAAAGTGAAAAAAGTCAACCAGTGTGTTAGATTTCTCTAGATCAAGTGTGCATTCGTCCTATTATATCACTCTAGACCGTTTACATCAAAAGAGTTCAGTGAGATTCTTGGACGTTACCCTGAATGGCAGTGGTCAGAAATTACTTACTATGTGGATTACTTTTGCTCTAGGAGAAGATTGTGAATTGTACGGACTGACCTATTCATGGATACTTTACAAGAGAACATTCGTGCTTTGCCTGTGGAGTTAAGAGAACGCATTTACCGAGAGCTGGTCAAAATACAAGTCAAACGTAAAGAACAGTTGCATCCGTTACGTCACCAGATCTTTAACCACTGGTACCTGAATGGTATAAAAGAACTTGATTCGTCAGAAATTGTTTCAGTGGTCAGACATTGTTCAAAATTTTGAGGTCGCCAATGATCGACATGTTCATAATTTTGGTTACTTCGAGATTCACCTAGTGCAACGCATTGAGGAAGACAAGTTAAAGGATTACCAACATATTTTACGTGGAATCTACTTAGAGGAAGAGGAAACTCCTAAACGAAGTTTGAAGTTTAGGTTACAGTTTGGAGCATTTAAATTTCCTACTGGAGAACGAAGATGTCTGGCTAGAAAGTACGTGTATTGCATCCGAAAAAAAGAGAATATAAAAACAGGCTGTCATGCCGAGGTTTTTATCACATGTGATTGAACAGATTCCGTGGAAGGAACTCAATGACCATATTCAAACCGTGGATCATTACCATCAATTATTACAAGAACTGTATCCAATCAATTTGGGACGACGCATAGTGTGTCTTAGTGACTTGTTTTCTGGGATTTCGTTTACCAGCCGATTCCTTGTGGGCTCTTTACGATCAGTACTTACCACCCCAATGGCCTTAAATGGTCACGAGAGACTCCTTTTGCTCAAAGCCTTGCGTTTTCATCTGGATACTTCTCGACCTCAACAGGAAAAAAAGATTCGTGAACGTTTAGCTACCCAAGACGTGTATGACGATGTGTGTGTAGCTTGTGACTTACACCCCACTGGACAGATGTCTGTGCCTGGAAAAAAGGGGGTTTTGAGGCTTGGACCCAAGAAGTGGCCCAGTATGCACGAGAGTTGTTCAAGGAAAAAAGTCACTTTTCAACCTGTGTTAGTGACAGTGCCAGAAGAACCCGTCACCCAGGACAGGACTGTCGTGGACATGCCTGAACGACCCTTTCGGGAGGACACTTGTGTGACCTTACCCCCTATAGAACTGGTCAGAACATTACCCAAAACATGTTGTACAGACACTTGTGTTTATAACACGTTAATGGTTTTGATGTGCCTTTTATCCTTGTACTTAAGCCTTTGGCTTTTATGCATTTTTGTCTTTCGTGTTCATGTTTAAAACATTCAATAAACGTGTCCTGAAAAAAGTATATGGCTACCTCTGCTGTCTCTGCTCCTTCTTCCTCTACTGTCAAAGTCATCGACGAACACTTAGATCGTGCCAGTTGGGAGGCTTTGTATCTTCGCCATCCCTTTAACATGCTCATTGCTGGACCTAGCGGTTCAGGCAAAACCGAATTCGTCAAACGCTTGATCGAACAAAAACATCATTTGATCGATCTACCACCTCAGCGCATCGTGTGGTGTTACAAAGAGTGGCAATCGGCGTACAGCCTCTTGCGAGAAAGTCAAGGCGATTCCATCGTGTTTGTGGAAGGCATTCCTAAAGAAGACGACGGCATCGTCTCTGACTCCCGTCAAACCCATTTGGTCATTTTCGACGACATGTTAGGAGAAGACGAAGAAGAAATTAAACTGTGGTTCACGCGCAAAGGGCATCATCGTAATGCCAGTGTCGTTTACATCACCCAAAATTTGTTTCAACAAAGTAAAGCCATCGCACCATCAGTCTCAATGCGCATTACGTGGTCTTGTTTAAAAGCCCTCGAGATAAATCGCAAGTGCAAGTCTTAGCCAAACAGTTAGGAACGCCTTGGCTGACTCAGGCGTACGACTCAGGCGTACGACGATGCCACTCAAACTCCACACGCCTATTTACTCGTCGATTTGAAACCTACGACTCCCGAGGATTTGCGATTTCGTACCCACTTGTTTCACCACTGGTGCCAAGACGGAGGGCCTGTCCTGTACACGTCTCCGTCCTCGACTTAACTTCATTCCACAAAAAAATCTATAAAAACCTCAGACACTTTTCGTCTGTCTCACACAACGTCAACATGACGTCCCTTCAGTCGCATCTTCCCGTCAAATTGATTCGTGCCTTGTATTGCATCAGTCGAGAAAAAAATCCACAAATACGAGCTCGTGTCTTAGAAGCTAGTCTCAAAGAAGTCTTACGATGGTTCACGGTGACAGCACGTCAATTACTCCAAGGGATCATTCAGATTCCTCATCAAACTAAACGCTTTTTCGATCGAAACAAAGTCGCTTTGACCCAACTGGCCGATCCCCGCATCGACACTCAAACCAAAAAACAAACCATTTTGAAACCTGGAGGGAGCGGTACTCTAGGAGGGGTCATCATTCGCTCCCTCTTTAAGATGGGATCCTAATGCCCCCAAAGTTCTCCCCAAGAAAAAAGTCAAACGAAGCTCCAAGAAGAAGAAAAAGACCAGGTCCCCAAGGAGACCCGTGTCTCCAAGAACTTCTCCAGTGGCGGGACCCTCCTCTTACCAGTCACCACCCCGGAAAAAAAAAAGAAGCCCCCAGAAAAAGAAACAGAGAAAAAGTCCCCAGAAAAAGAAAAGCCCACAAAAGAAAACTAGTCGCAAGAGAGGCACTTCGGCCAGGACGCAACCTTACACTCGCAAACTACGACCTGCAAAGGCGGAGACCGCGTCTCCGGTAGCCTCAGGTTCATTCACTTCTCCGTTGATGACACCAAGAACTGAAGAGTACTTGGAGACGTTGATCACACCAAGAACTTCTCCGTTGATGACCCCAAGAACTTCCCCAGTGGCAGGACCCTCCAATTTAGTGGCAGTGGCCGCTGCTCACAAAGTACCTTCTCCCAAAATCAAAGTTCAAGAAAGATCGGGCATGTTACAAAGTTTACTGGATTTGTCCAAGCAAGAACTGGCTCGATTTAGTCCGTTACGTACCCCTGCACGACGTGTCATGCCTGTCCTGAAGTTGATACGACGTAAAGACAATCAGTGGCGACGCGTTCCAGTATAGAAAAGGTGTGTGACCAAGTAGGGGTATCAGTGTTTTTGGTGTTCCTGAAGATGTCACCCTCCAGAAAACATCCCTCTTCTAAACAACCCCAAGGAAAGAAAAGGAAAGGACTGCCTCCACGTTTAGTCAAACATGGGGAAATATTATCTGTCCTGTCCAAAGCTTCTCCGCCCCTACGAAAAAAACTCATTCAAACAGCCTCCAAAGAGGTCATCGAAACCGTGTGCGAATGTTGTTTGAATGTCTTGAAAGGTACGATCCCTTTGTCCAAACACCAAAAACAATGTTTAGGCAAACATCGTCACGTTCTTCGCCAAATGGTTCAAAAGAAAATCCCCATTCGTCAAAAGAAGAAGATGTTGGTCCAACGTGGAGGCATTTTACCCCTCTTGTTAGGCCCATTGTTTAAAGGAGTCTTGGGAACCATGTTGGGAGGACTGGTGGGAGCAAGATAAAAAGGCCCTCTGAAGTTCCAAGATCTCAGAATCGACCCTTGACAACCCCATGGAAGGACGAAAACTAGCTTTAGTGCCTTACAAACGATGGATGGAATACCATCGGTGGCAAGAACAACGCACCCCGCATTTACCTCCTAATCCACATTTGAGCGAAATGTCCCAGTTACAACACGAATTGCAGTCCTTGATGGATCGCCAAGATTTGTCCGAAACAGAAAAATCGCAAAAGTAGGGTCAACTCTTGCAACGACTACAACTCTTTCACCAGAAAGCTTTAGACGAAACAGCTCTACCCACTCTGAAAGATTTTAAGACCTTGATGAAAAGTCCAGCACCATCATCAGTACCACCACCACTACCAGTGACCAAGACAAAAAAAGAAGAAGAAGAAGAAGGGTTTCAAACTCCACCAGAAAAAGTACGCAAGTTAACAGCACCACCTACCTCCAGATTTGGATGGATTAAAAAGATGATGACCACCCCTTCTTCATCACAAGAGAAAAAGAAGGTGAAGACAGAAGTGAAGACAGAAGTGAAACAAGAATCGATATCCCCTGTTCCGACATCCTCCTCTGCGACACCTATTGCTGGTCGCACACGCAAAGCATTGCAATCCAAGAAAGTACCCCAAGAGAAAAAGAGTAGCATTTTCCAAGAGTGGGTGCCTTATTAACACACAAACACAAAATGGAAAAAGTGTTAGCCAACATTTACTACGATCCCTCGCATCCTGCAGGTTACGCAGGAGTTCAAAAATTGTATCGTGCTCCCAAAATGCGACTGAAAAGTCTCCGTTTACCTCAAGTGCAACGATGGTTGCAAGAACAAGCTACCTACACTTTACACAAACCCATTCGACGCAAGTTTTCCAGAAGTCGCACCCGAATGGAAGGCATCGATCATCAATGGCAAGCCGATTTAGCCGATGTCTCTCATTTGGCCAGCTACAATCGTGGCTACAAATATTTGTTTTGTGTCATCGACGTCTTTTCCAAATTTGCCTGGGTCGTACCCTTCACTTCCAAATCGAGCAGCGAGTTAGTGCGAGCCCTGCAACGAGTGTTGAAACAAAGTGGTCGTCACCCTCTTCGATGGCAAACGGACAAAGGTACCGAATTTCTGAACCAAGCTGTCCAAAAAGAATTAAAGAAACGTGACATTCATTTTTTTACCACCGAGCATCCCGAAACCAAAGCCAGCATCGTGGAACGTTTTCAACGCACTTTGAAAGAACGCATGTGCAAATATTTTACGCATCACCGCACTCTGAAGTACATCGACATCTTACCGCACCTGGTGCAAGCGTACAACCAATCTTACCATCGAAGCATCGGACGTGCCCCGCAAGAAGTGACTCCCGAGAACGAAGTGTTGGTGTTTGAGCGCCTGTTTGGTACGTCCCCGACGAGGGCTGTCCCCAAGAAAAGTGGAGTGTTGGCCGTAGGAGATTGGGTACGCATTGGCAAAACCAAACGCACATTCGACAAAGGTTACTTACCTAACTGGACGACCGAATTGTTTCGTGTCACTGGACGAGTGCATGGCCGTTATCCTGCCGTCTATAAATTGGAAGACAAGAACGGAGAAGTGCTCAAAGGAACGTTTTACTTACCCGAGTTACAACGTGTCACCAAAAAAGAAGACGACGTGTACGACATCGAAAGCATTCTGGAACGCAGAACCCGTAAAGTGGGCAAACGACGTGTCAAAGAAGTCAAAGTACGTTGGAAAGGATATCCACCCAGTTTTGATTCTTGGATCGACGCTTCGCAAGTCATCGACTATAAAAAGAAGTTACCATCATGCCCTTTCACACAGACGCAGCTACGTCGACCACTCCTTCACCTAGTTCTTCTCTGCAAGATTTACAAAAACAACCCTTGTGGGTGTGGTGTGGAGAACGTGTGCCTAAAACGCAAATCGTCTTTTTCTGCCAAATCTTCGTGGTGTATTGTGTCATCGGGGCAGCCATTGCCAATTTGAGTTTGCAACAAGGAGACAAACAATTGTGGACCATTTTATTGAGCAGTTGCATCGGTTACCTGCTTCCCAATCCCTCCCTGAAATTCTCCTCGAACGGGAACCACGGGAACCTTGTGTCCAGTGCCAGTGCCAGTCACCACTCCAACAACAACAATAACCCCATTTTGAGCGGAGACACGCCTCTGACGTCCAGTAACCCCTCGGAGAGCCACAGAACTCTGGAATTATGAGTCACCAAAACCAATTTTACTTAACCTTACCCAGTGACAGTTCCATGAAGGTGTTTCCCAAGAACATGTTGTGCTGTTACACGGCCAAATTACCTCAGACCATCCAGTTAGATCACGAAGCCCATTGGGAAGTGGCTTTAGTAGAAATCATTCACCCGACCCAAGTCCTCAATGTCCTTCCCAATCAAAATTTTTTTGATGTGGAAGTTCATGACGAACAATTGCAGCAGAACTTGGATACCCATGGCAAATATGACAAGAAAACCCCTGGCACAAAAAACCAAAAGTACACCACCTATCACTTGTTCGTTCCCCCAGGCTATTATTTTAGTGGTCAACATTTGGTGAGCACCATAGCCTCCAGGTTTAATGTCGTGTTTCTGAAAGCTTTGGAAAGTGTCAAATAAAGTGTCACCATGGAATACCACAAAGCAGCTCGTCGCTTCTTGATGAAATTTGACGGGAGTAAAATCGTGTCCATTTTATTTTGTCCTGAATTGTTTGACATGTTGGGCGGAGACATGGACATGAGAATGGCCATGATGAAGAAAAACGAATTGCCAGTCATTTACGACAACGAGTCTTTTAGCAAGTTATTTCGTGCTCCGGTAGAACTGAACCAAGGACTGAATTTGATGTTTGTGTACTCCGATGTGGTGGAGTATAATGTGGTGGGACACACCTCTGTGCCGTTACTGCGTGTCATTCCTTTCAAAGTGGATTCTGCCACGGTCACTGACGAGGAAGGTGGAAACAATTACCACGTTCACCGCGAATTCGTCCATCCTCACTATTTGCCTGTCAGCAAGTCGAGATCTGGGACAAAATATTTCATTCACCAAAGGAAAAGTCACGGTGAAACTCCATTTTCGAAAACGGTTCTCTCACGACTCGTAAGTCATGTATCCAGTGTACCGAGGGGTTGCTCGACAGCGAGGACAAGGTTTAGGAGATATGTTAAAATCGGCCTTTCGTTCGGTGGCCCCGGTGTTGAAACCGAGGGTGACACGCGGATTGCACGCCTTGAAAGATGCGGCACTGACACAAGGCAAAGAATTTCTTCAAAATGTCATCATCGACAAACAAAATCCTAAAGAAGCCTTCATGAGGGCAGGCAAAAATGTCTTTCTGCAAACGGGCAAAGACCGTTTGGGCCGACGAGACACACCTATAAATGCCCTGCACGCTACTGAGTCAAGCATTCAGCAAGGACAAGGCAGAAAGGGACGACGAAGAAAACACCCTTTCACCAGACTTCACACGTCTAAAGCTAGAAAGGCAAAGAAAAGAAGAACCGTTCGAAACTTAGACCTTTTCGATTATTGAGAAAGAGAATAAAATGATGCACCGAGAGTCTTGCGCCTGTTCCAAGTCGGAACTGGATCTGTTTGCCATGCCCCCCACCATGATGACCATGCAAGAATCCCAGTGGGTGGAATTTCATCCCGTCTCCTCTTTGACGGATTCCGCTCCCATCGAGTTTGAAATCAAAGGACAACCCGAAGATTACATCGATCTGAATAGCAGTTACCTGTATTTGAAAGTGAAAGTGATCAAAACGGACAACACCAATCCAGACGGCGATGCTAGAGTAGCTCCTGTCAACAATTTCATGCATTCCTTGTTCAGCGAAGTGGACTTGTACTCGAATAACAAACTGGTCAGCAGGAGGATGGATACTTCCCCATATCGTGCCTACCTGGAAAATCTCTTGACGTACGGAAAAGAAGCCAAGAATACTCATCTGGATGCTTGCATGGTATGGAAACCTGACACGGCAGGTGTAGGCACGTTTAGCGACACAGTCATGACAGAAGATGACAATCCTCACAATGTGGGGTTTAACGACCGTCGTAAGAAAATTCTGCAAGGGCGAAGTTTAGAACTGATGGATCGTTTGCATTTGGACACGTGGTTACAAGAAAAGTATTTGCTGAACGGGGTGGATATCCGTCTGAGACTGAATAGTAGCAGTGCCGCTTTCCATTTGATGGCCCATGCCAATGAATACAAAACTATCATTCAAGAAGCCCGATTTTACGTGCGTCGTGTGGAAGTGTTACCTAAAGTGGGAAACGACGTCTGTCAGACATTGAGCAGAACGACCGCCAAGTATCCGATACGACGCGTAGAAGTGAAAACGTTCACCATTCCCGCTGAACAGCGATCTATGATCGAAGATCATCTGTTCCAAGGACAGTTACCCAAGCGTTTGATTGTTGGTATCGTCAGGAATTCAGCCTTCAACGGAACCCACGATCAAAATCCTTTCGAGTTTCAACATTACAATGTGTCCAAGATCGAAGTCAGTCGCGACGGCAAGACCTTGTGTACCCGACCCTTTGAGCCCAACTTTGGTGTCGCGAAGAATTATTTGAGATCGTACTTGTCCCTGTACGAAGCCACGGGACAGTTAGGAACCAACACCAGTCACGGTATTTCGTACGACGATTATGCAGGAGACTATGCTTTGTGGGGTTTTGATTTCACTCCAGACCAAGGCAGCGACGAGGGACATTTCCACCTATAAAATCGGGTCAGATTCGTGTGGAACTTCAGTTTGCAAATCCACCTACAGATCACACAGTGAACGTCATCCTGTATGCAGAATTTGACAATACCATAGAAATCAACAGTTTGAGAGAAGTCATTCTAGACTATTAGAAGCCATGGAAGACTGTTATCCCTCTTTGCCTAGTGGAGAAACTTTGAAGATGGAATGTGAGGAGACCGGGGAAGAAGAATCTCAAAACAAAGACGAAGAAGTTATCATGATGAAGTCAAGATGGCCAGAACAAGAAGCCCATTTAGTCTCCTGTTTTGCCAAACACTTGGTCGAAAAAATGACGGAATTGATCAAGAAAGATTGCTATGGATGTCAAAACGATCATCCCAGTCAAATTCAACACGATAAATGCCTAATGCTGAGTCAAGAAGAAAAATTGAACGAGTATCTGGACGAAGCTTGGAGTCTCATCTCGGACGAAGTCGTGTTGCATCAGTGGTATAAAGACTTGCGTGAACATTCTTGTCCACCATTAACCACTCAAGAGATCCATCGTATCGAAGCTCTCCTGAAGCAGAGTGGGGAGATGAAGCGAAGAAACTGTTATTTGTCAGACATTTTCAAGCAAAAAGTCAGGATCGAATTGATGACTTATTATTACATGTGAAGAAGAAAAAAGAAACACAAAACATGGATACCTGGGAACTTTATTATCTTTTGAACCACAGTTCGTACACGGCTTCTTGGAATCCTGTCGTCTGTGCTAAAAATGAACTCCCTCATCGCAAACTTCAAGACCATCTAGCTTATGTGATCAACACGGACGACAGTCATCTCCCAGGAACCGACTGGGTAGCCGTCTACTTTCCTCAAGAAGGATGTGTGGAATATTTCGATTCGTATGGATTGCCCCCTTTGGAAGACGATATCATTGACTTTATGAGAAGAAATGCTCAGACCACCCGATTCAATAATGTGAAATTACAAAGCACAGATTCCTTGGTGTGTGGACAATATTGTGTGTATTTTCTGCATCATCGCAGCCTGGGCTATTCCTTAGAACATTTAGTGACTCATTTTGATCCTCGTTCTTCTTCTAGAAACGATGTGAAAGTAGATCAATGGTTTTGTGACCATTATGCTTATCTTTTGTCTCAAGCTAGGAAACGTAGTGTCCATCAATGGCCTAATGACTTCCAACAGTGGAAATCACAATTCATTCACAACGTTGTCAGCCTTGTCCAAAATAATGTGTGAGTTGGAAAAAAAAATGTTTGTCATTTGAAACAAAATGTTTGATGTTATATTGTTGGATTATTGTTAAAAATGTTAGAGTTGTTTGTTAGTGTTAAGTGATTTTGAATAAAAAATGTTGTGTTTTGAAAAAATGCCTTTGTGGTTTGTTTGACTATAGAAATCTTGATTCATGCTCTTTGACTTCTTACTATCCCTCTCATGGCACTCATTGAACGTTCCGGTTCGAAAACCGTGGAGGGATGTTTTCCTTCACGTCCGCGCTTTGACTTTAAAGCCGGGGTAGCCTCCAGTCTAACCATCCATTGTCAGCTCATCCTCCTACGAAGATGTGCTCCAAACTAGCTAAGCTAAACGAAGCCTACGTGAATTTGCACAGGGTCAGACACAGTCTGATACCGAAGCCAGAAGAGATAGAGAATGTGAGAATGCTAAAAGTCACTGAAGACCTGATAGAAGAGCTCTTCAGAGAAGTGAACAGGGAGAAAGAAGAATGGACAGATAAGTACAGACTTCAGAAGCAGCAGTGAGAGCAGCAACAGCAGCAACAGCAGCAGCAACCTGAACCTGACAGAGGCTTTGTCGATTGTCGTATCGACACCAAAGAGTTTTTCTTCTCTTTCCGAAGAAGCAGACCTATCGTCAGAAAGTCTATCGTCAGAGGACATCGCATTCTTAGAACTAAAAGATTGCCATAGCAAACAAAAAAAACAGCCCTTTTCAGGGCTACCCAATACTCTAGAAAAGAAATAACAATCGATTTGCCAATGTGTGTAGGTGGAGTAGTGTGATTATAAACACTGAAAATGTTTTTATAGTGTGAGTGTATGTGTTTGTGTATATGATTGTGTGTTTGTAAGTGCTCACGTACGTTTGTGTGGATAGTAGATTACGATGATGTTTTCTTTGCTGTTTGACGTGGGGAGAGTAGATTTGGGGTTTGATTGGATTGCTTTGCGTATGTGGATTATATATTTTTTGTTTAATAACATTTTTTAGAATAGTGATGGGTAGTATAAAAAGTGAGTGAGTGTTTCTTTTAGGTCCGCGCGTTGTTTGGTTATGATCTAGGTAAGATCAATTTTGTTTTAGGGGATGTTTTCCATCACGTCCGCGCTTTCTGTATAAATTAAAAATCGTTCGGCAGTCTAGCTACCCTTGTTGATTGATCAACACCACCAGAATGAACACCAGACTAGCTAAACTGCTTGAACTTCATGTACACCTGGAATATGCCAGGCGTATAGTGAATGAGCTGTCTGCAGAGGCCATCGTAAAAGAGGGAAGGATGAAAGAGGAGGAGAGAAGAAACAAAGAAGAGGAGAGAAGAAACAAAGAAGAGGAACAAAAGGAGAGAGGAAATTTCAGAATCCCAGAGACAGAAGATTGGGGTTCTGAAGCCACTTATCCCGCCTCTGCTCTCCCACAAAAAAGAGTGAAAAGAGACTGGGGAAGAAGATATGTGTGTGGTGCCAGGCCTGGAAGGTGCCATCATTAACCAGGTGCCATGGAGTTTAAAAACAAACAGCCCTTTTCAGGGCTACCCAATACTCTAGAAAAGAAATAGTAATCGATTTGCAAATGTGTGTAGGTAGAGTAGTGTGAATATAAACACTCTTTTTTTCTTAGTGTGAGGGTATGTGTTTGTGTGTTTGTGTTTGTAAGCGCTCACGTACGTTTGTGTGAATAGTAGATTATGGGTTTGTTTATTGTTTCTTAGCGTATGTGGAGAGTATAGTTTGGGTTTTGTAACCGCTCACGTACGTTTGTGTGGATAGTAGATTAGGATTTGAATAGGATTTGATTTTGATGCTTGGCTTGTGTGAATGGTAGATTTTGGTTTGTTTCTTGCTAGTTGACGAATGTGGATAGTAGATAATATGAGATAAGAAAAGTAGGGGTTGTTTTCCTTCACGTCCGCGCGTTGTTTGGTCATATCTATGTAATATTAATTTTGTTTTAGGGGATGTTTTCCATCACGTCCGCGCTTTAACTATAAGAACCCACAGTATTCGTCGTTCAAACCATTCTACAGAGAATAAAAAAGAAGATGGCTTCAAACCAACTTGATAAAATGAAAACATTGCAAGACGTCATGGACAATTTGGGTATGATGGAACAAATGTTAGTGAGGCTAAACGAGGATCACTATTCTTATAGTCCCCATCGAGTGAAGATGGAGATCAACAATTTAAGAAAAGTAAAGGACCTGATCAGTTCTCTGATGAAAGAAATAAAGGAGGAGAAGGAGGATGAAGAGGAAATAATAAGGATGAGAGAATGGAACGAAAAAATTGAAAACGAAGAAGAAAATGAGAAGAGGAAGAAAGAAGAGGAGGAGAAGCCAAAAGAAGAGAAAAAGGAGGAAGAAAAGAAAGAAAAGAAGAGAAAAAGTGTAGGACATAAAATAAGAAGTTGGTGGAGAAATAGAAGAAATTAGAAGAAGAAACCCAAAGGCCCTTTTCAGGGCCACTCCAATCTCTCGAAAAGAGATCGACTTTCAGTTGCCTACCCCTGTTCCATTTCCATAGACTCATCAGATCGGGACCATATTAAAATAGGGTCCCGACCCTGTTCCATTTCCCCTTGACGCTCAACAGTCCCATATTTCCATGTTCAATTCCCCTTGACGCTATATTGTCCCAGGGTTTTTCGTCCATGTTAAATTTCCCATTGTCCCTATACAGTCCCACGATTTATTCCCCATGTTGAATTCCCCTTGTCCCTAGACTAACCCAAAATAGATTCCAATGTTAATTCTCATTGTCCCCAGAGTGCCGGGCAAGTTTTCCCCATGTTAAATTTACATAGTCTCCAGAGTGCCGGGACCCTGTTTTTAATGGTAAGTCCCATTGTCCCTAGGGTGCTTCCATTCACTACTTTCAGCCTGCAATGTAGTAGTGCGATTAGTTTGGCCGTGAAGTGCTTGATTATTTTTCTTGACAAGTTTCTTTAGGTTATGGCTGGGGGGGTTTCTCCAGTTTAATTCATTTGTATCAGTGACATTACAGTGTATGTGTGTATCTGTGTCTGTCTGTCTGTATGTCTGTCTCGGTGTGTTATTTGGATTTTTAACGTAGCTTTAACAATGTTTCAGTCATATTGCTTCTACGTCTGCAGTGTGACAGTTTATAGTGATGTTTAGCACTGGATCATAATGCCGCAGACATGGAGCATGATGCCCCACCCAGTCACATTATACTGATACCAAGCCGACCAGTCCTAACACTAACTACTTGCGAGGCAGGTGTTAGTACTTAGTATAAGTATTTGGTATGACTCGGCCGGGGTTTCTAACCACTTAGGTCAACGGAGCGGTCTCCTTCCAGTGATAATACTATACTTTCAAAATGATCGAAGAGCTTGATAGGATCGTCATACTCTTTCAAAGTGTAATACAGCCTTTGTATTCTTTCTGTGTTCGCCTATTATCATTCATTTATATAGGCGTCAGCAACCTGCTATCCCCTTTGTGAGTCAGATCTAAATGGTTTCTTTCTCTTATATGCGGCTTTATTGTTTCTTACTGGGACGAGAAGTTTTCTGCTCTTTTAGTGGGATGAATGTATTTCGTTTATTGCCTGTGTTGTTGGATTTCATAATTGCACATGTTTGAGATAGAACATTTGTATTTTCTGCTTCACTTCAGACTTGAATGGTTGCTAGTAGAGGTTTTGGAGGTGTCAATGTTGTATACTTTGGTCTAGCCCTATGGCCAAGTAATGCCCCCACCTTATCTGCACTGTTGAAAGGGTTTGCTGGCCGTGTTGATCAGAGATGTGGATTTCACGAATATTTCCGACTTCATCGACTTCAGTCCGTTGAAATGTTTTCACCATGCATTGTTTCCTCCCTTCGCTTTGGGCAGTCTCCAGGGTAAGCGAAGTGGTCCCCCTTTCAATTTGTACAGATTTCATCCGTTCGCGTCGCTCCATAATGTACGAGAGGCGGAAAACGGATAATTGACTCGAATATAATCCATCATATTATGGTCATACTTTGTCTCAACCATGAACGAAACCCGCAGTGAGGGGCATGACATATATTGCCTAGCTCTCGTTTGCCAGATTCATATTTTACCTGGTCATGTGCTCATCCAGCAACAATTATGCAACGAAGTCAAATATAATAACTCGAGCTGCATGAGAAATCTCTTATTTTGGTAAGCATAATTTAAAAACGAGCATTATACACGTACATAACGAACTACTTTTCTGACATTTTAGGTATATAAATGAAATCATAATTTAAATTTGACACATAAATATAAAACAGAAAGGAAAGAAGAAACGCGCTTACCCTGTGATTCCTGTTTATTGGAAGTTCATTTTCTTTATATTTTGGATTGTAACTATACAATAAAGGTTATATTTGACACAATATTGGTTGGTCATTCATCGGTAACATTGCTATCACACGTTTCATTTTCTTTATTTCCTCAGTTAAATATTCCACACATGGGCATGATGAATAAAAAAAAAAATAAGAGTGTTCGTGCCAAATTGAACTACCTGATTTGCCCCAATGATTTTTATGTCAGTATTCTGAAGTTTGGCTGTTTACTATATTGCTTGATTTTTATTACCAAAATAAAACAGTATGTACGTGTATATTTTGGTGACGATTATGTATTGATGATTGTTATTTGTTCACTTGTGTCCTCCTTATTGTCAAAGGTTCATGTGCATGACCAGTTTCTCGAACTTGCAGAGAGAGAGAGATTTTTCTCAATATTTATACCTACTGGATTATATATTTTCATGTGTATTTCGATCCACGTCTATCTGTATCCATCTTAGACTGTGAATATTCCTTCCTATAAACCACGAAGTAACTTTAGGTCATGAAATTGACACTAAATTAATTCGAGAGAAAGAAAGAAAGAATATCAATCCGTCGGGTAACTAATGTATTTCTTTGTTCACCCCACTTTATAATGATGAACCATCTCTGATGTAAGTTAGCTTTTTGAAATTTTGCAAACAATCTATCTCTCCATATAAAATAAATATTCACAAATAGCGCCTAATTAAAATCAATTACTATAATAAAATCGGTATAGCATGTGTGTTCCCTGTGCTACGCGCAGAAGTTATTGTGGCGACAAAATATTCGTTGTTTAATTTAGAAAAGTCTTTTCTTCCTCAATGCTATTTGCACATATAGAATTCATCGCTTGCAATGCATGAGCAATTTATTGTTAAATCCGTCTTGAAAGGAGATGAATCATTCACACGCAATGTTCACAGTGAAGACTAACTGCATATCAAATCTAGCCAATTTCTAATATTTGAAGCTGAACATTTTCTAAATTTGTAATTTCCAAAATTCGTTAGTTTCTGATTTGTGCTCGTGTGATATTATTAACGTACTGTACACTGGGATTTTAACTGCCTTAACCACCATGATCAAGCCTATTCTAATTAGCCTGACAGGAAGGAGTTCTTTTTGGCAGTCGGATTATAAGGTTGCGATGAAAACGAAAAATCACTAGAAACTTAATTACCACCTTTAAAGAACGTCGAGATTGCTCACAAACATCAACCTATACAAGCTTAGACTTAGGAACAGCGCAGTGCAAAACAGTAGAAAAACACGTTTGTCTCTCGATGTCTAACTTGGACTGGGAGATAACTGAATGTACCATGCGAGCTTTACTTCATTGAAATTTAGCTTTTTGTTTATGTGTTTGCTTTTGTTGTTAGCCTGATAAGATTTTGATAACAAATTCATCAATATACTTATCGAGAAACCTGGTCAAGCTGTTTATTCTTCTCCTTCACAGATAAAGATTATTTTGATTATCTTCAAAAACGATCTTCTTAGCTATCCGCTAAGCAGCCATAGTGTTGTGTAAAATAATCCTCTCTACGTCTAGCACAAAAAGAGCTGTAAGAGAAACTGAAAATGGGAACACTACTATGACATCTTTCGATCTGGAGCTAAGATTTAAACTGCAAATAGGACCATAAATGTTAGGCAAATGGCTTCAGTGTTAACCAAAGACTTTGTTTATACTGAGGTGATTTGCAATCTTTGCTTAGCGTACATACTTCATTTAACATTTTGTCGTAGGTTACTTTTCTTTCGTTTTATTTATTATTAACTAGGTGATATTTATTATTTTCTTCGCAAAATGTGGTTCATTTTTACTCCTATTTTGACATATTTGCCCGCCACCCATATCTCTGTTTTATAATAATAATAATAATAATAATAATAATGTATCGGTCTTCGATTCTAACTATAACTATGTGAAACCAGAATATGAGGTCGAGAGCAGGACGAAACAATACATTTATGGAGTGTTACTTCATGAATAGGTCTTAGGAAAACGGATAAGGGCCCATCCCACTTCCGGTAGCAATGAACACGTGGGTCATCATCATCAAAACAAACACAACCAAAAACACTGATTCCACGGATCAGATATTAAAGTAGGAATAAAGAATTTCTGTTTACTTCTCCTTTATGTAAAAACACAAGTCACAATATAAGGACCAGGTTAGGTTCAAAAGTTCATTTCGAGAATATTCTAAGTTGTTAACAACATCAGGTATATAACTGAAACGTAAGTAAAGAACGTGTAAAACATCAGGCAGACCAGGTCCTTCGGAAGAGAATACCAATGTCATATCCAAGTAAATGTGTTCAGCTACAAATAATAATAATAATAATAATAATAATAATAATAATAATAATCTTAATATATAATCTACAATCATAGACAAAATTACCTATGTAATATGTTTTTTATCAAAAAGACATTAGTCACTTAGGCGTGAGCTCATACCCTAAACTACTGACAAATTTCAAATCAAACAATACAAATTAAATAAACACAGTTATCTAATGATCATGTTGTTTATAAATCAATAATGGTCAGAAATTACCTTAATAACGGCGGTGCAGGTTATTTTTTTTATCAGCAACCCCAATGGTTTTTTTTATATAAAGGTATTGATTTATAAATTGCATGGTTGTTTCATAGGTCACCTGCTAGCACAACTTGCGAATAGATATTGTGAATAGTTTATGTTGGTTCATGTTGGAATTATAAGAAGATGGAGCTTAGAATTTGTTGTGATATTATTTCGGACACGAAGAAGCGAACATTCTTCTCCTGGCAGGAAGAAGTCTAACTTCCTAACCTTACAAAGAAGAAAATGTTTGGATAGCAATATGAGATGTACAAAGGTTTAAATATTCGGCTCGGAATCCTTCGCTGCAGAAAGTAAACGATTGCATATAATAGTATCAAATAATACCGATATATTGGGCGTTAAAGGAAAGCAATAAATCCGTATTCTTCACTCCAGTTATGGATATTTAACGTTAATTACGCTCACTTTCATACACAAGAATTTAACATACATTCACGTCATGTAAGCTAACCAGTAAGTAATTTTAACTAATTTTAACACATCAACTTCATCAATCAAGTTAATTGCAAATACGATTAATATTTATTAAGAATACTTCAATAAATATATTCCTAGAGAGGTACGTCAATAAAAGGTATGATGTGTGGAACATATGATATGAGGAAAAGAGAAATATGCTCACATTTGCCTCGAAGGTTTCTGATTTTCAAAATGTTATTGGTTGAAGCGGCACGTACGTTTGCTCGCGCTATCTTTCTTAATGTGTTCGTATAAACCAAAAGAGGCCATATGCGTTCTTCTAGACCAACACATGAATAATACAAGAGGTTAAATCCTTATAAGGAAGCACTAATGCTCTTTCTAATTTATTATTGTGGAAGGAATGCTAATTAAATTTAGTTGTGTCGACCAATTAAAACTCACATTAACAGAAATATGTACGTGTACATATTTTGCTTAACTATGTATATATACACATTGGTCTTACTTTTTTGTTGTAGACCGTCACGAGCACATTTTAAAGAAATGTGTACCATGTATAGAATTGTATTGCTATGCATTGTAAGTATGTCGGCCGCTAACGGCCATCGCATAAAGAAGCAAAAAGCAGGATAACAACCAAAGAAAGATTGCATGTATCATTGTTATTGAGGCCGTTGAAAAGACAATGCAATTGCAAGCGCCGGAATTTAAGTTGCATAATGACGTGGCAATTATTTCACAAACATACAAGCTATATCAAGACGCAGGACAAAATCTAAAATAAATAGCTTCTAAAACCATATCAGTGTTGCAATCCTCTGATAACACAGGAGCTAAAGCGGATATTGTTCTTAGTGCGCATTTAATTACGCCACATTAATCGAACATCATCGGATAAGGATGGATTTAATATCGCGACATCATGGATTCGCAGAGGTGCTCATACGATCCTAAATCGTAACGACGCCGAGGCTGTTAATGATCTAATCAGCAAGGAAAATGAAAAGATCTGTAAGACACTGGCAAAATACACCAGTGAAGGATCAGGATTGATTCTTTACATATGTATGCAAATTTTAGTGCGTATTCAACACTATCAGTTGTTTCGTGGAATTATATTTCAACTCCAAAGTGTATTCTATCGCGGTCAGTAATAAATGTGGGATATTATCATACTAGATATGGGCTATTTTGCTGGCGTTACATCCAGTAAATGATAGTAAAGATCAACCTAGAAAAACAAAAACAGCATTATTTGGGTGAATTAAACTTGATGAAATTGAATTTCCTTTGCAGGTTACTGACATTGGCAAGTTTGAATGACCCATTCCGGATGCCGCTTCGAATATATTTCTTTTTTTAAATTAAAGGCCTGCAATCGATTCAGGCTGTCTAATATTGATTACGATGAATGGTATACCAACATAGTAAACAAAGTGGGAAAAATAGTTCCATGCAAACGTTGCATCTGTATATCTAAAAAGCCAACAACAGCTTAAGAAACATAACTTGTATTGCGGTGGAAATAGTGAAAAACCTACCACGTACGATTTTGTCTGAACCTGGCAAAAACATTTTGAAATTTACAGAGGGCAACAAAAAATGAAAGCATCCTATGTCATTATACTGACTTCGAATGATTTAACACTTCTTTGGGAATGCAATGGTTCCAACAAGCAGGACCTAACAAACACAAGACAAGTCGCTGAACAAGTCAAATGCGGATTTTGTTACACAGTTGTCAGATGTGATGGGTAAACTGAGTTACCAATATTACATCAGTGTAAGGATTCATTTGAGATGTTTCTTAAATCGCTTGAAGTTACAGCGAAATGGATTCAACAATGTCTTTACTCACTCAATGACATGATTTTGATTTTGATATTAATTAGATTTGTTAGGCCACGTGTAATGAATTTGGGATAAGCCATTAATAAAACAAGATGCAAGTGAAGTTCATGATAGCTGTCATATCACTGGTGCGTAGAGAGGATCTGTGCACAGCACATGTAATTTTCAATTACAAACTAAATCAAGCTAAACAAAAATTCCTGCAGTGTTTCGTAATATGCGTGGGTATGACGACCACTTAATGCAGGCAATCGCATCAGCGTTAAAGGCGATAATAAGTGTTATTCCAAGCAATATGGAAAACTATGTGACGTTTAAGCTCTGACAATTACTTTTGTAAGTTCGTCATTGGAAATAATAGTTAGCAATTTAGAGGCAAGAAACTTCAAATTCATTGGTCGATATTGTGCAAATAACACTGACTTGTTAACTTTGAAAAGATGTGTTACCATATGAGAACATGACCGATTTGAGCAAGGTTATTGAAAATATTTACCACCTATCAAAGCATTGTATTATAAATGCACTTCAGAAAAGGTTATGAATATGCAAACAATGTCTGGTCCGTATTTAATTGCAAAATATATGAGTGACTATCACAATTTGTATTTGCACACTTATTTGTTATTATTCGCTGATGTATTTTTAAACTTTCGTAACAAAATGCTATACATGGTTATAAATTGACATTCCACCGTCCTTTTCATGACCAGGGATGGATTGGGATGCATTTTTATCAAAAACATGAATCGTGTTGGAATTGTTGACTGATCCTAATCTGCATTCGTCATTTCGTGGTGGAATATGGATGGCAAGTCATCCGTATGAGCGTTCAAACGAATCGAAAATTAAACGGATATGACTCCATTGCCCCAAATAGTTATATCATATATCTTTCCGCCAATAATAATAATAACGCGTTGTAGCATCAAAAATATTAAACTGCACACACGTATGTAAACTGTAAAATGAGAGATCGAACTGAAATTTTAAATAATGACAGTCGTACGTGGATGTGTAGTGCCAGTACGTATTGTAAACACGAGGAAACCAGTTTATATGACACCAAAAGTGCTCAAGGCATTAGCATCACGCTCTGCACCAATCGCTAAATAAGTCAAAAAAATGACGCCGCAGTTAATAGGTTTGGGATTACGGGAGTTCACTCGTTTTGAGATCAATTACAACAATTATTGACTCGTCAACCACCTAAAGCGGTTGAACCAAAACCAGTTACATTACCATCGATAGAAACAATGCATGTCGCAGTTAACTAACGTAGATTCCCCTATTGCACATTTAGTAATGGGCAGTGAATCTTAAAAACGGAATTAGACAAAATCAATTATATATATATATATATATATATATATATATATATATATATATATATATATATATATATATAGTTTCACCATGGCACAATTCAAAAACATTATTTCGTAAGAACAACACGGACAATGCAATATGGCATAGAGGAAATACTTCACGTATAATTGTATTAACAACACTGATTTTGTTGATTCTTGTTCTAACCCCTTCACGGTCCAGAGAATTACGTTTGTTCTCGTTTATGCAATCTGGTACTGCGTCAACGCTGTCATTTCTAGCACATGTCACAGTGGCAAACCCAACAATTGCACTTGTGTATAATAATTTAGATGGCAAATAAACACTCATTATGGTCTTACTGTACCAAAACACGAGCCTGTGGCGTCGGAAATATATATAACATGCTACCATTAGCTGGCACGAATGATGTTATGATGTTCAATAGTTCTATCAGTAGCCAAAATTTTCATCATACACTCATTTTATTTTTCAATTTTTTTTTTTTTTTTTTTTTTTGTTACATTACCGTATATGAGGTAGACGTGCGAACTGTTCCGATTGTAAGTAGATGTGCATGAAAACCAGTACCAGTGTTTTGAACTGAACGTATGCGTTTTAAACGTAAAACTTCATATAAAAGTCCCTGCAAACACCAGATAAATATCAATGTGTACATAGTTTTCCCTTAAATTTGCTGTACAAACCAAATAATCACAATGAATAAGTATATTTACGTCACTCCAATATTACAGGTACTTAGCTCGATTTCCTTAGCTTAGAATTGGATACTTGCACATAACCCATAATCTTGTTGTCTTTTAGTAGCCGGGCGTTACTTCGTGTTGCAAAATATCATATATTGTACCAGAACCACTACCCCACCCCAAATATGGAGCGGAATGAGTTAACTTTGTCGTTAAACGCATCCAATGAAAGGGAGTCAACAATTTGGAGAATAACTAATGACTTGTGCATGAGTGATTTCCCTTGTACCTGTGGTTATTGTCTAAGGAACAGTGTGTGCTCGTTATGCATTCTAAGACATCGTAATGACATTTCAAATTAAAGAGTTCGTATGAAGTGTTTCTGTGACTCGACAAGGTATACATCGAAGAAATGATCAATATATGAAAAGCAGCCGGTAACAAGTGTCATGTATACCATGCACTGACAAAATGTAATACTGTCATCAAAATTCAAACACTGGATCATTAGGGTGCTTTGTCTGAATCAGTATAATCAATGTATTGTGTGCAGTAGCGACCTGAGAGATCCGGAAAAGGTGCGATTGCACCGAGCCCGAAAGCTGGAGTAAGGGGGCCGAACATTTTGGAGTTTGTTTAATAAAGATTATAATTAAAGGTGATTATTTATAAATGAATGTGATTTTGAACACAACCTTGTACTTTTAATATGAATATTTGAAATAATTTCTTCAATGATATGAGAAAATAGATTTTGTGGGTCCATTGTCTTCATTTCGCATCAGGCAAGCATAACCCTAAAACAGCCGCTGTTGTGTGTGTATCTTGATTCAGTCGTTTATCATATGTAGGCTTACAAATATTTCGTGCCAACCTGTAACTTAGGAGTACGGGTAATTTCATGATTACATTATTTCTTTTTATCAAAAATTGCATCTTCTTTTTCCGATTAAGCTGGATGTATTTTGTCCTTTGTTTTTTCTCGTATTATGTACTGCACATAGAAGTCCAGATAAAAGCATTGACCGTCGTTGAAAAAATACAACACATTCTTCCTGCTTCGATTCTTGGAATCTATTAATTCAACAAACACTGAATCCTTTAAAAACATGAACTGTAGAAGCATACCATCATAGATATAAATGTAAACAATACTAGTTGGTTACTGGATATTTTTAGGATTACCAATGTGAATTGTCAACACATATATGCCAACTCACGGCAGATTGCAGCATATTGAATAAATAAAATGTTGGTGAAAATGTATGCATTGTCAGCTTTTCTGGCAAAAATATGTTAGAATCAAAGGTTTTCATTGCATTTTGTGTAAATTGAAAATAGCTTTTTGCAATAATATTGTATGATATATATTTGCGTATTATTTTTGAGAGCTTTAGAAATTTCTCATAGAAACCGTATATATGTACGTTTCCAATCGGGGGTCTGAATTATGTCAGACACGAGTCTGCGCCATCTGTTTGACGCAGATTGTGATATAGAGCGTAGACATTTCCTAACCTACACCATAGCATAATGATAGATTCTTTTTCTCACATTTCTGAACAAAACATGAGGGCCGAAGCACAAATGACGTATTGTGAATGCTATCGTAACTTTGGAACTGCAGAACACCAATCGACATTTCCTTAGCCTGAAATGTATTGAAACGGGTAAAGTTTACACTGAAATAGGTTAGGTTTACTTTGAAAAAGGTTAGGTTTACACTGAAAAAAGGTTAGGTTTACATTGTAGAAAGTTAGGTTTGCGTTGAAAAAGGTTAGGATTGCATTGAAAAAGGTTAGGTTTGCATTGAAAAGGTCAGGTGTGCATTGAAAAGGGTTAGGTTTACATTGAAAAAGGTTAGGTTTAAATTGAGAAAGGTTAGGTTTACATTGAAAATTTCAGTCTAAACATTCAGTGACTATAAACACGTGTTACTTTTCAAAGAACAGTGGTTGAACTTGCTACTGTAAAGATAATAAGCAACGATACAAAGGTGAACAGGTAAAGGTAAAGAAAATAAGGTTTACCTATATCCTTAAGATTGAGCGAGAAAAAGAAGAAAATATTGAAATAGTTCTCGATTCAAACTTGATCTAGGACTGATCCTCTGTTCATTTTAGTATGTAAATGTGTTACAGTTAAGGTTTAACTTGATTAATGTGAACGAATTTTCAAATGATGACTGAAATTGGGATGGTTTCCCCAATAGCTGACAGCTCCATATACCTGCTCATAGCGGAAATTTTCGGGAATCCCAAATGAAAACCCTTATTTCAACCTCCTTTCAGCGTACTTAGGTCAACAAAAATCCTTATAATGGACACCGTGACTCAACTCTTGCAACTCGACACAGGAGTTATCGAATGTGCACAGCTTTGTGAAGACCGGGTTGTTTTGAAAGTTAAATGCTCAGCAAAAAAGTTTCGTTTTCAGAACGTTCGTTTAGTGCAATTTTCATATCTGATATGATCTTGATTCAATCTAATCGATTAGCGTCGAGTATGGCACAATACTGACTGAAGATTGACGGCTCTGAATGTCTTGTAAATAAACGAGTTTCCGAGTATCTGTGACCTGATCTGGCTTAGTGTTAGAATAAGGTTAATGGCATTCTCATGGTGTGATTGTTTAGTTTCATTGCTAAGGATTCTGTCTATTGAAGTACACGATATGGCCATACGGTACCGTTAAAACATCAACGTCTAATGTGGAATGATACGAAATGCATTAGTCAATTTAAGGCCTATTTTCTATAAACCTGGAAACTATAAACAGATGTGATAGGTGAAATTGTAAAATATATCAAACAGTTGTCCCAAAATTGACGTTACTATAGCTAGTGGAGAGATCTCAAACCTGTTTGACACGGCTTTCGTGGGTCTCAAATAATTGGTTTTAAGCTTGACCCTGCCAACGTTTCAATAACTTTTCAAAAATCAGTTCTCACTTGTTAAAGTTTGGTTAATGCCGATCTCTTAAACCGACAAAGAATGATTCAGACGCTATGAGGGATCATAGTGGAGCACATTACCATGTTCAAACTTTTTTTGTTTACATATCCAACAAAACAAAATCTTTAATGTCAACCACATGCTCTACTTTATCAGCTCAATGTAAATTAAAAACAAAGCAACAAAAATCTTTCAAGTATTTTAAAACTTTACATAGTTCTCCAGAATCATAGTTAAAAACTATTGCTCAATCAGCATTCGCCAGTTCTCGGGTAAACTTGATCTACTTGTTATCGACATAGTCATCTTATAAATAAACACCCACATTTGTCTTTCTTTCCATCTGTACCGCCTGTCAAACAAGCAGTTGCGAGTTTGAAACTCGCAGCCTCATCCCAATTTTTCTATACTTTATTTTACTTTTATTAATTTTCTGTTCAAACTTTATTTTGTCACTCCTGTCCAATGACGGTCAATTAAGATTTAGTAATAAATATAGAATTACTGATAATTAATATCCAGGACAAGATATATTACTTACTGACGTCACAACGACAATGAATTTCATCAACAGCACGACGTTGTAACCTAAATCTGAAATCAAGCATAGTTTGCACCCTAGCCGCTAAGACTAAGTTTTGCTTACCAACAGCCTTGCCAAATATATTACAGGGGTCGTGGCCCTATGGTACGGACATATTAGACGCCAAAAGTGCCACACTTCGAAACCAAATAGAATTAAAACGTTTTACAACAAAACCGACAAAACGTTCCCTTCGCTGCGATGTTTAATGCAGCTTTCAAGATTATTCCTGCCAGATATTTAAACAGTTTAGTTGAAAATATCAAGGCTCCATTTCAACATTAAACTGTAAGTACACCGAGTGTGCGTGATGGATTGCCGTGTATTTCATCCTTAGGCTTTTTTTTTGAATATATAGTTGCAGCAAACGATCGCAAATAAAGATCTTAATTCAATTTTAGATTGCCATACGAATGTTCCGTCGCCATTATTAACTATTTTGAAGAAATTCAGGGAAAGGAAAAATGTGAGACTGCACACATTCATCCCATCTCTGCCTGCTCATAGGAAATATAAACATTCGTTTATGTCAGCACGTTCTACTTAGTTTATCTATAATTAAAAACGCCATCAGCAGATCCGTGAAATCGATGAAAACTCTTTGCCACGCATTGCAGATTACGTGGCATACGATCATGCAATCATCATTTATGCATTACCGGTGTGATGAAAATCATCATTTATGTATTACCAATACAAAACAAAATCAAATTGATTTTCTCCGTATACTCGTGATAATGTATTTACTTGCCTTTTACTTTAAAAAGTAATGTTCGAATGTTTTTCAGGTTTCTTTTGTTCTATTTGTATTTTCTTTGAGTTTTTTTTATTGACATTTTTTTATATCTATTAATGATTACATCATTATTCTAAACCTTATTCTCAATTTTAGTGCCACTGAATTGGTTAGCCTTTTTTATGACCTTTGCTGTCATTGCTCACCTGCTATTGTTAGTCTCTCTCGTCTGTGTAAATCTGGTTTTTTGTTGCCATCGCCCCAGTGTTTGAATAAGCTTTGTTGCATTTCTCTTAATTACTAAATTTGTATGTGGCCAATGTAATCGCATACACCAGTCAAGCACATAACAGTTAAGAGATGAAAGTAGTTAAGTGGGGCACCCTAGGGACAATGGGACTTAGCATTAAAAAGACCCCTGGACAACTCTAGGGACAATGGAAATTTAACATGGAGAAAAATCGTGGGCAACTCTAGGGACAATGGGAATTTAACATAGAGTTTGGGCTTGTCTATGGACAAGGGAAATTGAACATGGGGGGAATAGAGTTTGGGCTTGTCTAGGGACAAGGGGAAATTAACATGGGAATAGAGTTTGGGTCTGTCTAGGGACAAGGGGAATTGAACATATGAAAATTGAACATGGTGGGTCTGTATAGCGTCAAGGGGAATTGAACATGGTGGGATTGTCTAGGGACAATGATGGTAGAGGGTCAAACACAACAGAGACAGAAACATACATACACTAGTACAAGCGTGAGATTTATATATAAAGCATTACCAAGACCTGAAATCTTGCTGGGGTGTTCAAAAATGTGCATAATTGTAATGATGCCATAAATAGCTATAATCAAGGAAATGCTCAACGACAAAATGGATGTGACTAAAAGTAACGCTAAAATGACGAAATTGTCCCAGAATTTAAAGGAAAATAAACATATCCCCGAAAATTAAGTTACAATGGTTTAGACTAAAATGGATAAAATTAGTAACTACTTACAATATCAACTTCTGTGACGATCGTGAATAAATACCTATGTATCTATAATCAGCTGAAATTCCTATGAAATCCCACTATCTATTTATAGCTCCAACTTGTGGGTTTTTCCTTTGGAAAATCCCACTATCTTTTTTATAGCCTCAGCTTGAGTGACGTTCCTGTTTATGAATTCTAGTATATATGTATAGCTACAAAATGTGGAAATCCCCAAGTCGATATTTATAGTCTCAAAATTTCCAGCGTCAGTGACGTCACTGTACTGAACACTAGGGGATAAATGTCAACAGTGTTGCAAGTGGCTGACCTGAATACACGCTACTGCAGGTAGGTAGGTAGAGTGTATCTGATAGGGATAAAGTGAGTTTTTATAGGGACAAACAGAGACCAATACACACACACACACACAACGTACGCGCGCAGACATACGCACACACACACACAAACACACACACACACACACACACAGAGGGAAGAGGAAAAAACAAACCCCAAATATACTATCAATACAGAAGGGAGATAACACAAACCCCAAATAAACTATTAACACAAACGTACGCGAACGCATACAAACCCCAAATATACTATTCACACAACGTCGCTAACGCATACAAACCCCAAATATGCTATCCACACTCGGGAGGAAGAAGAAAAAACAACCAAATATACGATCTACACAACGTACGCGAACACACACACACACACACACACACTCACACACAGAGGGAAGAGGAAAAAACAAACCCCAAATATACTATCAACACAGAAGGGAGATAATACAAACCCCAAATAAACTATCCACACAAACGTACGCGAACGCATACAAACCACAAATATACTATCAACACAGAAGGGAGATAATACAAACCCAAATAAACTATCCACACAAACGTACGCGAACGCATACAAACCCCAAATATACTATCAACACAGAAGGGAGATAATACAAACCCCAAATAAACTATCAACACAAACGTACGCGAACGCATACAAACCCCAAATATGCTATCCACACTCGGGAGGAAGAAGAAAAAAAGAACCAAATATACGATCTACACAACGTACGCGAACACACACACACACACACACACACACACACACACTCACACACAGAGGGAAGAGGAAAAAACAAACCCCAAATATACTATCAACACAGAAAGGAGATAATACAAACCCCAAATAAACTATCCACACAAACGTACGCGAACGCATACAAACCACAAATATACTATCAACACAGAATGGAGATAATACAAACCCCAAATAAACTATCCACACAAACGTACGCGAACGCATACAAACCCCAAATATACTATCAACACAGAAGGGAGATAATACAAACCCCAAATAAACTATCCACACAAACGTACGCGAACGCATACAAACCCCAAATATGCTATCCACACTCGGGAGGAAGAAGAAAAAAAACAACCAAATATACGATCTACACAACGTACGCGAACAAACACACACACACATACACACACACACACAGAGGGAAAAGTCAAAAACAAACCCCAAATATACTATCAACACAGAAGGGAGATAATACAAACCCCAAATAAACTATCCACACAAACGTACGCGAACGCATACAAACCACAAATATACTATCAACACAGAAGGGAGATAATACAAACCCCAAATAAACTATCCACACAAACGTACGCGAACGCATACAAACCACAAATATACTATCAACACAGAAGGGAGATAATACAAACCCCAAATAAACTATCCACACAAACGTACGCGAACCCATACAAACCCCAAATACACTATCAACACAGAAGGGAGATAATACAAACCCCAAATAAACTATCCACACAAACGTACGCGAACGCATACAAACCCCAAATATGCTATCCACACTCGGGAGGAAGAAGAAAAAAGCAACCAAATATACGATCTACACAACGTACGCGAACACACACACACACACACACACTCACACACAGAGGGAAGAGGAAAAAACAAACCCCAAATATACTATCAACACAGAAGGGAGATAATACAAACCCCAAATAAACTATCCACACAAACGTGCGCGAACGCATACAACCCACAAATATACTATCAACACAGAAGGGAGATAATACAAACCCCAAATAAACTATCCACAAAAACGTACGCGAACGCATACAAACCCCAAATATACTATCAACACAGAAGGGAGATAATACAAACCCCAAATAAACTATCCACACAAACGTACGCGAACGCATACAAACCCCAAATATGCTATCCACACTCGGGAGGAAGAAGAAAAAACAACCAAATATACGATCTACACAACGTACGCGAACACACACACACACACACACACTCACACACAGAGGGAAGAGGAAAAAACAAACCCCAAATATACTATCAACACAGAAGGGAGATAATACAAACCCCAAATAAACTATCCACACAAACGTACGCGAACGCATACAAACCACAAATATACTATCAACACAGAAGGGAGATAATACAAACCCAAATAAACTATCCACACAAACGTACGCGAACGCATACAAACCCCAAATATACTATCAACACAGAAGGGAGATAATACAAACCCCAAATAAACTATCAACACAAACGTACGCGAACGCATACAAACCCCAAATATGCTATCCACACTCGGGAGGAAGAAGAAAAAAAGAACCAAATATACGATCTACACAACGTACGCGAACACACACACACACACACACACACACACACACACACACACACACACTCACACACAGAGGGAAGAGGAAAAAACAAACCGCAAATATACTATCAACACAGAAGGGAGATAATACAAACCCCAAATAAACTATCCACACAAACGTACGCGAACGCATACAAACCACAAATATACTATCAACACAGAATGGAGATAATACAAACCCCAAATAAACTATCCACACAAACGTACGCGAACGCATACAAACCCCAAATATACTATCAACACAGAAGGGAGATAATACAAACCCTAAATAAACTATCCACACAAACGTACGCGAACGCATACAAACCCCAAATATGCTATCCACACTCGGGAGGAAGAAGAAAAAAAACAACCAAATATACGATCTACACAACGTACGCGAACATACACACACACATACACACACACACACAGAGGGAAGAGTCAAAAACAAACCCCAAATATACTATCAACACAGAAGGGAGATAATACAAACCCCAAATAAACTATCCACACAAACGTACGCGAACGCATACAAACCACAAATATACTATCAACACAGAAGGGAGATAATACAAACCCCAAATAAACTATCCACACAAACGTACGCGAACGCATACAAACCACAAATATACTATCAACACAGAAGGGAGATAATACAAACGCCAAATAAACTATCCACACAAACGTACGCGAACCCATACAAACCCCAAATATACTATCAACACAGAAGGGAGATAATACAAACCCCAAATAAACTATCCACACAAACGTACGCGAACGCATACAAACCCCAAATATGCTATCCACACTCGGGAGGAAGAAGAAAAAAGCAACCAAATATACGATCTACACAACGTACGCGAACACACACACACACACACACACACTCACACACAGAGGGAAGAGGAAAAAACAAACCCCAAATATACTATCAACACAGAAGGGAGATAATACAAACCCCAAATAAACTATCCACACAAACGTACGCGAACGCATACAAACCCCAAATATGCTATCCACACTCGGGAGGAAGAAGAAAAAAACAACCAAATATACGATCTACACAACGTACGCGAACAAACACACACACACATACACACACACACACAGAGGGAAGAGTCAAAAACAAACCCCAAATATACTATCAACACAGAAGGGAGATAATACAAACCCCAAATAAACTATCCACACAAACGTACGCGAACGCATACAAACCCCAAATATACTATCAACACAGAGTGAAGAAGAGAAAGTTTTTTGAAAGCACCTAAGCCCTCACCTGCAATGACCAACTCTGCCAAACACCTACACCCCACCCCCACTCCCAACACTACAAAACCCATTTAACCCGTTATTTTATGGCATCAGTGTGTGATTTAGGAAACATCAAGACACAAAATGATGGATGAATAGACTGACTATTGTTTACCGACTTGCATGCCTAAAGAGCGTGCGTGAAGGAAAACATCCTTCCATTTCAATTCTAACTAAAACATGATCCAGAGGGATAGAGAGAGGTGAAAGAGCACAATTTCATAAAGTGTGAGTAAAAACAAAACACGCCATCCTTATTATACAATGTCAAGACCAAGAGACACTTACGTTTTCTTTCTGGTCTATTCTCTTTTAGAAGGTAGTATGAAATTTCACATCAGGGCCAACGCATCGGCTCACATTGTCAATTTTTCCATTTCCATGTCTTTACTGGCAAACGTTCTTCATCATCTTCAATTTCTTCTTCTTCTGAATCCCTCTTCTCTGTTTCGTCTTGTTTTTGTTTCTTCTCTTTTCTCGTAGGGCACTCTGAATTCCAGTGTCCTTTCTCCTGACAACGATATTAGGTATCTTGACTTTTGTCTCTCTTTCTTAGACGAAGCAGGTATTCTGGAGACAAATACCCATTTACCTTTGCAGATATAGCAAACTTCATTAGCACTTACACACTTTCGTATGACTCTCATCAAATCAACGATCAAAAGAGTAAGTTTTGTTGCCACTTTCGCATGTGAATTATGCTTTCGTATGACTTTTAGCAAATATTTGACCAGCAGGTCGATCTGTGCTGACTCTTCCATCTTCTTGATCGTTTGAGAGCAGAATGAATACTCTGACGCTAAGACACTCTCCTTATATACAGAGACCTGCTGCGTATGAAACCTAGTCAAATGTAATTTTGCAATAAGATGAAACGATTTCATTGAGGAAGTAGTTAGCACTGAGGCATTCTGCGTTTGACAATGCCTTTGATGTCGTACACGTCGTCTTTTTTGGTGACACGACTTGATTTGAAATAAGTACGGGCTAGCGTTTTGGTGAGTACTTAACATCCATGGCTGTCTTGCTGAGCACCTTTTTCCTCCTTTACCACGCTCGGACAGAAAAATGAGTGTGTGGTGAGACAATTCCCACTCATGTTTAAAGCCTTTCAGTCAGGTTGTTAAGGACTAGTTAGTCCTACACCTGATTGGCTAAATTTAAAAGTAGTCTGTGAGTACATAAAAGCCTGGGGGGATGAGGCTCTCTTTCCTTCCCAGGAGTAATTAAAAATCACGCGGTGCGTCATTAAACCAGTGATACATGCTCCATTAGAGCGAAAATCACTTTAATTCAAGTAAGCAAGCAAGCAAGTTCGGGTACCGTCTCTAGCACTCTTGATGACACCAACTGTCTGGGTTATTTCCTTTCTTGCAAGCCCCTATGTTCCACTTCTGTTTGTGATAATAACTTGTGATACTTCACATTTTCTAAAGTGGAAATCTTTACAAGCCGTACAAAATACAAAACTTATATGACTTTGGCTTTTGACACTTGCACAGACTCTTCACTTTATAAGTGTCACGAGAAAATTGTATATCCCATTTTTACCATTTTCAAAAACACGCACACACTTGCAGCTTGACCAGAAATATGTACATCTTGTTTTGTGGATAAGTCACAGACAAGTCCAAGCATATATAGGTGGTTATGAACGTTAGGAATATCCCCTCATTTTTTCAGAAATATCAAAGCTTGTATGTGCATTTTCCCTTTTCCACTCTATATTAGTGCTTAGATTTGTTCCAAAAAAAAAAAGAAAAAAGAAAGGAAACAATTTTGAAGAAAAAGAAACAACTGAATTTTGAATTCAGGTTTCTCTCTGTTTATAATTTTTTTCAAGTTGATGGTGCATGACAGAGTACATTCGCCTACCTTTCCAAAGTGAGAGGCATTTCTTCACATGTCATTGCCTTTGTTAAATTCGGTTTCATTGGTTAGTTATCGTTAATCTTTAATTTTTTTCATGCATTTCTTTTTGATAGAAGATTTAAGGCTTTCTATTGTTGTAACGGTATTTATGTTGTTTAGTCTGTTGATGAAATTATCTATAGCAAAGTGCTTAAGATTTTTCAGTTTCTTTTATTATTTCAAGCCCTACAAAAGGAGACCAAGTTTGTCTTCAAAGACGATTGAAACTCTAAATTACACGGGCGTGAAGGAAAACATCGTTGTGTTTGATCTAATCATGCTTGCCGTATCTCTTTGTGTTTTAGAGGTCATATTTCTTCTTAAGTAAATACACGCATCAATAGACAGACAGATTGGGTCATCATCCTTGAGTTTCACTGTACTTTCGGTTCTTTACTTCATACAAGCCCCAAATGTATTAGTTTGAAAACGAAAAGATAACATGCCCCTCAATACTGTAACACGTCTGTTCTGACTCTACCGATGTGAGTGTGAGTGTTTATGTCGAAATGTTTAAGTGAGATATAAAAAAAATGGTCAGTTTGAAAACGCGAACCAATACTGTGACGCTCAGTATTTTGATGTGGTAAGAGGAAATGGTACAACACAAAGAGGGCTTGTAAGTTCACATTTCAGTCTGTCTGCACTGTAATGGTAACAACGCAAGAACATAGGGATTATTATGCCACACAGTCCTGGAACAAAACAATGCATCACCCGTTGTAAGCCATTTCATTGGCTATACTTATTTTCTTACCGCGTTCGCTTCGAATTGACTTGAGTAGCTATTCAGACAGTGACGAGAATGGCCATGCTTTACTGGGTCTATCCTATAGGCGATTTATATAAAAAAAATATTTTTAAAAATTAAACTAATGCACGAACATTCGTACCATGGGCGATCCCATGGAAATTGTGTCCGTCTTATTGCAAAATACATCAACATTTAATTTAACCGTGCAGATCGCTAGAACAAACCTCTGATAATATACATTTTGAAAAGTGTTGTGTGACACGGATCGCCATTGTCGCTTGGTGTCTGTTTTCTTGTTCGAAAAGAGATCGTTTCGTCTTGACTATAAAAATTTAATTTGACTAAGTTTTACGCACTACTTGAACTCATACATTTACGTTGCAGGTGTAAGCCGTCTTTCTCAGTTTTCTGGAAGTTCCTTTTTGCGTTTCTCAGATATGATACTATTTTTTATGGACCGAACGAAATTTCTTTTGGCGTGAATCAGGACTCGTGGTTTTGTGGGATATTTGGAGAGCATTGATTAAAGTTCAGTTATGTCGTCTTCGAAATCGCTGACACGGATTTGAACTAACACTTCAGGTTTTGTGTGAGGCGATACGGTACATCATTGCTTTTTACTTCCTCAATGAAATCGTTTCATCTTATTGCAAAATTACATTTGACTAGGTTTCATACGCAGCAGGTCTCTGTATATAAGGAGAGTGTCTTAGCGTCAGAGTATTCATTCCGCTCTCAAACGATCAAGAAGATGGAAGAGTCAGCACAGATCGACCTGCTGGTCAAATATTTGCTAAAAGTCATACGAAAGCATAATTCACATGCGAAAGTGGCAACAAAACTTACTCTTTTGATCGTTGATTTGATGAGAGTCATACGAAAGTGTGTAAGTGCTAATGAAGTTTGCTATATCTGCAAAGGTAAATGGGTATTTGTCTCCAGAATACCTGCTTCGTCTAAGAAAGAGAGACAAAAGTCAAGATACCTAATATCGTTGTCAGGAGAAAGGACACTGGAATTCAGAGTGCCCTACGAGAAAAGAGAAGAAACAAAAACAAGACGAAATAGAGAAGAGGGATTCAGAAGAAGAAGAAATTGAAGATGATGAAGAACGTTTGCCAGTAAAGACATGGAAATGGAAAAATTGACAATGTGAGCCGATGCGTTGGCCCTGATGTGAAATTTCATACTACCTTCTAAAAGAGAATAGACCAGAAAGAAAACGTAAGTGTCTCTTGGTCTTGACATTGTATAATAAGGATGGCGTGTTTTGTTTTTACTCACACTTTATGAAATTGTGCTCTTTCACCTCTCTCTATCCCTCTGGATCATGTTTTAGTTAGAATTGAAATGGAAGGATGTTTTCCTTCACGCACGCTCTTTAGGCATGCAAGTCGGTAAACAATAGTCAGTCTATTCATCCATCATTTTGTGTCTTGATGTTTCCTAAATCACACACTGATGCCATAAAATAACGGGTTAAATGGGTTTTGTAGTGTTGGGAGTGGGGGTGGGGTGTAGGTGTTTGGCAGAGTTGGTCATTGCAGGTGAGGGCTTAGGTGCTTTCAAAAAACTTTCTCTTCTTCACTCTGTGTTGATAGTATATTTGGGGTTTGTATGCGTTCGCGTACGTTTGTGTGGATAGTTTATTTGGGGTTTGTATTATCTCCCTTCTGTGTTGATAGTATATTTGGGGTTTGTTTTTGACTCTTCCGTCTGTGTGTGTGTGTGTATGTGTGTGTGTGTTTGTTCGCGTACGTTGTGTAGATCGTATATTTGGTTGTTTTTTTTTCTTCTTCCTCCCGAGTGTGGATAGCAAATTTGGGTTTGTATGCGTTCGCGTACGTTTGTGTGGATAGTTTATTTGGGGTTTGTATTATCTCCCTTCTGTGTTGATAGTATATTTGGGGTTTGTATGCGTTCGCGTACGTTTGTGTGGATAGTTTATTTGGGGTTTGTATTATCTCCCTTCTGTGTTGATAGTATATTTGGGGTTTGTTTTTTCCTCTTCCCTCTGTGTGTGAGTGTGTGTGTGTGTGTGTGTGTGTGTGTTCGCGTACGTTGTGTAGATCGTATATTTGGTTGTTTTTTTCTTCTTCCTCCCGAGTGTGGATAGCATATTTGGGGTTTGTATGCGTTCGCGTACGTTTGTGTGGATAGTTTATTTGGGGTTTGTATTATCTCCCTTCTGTGTTGATAGTATATTTGGGGTTTGTATGCGTTCGCGTACGTTTTTGTGGATAGTTTATTTGGGGTTTGTATTATCTCCCTTCTGTGTTGATAGTATATTTGTGGGTTGTATGCGTTCGCGCACGTTTGTGTGAATAGTTTATTTGGGGTTTGTATTATCTCCCTTCTGTGTTGATAGTATATTTGGGGTTTGTTTTTTCCTCTTCCCTCTGTGTGTGAGTGTGTGTGTGTGTGTGTGTGTGTTCGCGTACGTTGTGTAGATCGTATATTTGGTTGTTTTTTCTTCTTCCTCCCGAGTGTGGATAGCATATTTGGGGTTTGTATGCGTTCGCGTACGTTTGTGTGGATAGTTTATTTGGGGTTTGTATTATCTCCCTTCTGTGTTGATAGTATATTTGGGGTTTGTTTTTGACTCTTGCCTCTGTGTGTGTGTGTGTATGTGTGTTTGTGTTTGTTCGCGTACGTTGTGTAGATCGTATATTTGGTTGTTTCTTTTTCTTCTTCCTCCCGAGTGTGGATAGCAAATTTGGGGTTTGTATGCGTTCGCGTACGTTTGTGTGGATAGTTTATTTGGGGTTTGTATTATCTCCCTTCTGTGTTGATAGTATATTTGGGGTTTGTATGCGTTCGCGTACGTTTGTGTGGATAGTTTATTTGGGGTTTGTATTATCTCCCTTCTGTGTTGATAGTATATTTGGGGTTTGTTTTTTCCTCTTCCCTCTGTGTGTGAGTGTGTGTGTGTGTGTGTGTGTGTGTGTGTGTGTGTGTGTTCGCGTACGTTGTGTAGATCGTATATTTGGTTGCTTTTTTCTTCTTCCTCCCGAGTGTGGATAGCATATTTGGGGTTTGTATGCGTTCGCGTACGTTTGTGTGGATAGTTTATTTGGGGTTTGTATTATCTCCCTTCTGTGTTGATAGTATATTTGGGGTTTGTATGCGTTCGCGTACGTTTGTGCGGATAGTTTATTTGGGGTTTGTATTATCTCCCTTCTGTGTTGATAGTATATTTGTGGGTTGTATGCGTTCGCGTACGTTTGTGTGGATAGTTTATTTGGGGTTTGGATTATCTCCCTTCTGTGTTGATAGGATATTTGGGGTTTGTTTTTTCCTCTTCCCTCTGTGTGTGTGTGTGTGTGTGTGTGTGTGTGTGTGTGTGTGTGTGTGTTCGCGTACGTTGTGTAGATCGTATATTTGGTTGTTTTTTCTTCTTCCTCCCGAGTGTGGATAGCATATTTGGGGTTTGTATGCGTTAGCGACGTTGTGTGAATAGTATATTTGGGGTTTGTATGCGTTCGCGTACGTTTGTGTTGATAGTTTATTTGGGGTTTGTGTTATCTCCCTTCTGTATTGATAGTATATTTGGGGTTTGTTTTTTCCTCTTCCCTCTGTGTGTGTGTGTGTGTGTGTGTGTGTGTGTGTGTGCGTATGTCTGCGCGCGTACGTTGTGTGTGTGTGTGTGTGTGTGTGTGTGTGTGTGTGTGTGTATTGGTCTCTGTTTGTCCCCATAAAAGCTCACTTTATCCCTATCAGATACACTCTACCTACCTACCTGCAGTAGCGTGTATTCAGGTCAGCCACTTGCAACACTGGTGACATTTATCCCCTAGTGTTCAGTACAGTGACGTCACTGACGCTGGAAATTTTGAGACTATAAATATCGACTTGGGGATTTCCACATTTTGTAGCTATACATATATACTAGAATTCATAAACAGGAACGTCACTCAAGCTGAGGCTATAAAAAGATAGTGGGATTTTCCAAAGGAGAAACCCACGAGTTGGAGCTATAAATAGATAGTGGGATTTCATAGGAATTTCAGCTGATTATAGATACATAGGTATTTATTCACGATCGTCACAGAAGTTGATATTGTAAGTAGTTACTAATTTTATCCATTTTAGTCTAAACCATTGTAACTTAATTTTCGGGGATATGTTTATTTTCCTTTAAATTCTGGGACAATTTCGTCATTTTAGCGTTACTTTTAGTCACATCCATTTTGTCTTTGAGCATTTCCTTGATTATAGCTATTTATGGCATCATTACAATTATGCACATTTTTGAACACCCCAGTAAGATTTCAGGTCTTGGTAATGCTTTATATATAAATCTCACGCTTGTACTAGTGTATGTATGTTTCTGTCTCTGTTGTGTTTGACCCTCTACCATCATTGTCCCTAGACAATCCCACCATGTTCAATTCCCCTTGACGCTATACAGACCCACCATGTTCAATTTCCATATGTTCAATTCCCCTTGTCCCTAGACAGACCCAAACTCTATTCCCATGTTAATTTCCCCTTGTCCCTAGACAAGCCCAAACTCTATTCCCCCCATGTTCAATTTCCCTTGTCCATAGACAAGCCCAAACTCTATGTTAAATTCCCATTGTCCCTAGAGTTGCCCACGATTTTTCTCCATGTTAAATTTCCATTGTCCCTAGAGTTGCCCAGGGGTCTTTTTAATGCTAAGTCCCATTGTCCCTAGGGTGCCCCACTTAACTACTGATGAAAAGGGGGGTTAATATATTCATTAGGTTTTGGTTAGACATCGTCCTTAAATTTAAACGCATTATAAAATATATAAAAATGTTGCAAGTTAATTTCTTTCCACAGTGTTAACATGACTTACATAACATTCATCATCATGTGACATTGTGTCGTCATCGTAGCAGTGCGCAGTCATTGACCGACGAGATGCTAAAGCGCTATAGTAGTTAGTCGGCGCAGTGTAACTGGTGTTAAGCATGCCAAATATGGCTTATGGCTTGAAAATATGTGACATTTTCAATACATAAATAGCTGTTAATTTTATACATAATATTCTCGTCATTTAAACTCTGAAAAATATGTACTCATCTAATGAAATCGATACATCGTTTCGCGCACGTGCTTTTATGTTTTGTTCTTCATTCAGGCAGAAAAGATTATATGCTAGGGTGAGATAGGCTGAGTGGTGGGTATCACACTTATTTTTAGCTGTGGGTCTTCATTCGCGAATTAAAGTATGTCTTAATTAATACGAGGGGTATTTTTAAAAGTTCTGAATATTAGTATGCTTTGCAAAGAAGTTTGTTTTTATTAATGAACAGTAACATCAGTCCATCCTCTGAAAATGTTCCCCATCTACCTCTAAAGACTTTCTCAGTCTGAGTGTTCAATTATTAAATTCTATTTTGTATTCATTTTTTGGTAAGTTGTTTTTTAATGGAATACTACGCTTCCATCCGCAAGGCAGCTTGCGAATCATCTGCCCCTCTCCATGTTTTGGATAACGTGATTGAGCCAGTAAACCCTTGAAGCGAAATCGGGGCTATATGGAGAAATGTTGCAAACCTTTGATGCTGTGCACTGGTACCTGGACCACCCTGCCTTTTGAATCGAAAATTTGTATGTATAAAACTCGTTTGACAGTCCGACTAAGTTGAACTTTTTATTTATCTCCCATTCAAACTTTAGTATTTCCCTTGATTCGGGTTCATAAAAGTAAATTCATGTTTCATTACCTGTGACAATTTCATTCAAATGTCACATTTTTCATATGTTGATAGTAGCTGTTAGACGACTTCAACGTATGTTTTAATCGGGCGTCATCAAATGCGGAACACATCTTGCGCATACATTTCTGAGCTTCAAATGGTTTTTCACAATATAATAAACATCTAATTAATAAACGCCGTGATAATAAACTGATCTTCTACTGTGTATCGAACATCTTCACAGAAGCCACTTCCCGTTACCCAATCACAGACAACGGTCTTCCGGAACGTGGTTGATCCAAGGACTTGCGACGTTCTTCAAAATGGTGAAACTACCAAAGAGTTGTAGGATATGGCAGAGAACTACGTCCACAAACATTATGTCCTTTTCTCAGTAGCAAAACTATTCTCCTTCTCTGACATTTTTTACGTCGCTGTCATTTATCTATGTTGCGTCACATGTATATATTGGCATATATCCGGCGTGATGCACGTGCAGCTGCTAATTATTTCATATGATGTTATGCATATTTTTTTAAACCCATGTCAACCAAATTTGTCGATACATATGTGAGTAAATTTGAATATATGCAAATATTCAATCAATATGCAAATGTATACATGAGTATGATATTCCTCATGTATTATTGATGTTGTATCTTAGAGGTAGTGATATTCCTAAAATGTAGGAAGACCTCATTATTTGCAAAGGAATTTGCTCCACGCCATATATTCTATAGGAACACGATGGACGGAAACTGATATAAATTGTTGGGAATAAACGTCCCCTACGTCACCCATGTAGTAACTATTCAAGACATTTTACTGGCCTCAAGGTGTTTACAAGAAGGATGGGTTCAAGATAACCATCTCTCTATGTATGTATATTTTATCGTTGCGTGTTTCAGGTGCTGGGTACACTGTTTGCACGGGTAATGGGGCCCTACCTTGGCGCAGCTTCGGTCTTACAGACACGTTTATCTGAGTCTTATAACGCACTAAGAAAAAAATAATATTTAGAAATGTATCCAGTCTTTTGATGTTAAATTAGGCATTATTCCGTCGAATTGCTACACAATTTACGGTTTGAAGCTAGTTATCTATACTTATATATACAATCAACACATTGTCTTGAATCTGTGTTGAATATCTGATTTGCATTTTGGACTTCCTGCTTCCTTCTACATTAAATCACATCACATGATACTTTTTGATTATTTTTAAAACTAATTTACGATCTGGATACAGGCAGATTTGTACAAGATTTTATCCGCCTGTTCCTACTGTCTTAGGTTAACATGATTGCTCAAGTTTTGATGAAACTCGGCAAATAGATCATATTAAAAGAACAAACACGAAAGAAACTTTCGTTTTATTCCCCGTTACTAAACCTCAGAGCAACGTTAGTCGTCAAATCAGGCATATTGAGGAGAACGCTAGTGCGAAAAACTATCAATTGGACAGAGAAATAATTAATTTCTTTAATTGAGCATGAGATATTCAAATTAAAAGAATTGGTTTACAAAGGAATTTTAGTTAACGTTAGACCAAGGGTATATTTTCTTATTGTTCTATTACAAACTAATTTATTTGGCACTTAGATAATTATAAGTCCAAAGATGCTGATCAATATTGACAACATCTGGCAGTTTAAGACATCAAGATTTTTTACCCTGTAGCTTATTGCTAACTGGTACAGAAACGTTTTACTGGTTGTGTGCATGTTTATAATTTTCTTTGCTGGTGCAATTAAAGTAGACATCGCAGGAAAACGGTGAAGTCGTAGACCTAGAGAAAAGGTAAAAATTGGATGAAAATAAAAGTTTCTCAGAATGATTTTGTTGTTGCTGTTGTGGTGTTTAACGCCATATTTCAGCACACGATAGGCTATGCATGGCGGCCAGTATTAATGGTGGAGGAAGAACCCGGGAAAACCCCCAAAAAGAACCACCGACCCACGAGAAGCTACTGGCGAGCTTTCTCACATATCCACGTTTGCTGAATCCTAGACTACAACCCACGCAGACAGAGGTGAGATGGCAGTGATCCGTAACGGAGAGCGTTTTAGACCACTCGGCCACTTGGGGTCCCACAGAATGATTTTGAAACGAGACTACAAAGAAAACCATATTGCCGAGCGGAATGCTAAAAGTCAACGTTTCGAGGATAAACTGAACTGATTGATATGTAGAATGATTTAGAAACAATTGGGCCCTACAATCCAGAAATGTATCAATTATGGCTTATCTCTCTGTATTCCATTCGCATTAATAGATGGTGTTTTGTATATTTGTTTCTCATTCCAAATATATTCACAATTATCTTACTAAAACATAAAATGAACCTTATTGATGATATCGGAGGATACATTCATTGTTATTGTAAATAATAATAACAATAATAATCATAGTAATAATAATAATAAAGGATTTGCATGGCTTCATTCCAGATTGTCATGTGTGTTCTGATATAATGCCGCGCTGCACGAGTACAAGTTAAAAATTAACGATCTAAGGATTAATGAAATGGCCGATGCAACCTTATTTCTATGCGTAAAATCTAAAGTGTCTATAATCTCAGATCACGCATATCTGGAGTCTGTACATCGAGGAGAACTAAACTGTATAAGCTACTAAATTGTTAGGAACTACTGGACTTCGATTGTACAAATAATGTTCTTATTCGTCTTAACACGGATCGATATTAGCAGTACCTTCCGATTAAAGAGTCTGAGAATCTTTTATGATCCTCACAGAGACGAATTAAAACCTATATCTGTTTTTGCCCAAGAACTTTTAACCTGTCCCTGACGAACAATTAAATGTCAATAATCTTCTTTTCGTTTTATAATATTGTGCTACTTTCACAAGTCTCAATAGACCACTCCGCTGGCCTAGTTGTTAGAGCGTCCGCCTCGGATGCGGGAGATCGTTTGTTCAATCCCCGGCCGAGTCATATCAAAGACTTACAAAAATGGTACTAACAGCTGTCTCGCTGGGCGTTCAGCATTAAGAGGTTAGTGTTAGGACTGGTCGACCGGGTGTAAGAATAATGTAACTGGGTGGGACATCATGCTACATCACTATAAACTGCAATATTGCAGGCATCGTACCGATATGACTGAAAAATAGTTAAAGCTACGTTAAAAATCCAAATCACATCACACAACACATTACAAGTCTCAATGCCTTGCATTACGGATGTACACAAAATTAATGGGATATTCGCCAACAGCATTGTCCATGTTTGCGTCCATAACGTTTACATCCTTTTATGCAAGCAGGAACGGTGCATTAAAAACAAAACAAAATTTGCGTAATAATGGATGAGCATCAGTAAAAATCAATTTGTATTTTTTTTAAAATACAGGTAAATTTAGATAATTGGAATAGTTTACATACTATCTTAACCTAAATATGCAAAATTCAAACAATGTATTTGATTTCATTAAGTGTTTTCTTTTCTTGAATAATTACATTAGTGTTAAACCTAATTAAGATAACCATTCTTTGAAAATAGAAATACAAATCCCAAACAATTAAATCATAAACTATAAACGGTACCACTTAAAATTTCAAATATAATATAATAATATTTTTATTAGCAAGAAGATATTTTAAGATAACATAAATTTGTTCACAGCAAAATTAATGATTTCTGACGTGACTTTCGTTTCATATTTTAATTTGACTGAGTATGTAATTAAATATATAGTTATAAATGCATAACATATGTAGACTACTGCCCGCATCACAAATATTTATTTTAACGCACCTTTCCTTTTTATTACCAGCACTATAAATGTTAGGATGGTGCAATAGGAGAGTGCATATTATTCATGTTTGATTATTTTTAGAGGATATTGCAAATGCTGGTAAAAACTGTTATTTACCAATATCTCAAAGGAATGAAATAATAGTAAATCTTTGCCAAAGTTCCCTTTATGAAATATTTCAGTGAACTTTACTCGCCCTCTTAAATGTGCAAAGAAAAACGATCCTAAACTATTATCACACATTATCTGATCCGAGACACAAACAAGAAAAATACCGTCATACAGTCATGTCTTAACTTCGTTTTCGATTTTGTATTATATTCCTGATATATTGTTCAGAAATTAACCCTTGGTCAACATTTATTCACAACATAGTGAACTTCGTCATGGATAAACCTTCTAATTGTTTTCTTACTCATAAAATTATTGTACTAGGCAATAGTTTTATTTCAATGTACATATTTCCTGTGAATAAATAATGGAATATATTATTATTATTAGTAATAGTAGTAGTAGTAGTAGTAGTAGTAATCATAGTAGTAGTAGTAGTAGTTGTTGTTGTTGTTGTTGTTGTAGTATTGTAGTCCACCGCCCCAAAAAATACACACAGTTAAAAATGCGGTATATCATTTTACGGTTTACATATATACATGGTATAACATTACTGTTTACGTACACTTTTGACTTTGTAATTCATGAATAGTCCTGCTTGCTGCTATTCCTAAATACTTTCTTGGCATGGTGTCGGTCTTATAGCTGTTAAGTGCGTGTGTGTGTGTGTGTGTGTGTGTGTGTGATTTGGATTTTTAACGTAGCGTCAACAATTTTTCAGTCATATCGCTACGATGTCTGCAGTGTGGCAATTTATAGTCGTGTCTAGCACTGTGGCATCATGCAGACATGTAGCATGATGTCCCACCCAGTCACAATATCCTGACATCAGGCCGACCAGTCCTAACACTAACCTCTTAATGCTGAGCGCCACTTTTAGTACCACTTTTGTAAGTCTTTGGTATGACTCGGCCGCGGCTGTCATGTTTAATACACACCTAGTTACATGTTAGGTCAAGGTACAATACTGGTTTGCTAAATATATTTGGTTTCGGTCTTATAGCTGTAAAGTTTAATACCCACCTAGTTACCTGTCAGATCAGTGTGTTCAAAGTACTTTAATTTTCAATGCTTTAAAAATTAACTTATCAAAATTTGTCATTATTCATATATATTTATATATGCATGCTCTATATAAAATTACATCTAATACATTTATAAAAACGCAATATATTCATTCCATTAGTCTTATCAGTCAGTTTTTGCATTGAAATGTCTAAATATTTATATCAGTGACATCCTGTATTAGTAAACATGACCAAATCCATAGTTTAATACTAGTTTCTTTATAGAATTTGCCCAACAGTTTTCATCCCATATTGTAACATTGTTTTGGCACACTTCTATTGGACATATTCAAAACCTAAAACAGTGCTTAAGAACCAGAAATATATCGTACGTTTATCTAGTACATACTTCATAAATAATAATAATAATAATAATAATAATAATAATAATAATCAAACTTTAATTCAACCCTAGAGAATATTGAATATTTAATAATCCTTTTTGATCTAGAAATTCAACAACAAGGCATCACTTTTGCTCACTGATTTAGCAGAGAGATTACAGGGAAGCTACAATTATAAGTGTTCCATCAAATGTATTTACTTCTTGAATTATGGTATCTGAGCAGCACATTACGGCACTACAAAAGTCATGAATAAATGATAAAACAACTATCCTATCCAGCTACTGATCAATACACGTCACAAGCAAATGGATTGACGGTGTTTAATAGGTCCCAAGGGTTACCATGATTGATAAAGAGACAATATATGCGGAAATGTTTAAATTGCCGATTGTAACCTCTCAAGACTAGTAATGTTCTATCAATCATATACATTTTTAGTTTAAAGATATTGTATTGTCATAACAATGTAGCATTTGGGTATGGGAAATATGTTTTCCAGCCTAGTTAGGGATATTCCCCTAAATACAAGCACTTAACATAATATGAGAGAGAGAAAGAGAAAGAAGTGGGCAGTGGGCATGCGTGAAATATATAATAATACATGATACAGAAAATAATGTTTACATAGGGTATTGTAAGTAGTCATTCACAAACTATGAATAAGAAAGGAAAATCTGGAAAAATGTTTCTTTAATAGAGTCATGAAAACTCTAAATACTTTATAATCTTAGACATAAGATAATTGATATCACCCTTGAAGTTACAGGTTAAGAATGGGTGATGAAGATTTAGAAATGAAATCCTATGTTAGTTTTCATAATGGTTATGCGTTTTCGAATGCCTCTCAACAAACTAATAAATAAGTTTCAGTTTCTTGCATAGAGTATAGAATATTTCCTCCACAATATAATTCGCGTGTTTCGTAAGTTATGTGCGATCCAAATTCACATACAGATTGTCAGTAAGGTTATTCCATAAAAATAAGGTTGAAATCATAAATGACTTTCTCGATATTTCTTATTTACAATGTTGATTTTTGAAATAAAACTTATTAGACCAGCAGTAAAACAAGACAAAATGGGACATTTACTCTATAATTTTATACAAGGTGTATGACCTATGGAATTTTCTTCTTTCGCATAATTTTGACTAGTCAGGTTCCCGATTTGCCATTTCTTGTACTTCTAGTAGGGACCAACACATTTCGTAGTGACTCTAGTTAAAGTGTTTTATAATTTTTCAAAGTTACATTAAGATCATCCGTCCCAGACATGTTGTTGTTGTTTTTGTGGGGTTTAACGCCATTTTTCAGCACACGATAGGCTATACATGGCGGCCAGTATTAATGGTGGAGGAAGAAGCCGGGAAGACCCGGAAAGAACCACCGACCCACGAGAAGCTACTGGCAAGCTTTCTCACATACCCACATTGGCTGAATCCGAGACTCGAACCGGCGCAGACAGAGGTGAGATGGCAGTGATCCGTAACGATGAGCGCTTTAGACCACTCGGCCACTCGGGGCCCCTCCGTCCCAGACAAGATCGGCATGCTCTATATGTAGTTGTATAAATAACACGCGTGTTGTTTTGGTTTTTTTTTGGGGGGGGGGAGACTTTTGTGTTAATTTGGATTTTTGTACTCTATACGATCCAATGAATTCTAGATACAGCATTAGTATATATGTGATAGGGTTCTGTATATCTGTATTGTGTGTTTAACTTTTATCCTTGATTGTAGGTTGTACTTGAAGCTAAAGGTCATTTGTAAGCAAATGTTTCGATTGCTAAACTTTGTCCATGTCTGTGGTTTGAACTTTAAGATACCATTTATAACCTGTTAACATTACAGTCTGACCGTCGAAAGTTCTGGAAGAAAACGTATAACCCACAGCCTGGTCATAATAATGTGTCTATGGTTTTTATATAAGGTTCTGATGATCACAATTATTCATTCCTATCTTAATATCCGTCTAGAACCAAATTTCTTGTGTTCAGATATAATTTGAGTGGAATCGTTTATTTCAATTATTAAATGGAATTGCAAAGTGCTTATTGGCATTTTCGTTTATAAAACATTACTTCTGGAGTATTATGAATTCAACGATTTTCAGGATTATATCATTGTGATACATATAAAGACTTCTTGGCACATCAACACATTTAAGAATATTGATGCATCATACTGCATATCTATCAACTGCAAATTCCACAAAAAGTTTTTCCAACATGGCCAAGGAAAATTCAACCAATATGTTGGAACACCTTTTGCTTTGTTTTGATTAGAGCCAGTTGCCACCTTACGAATAAGACATACAAGTTTCTCTTCTTGTGCAAGGTTTGAAATAAAAATTTAACAAAAATGTGATCAAAATGATATATCTTGCAACAATTTCCACAAAGTCCTTTTGTTCTGTGTTTTTCTATATTTAATAATTGGAACAGTGGGAATTAGAAAGAAATTGCAATATGGTCACACCACTTCGGTTTGAATACATCTCTGTGTTTGAGACAAAATATATTGTTATGTATCCAGGTATTCCATTTGACGAAAGAAATATTAAAATATTTAAAACAATTAATCATTGGCATTGATTCTGTAGGAATATTATCTTATCTTGCAATATAAATTTCTATCGCAATAACTGGACCAAAACATACATACTTTTGCAACATTAAACCTTTTTCTTTGTTTTCTTTATGTTTGAAACCAAAGTCTCATCTGAAAGTAACTACCACACCCGTTAGTACAATAGATTTATGTATAAGTACCTGTTCTATCTTGTATCTGATACAATACTTATCTCCCCAGAAGAGTGTCCGTACGTAGATTGGAACCATGGAGGTGAAGTTTGTTTTCCACCATCATTATTCGTACTACTTCAACACCACCGTGATGATGTCCACGCCTTGCAGATTTAAGATGCCGTCAATTTTGTATAATACAAATCTTCACTTCTGTAGTCATGTACTAAAGAGGTAAGTGAGCAGGTACAATCATACTTGTTGACTTGCCGTGGTATTCAGTGCGATAGGCCAAAACTTGTCGGCATCAACAAGATGAGCAGAGAAATAATTGCATTAAAGTTCGAAGCAGGGCTTACCCGCTATCGAATCTTTAGTCAGTTTGTCATATGAACTTTTTGCAATATTATAAAACAACAAGAGAGATTGTGAATATATATATATATATATATATATATATATATATATATATATATATATATATATATATATATATATATATATATATATATATATATGCATGTGTGTGTGTGTGTGTGAGAGAGAGAGAGAGAGAGAGAGTCTGCGTGTTTTCGTAAATTTCCAAAAGTAGTATATATTCTTGATTGACGTCGTTCTTTGCGTATTAAAAGCAGAAAAAATATCCGTCCAGTTTGGATACAAAATTTCCTGATAGCAGAGAATGAGATTTCCTCCTTTGCTATGGATTATAACAATTGTTCAGCTGGAGCATTATCTCGTTAGCTGTCTCGTCCTCAGTTTATAGCAAAGAAATGTATCAATTATTTAATAATTTATTTAGTTGAAAACAAAATTCTGCATATCAAGAAAATGTCTAAGACCTAATTTAATAGGAACTAAAATTGTATCCATAACAAATATAGAACAGTTAGGAAGGTAATCGTGTTTACCGTCCTTTTATTGTTATTAATTTATGTGACTAAATCTCACAATAAAGTTAATTTACAGCTAATAGCAGTAAATCTTCTGATCTGATTGGATTAAGCGTGGATCATGTTTAGTAGCTCCCCCTAGGTTTGTCCTGATTGGATGAAACTTTCTCGATAACCGATCAATAAGTTTTGCCTGGGCCTGAAATTAAAGATTAACTATTAACGCAGGAAATTACTAGATAAAATCAGTCGCGAGACAACAACTCCAATCACGCATCAACCGCATGTATGCTGTCTACGTGACTTGTATATATCAATGTGAGAACATCATGACTTGTATATATCAATGTGAGAACATCATGACTTGTATATATCAATGTGAGAACACCATGACTTGTATTTATCAATGTGAGAACATCATGACTTGTATTTATCAATGTGAGAACATCATGACTTGAATTTATCAATGTGAGAACATCATGACTTGTATTTATCAATGTGAGAACAGCATGACTTGTATTTATCAATGTGAAAACATCACTGACAATTTCAATAAAGAGTAAGTGTTACAAAATAAAATTAAAGTACGTATTTTTACAGCTATCTACATAGTTGTTTCTTTCCTTTGAACAAAGCACTCAATTAACCTTTCACAAACATGTTTTCCGCGTAAAAACTGAATTTGAATAGTTATCCCTACAAAGGGTGTGTCAGTGAACTGATTTTCCCTAACAAAGGGTATTTAATATAAAACAGACGACACGAGAAGGTAACAACAATTTGTTCTAAGTTATCTAAACCAGGGTTGACCAACATCTTCAAATCCGTAGGTCACAGGGACAAAAAATGTAAAGTTCGAGGTCCATACATGATAGATCTTATGATAGTTATACTAAAATGTTAGAAATGACTTTCTATATGATCACGGCCAAAACCATTGAGTTGGACTACTCTAATCTAAAGTATTAGAGCACTAAACAGATATGGTCTTTGCTTATTTACTTTGGGTATTTTGCTTTAAAGTAATGTTTATATTCTACTTCTAGGTTACAGTATTTGCATACATGTTTTGTCTTTCACTTTCCATGTATTTTTCAGTACTGTCTCCAGAGCTCGTGCGCAGAGCTTTACTGGGTCATACTTCGACGAACGTTAACGTTTGCATTGTACTCGGGTATTTAATCACTGTAAGAAAATTATAATTATATTCTAACTTCCAGCGTGTTTTCCTTCAAATAGGATTTGACATAATTTTGATTTAGTTTGTTTATTTGCTAGAGTGGGGAGACACATACAAATTTGAGAGTCTGCCAATTTTAGCATACATGTATAAGTTTATTATTTACTAGTAAATTAAAATATCCTTTACCAGTTTGCTCCAGGTTAGGGCATTAGCCATATGATGTCATTACTTCATTATCGCAATGACGATATAACTGACGCCTGGGATGATCCCCAAGTTTACTCCTGCAGACCACATTAGTTGAGTTTTTATGAACTTGTCATTCACTTTGCAAACCTGTGCGTGGACTGCCACCTAGTTAATTATAAAAACGATTGTCAGTGTCATCTTTACTCTGTTTATCAAATAGTTGACATCACAATATTTCACAATCATACAGTATGGCTGATTTAATATGATTTTTCAAAGTCGTTGCAACGATTGCAAGGTTGGATTGATTAGGTGGAATCGCTACTGAATGTTGTGAAAAAGGCACATTTTTTTGGCAATTCCTCTTTCTATCAGCAAAGTTATTTCTTAAGTTGAGTGTATGACCTAAGGAAATATAACCATTTGCGTTCATGACTTCCTCAATACCAATAAAGAAGTTATGTAATAGGTTTCTTCTCGTCTGATGACTCATTGCATTCGACTTGTCGATATTATTTCTCTAGTGCTGTTCTTTGTGATGTCCTTGTGTAGTTTATTTAATGAATTTTGCAATCTCTCTGCTGTTCTTCGTGTAAATGTTTTGTCTGACCATTTTAAGTTCAGATATTGTTTCATTGTCTAATTTAGTAGGTGTGCATAAAGTGGTGATGAAGCAACGGTTTTTCACATGTAATTGTATATAA